>JAJLRB010005444.1:0-39182 GCA_020976825.1 Odocoileus hemionus | reverse complement strand
TGTTTTTGCTGCATCCCACAGGTTTTGAGTTGTGTTTTCATTGTCATTTTTTTTCTGTAATTTTTTTTAATTTCCCTTTTGATTTCTTCTGTAATGTGTTGGTTATTTAGAAAATGTGTTGTTTAGTCTCCATGTCTTTGTGTTTCTTACAGTATTTTTTTTTTTTTTCCTTGTAATTGATATCTAGTCTCATAGTATTGTGGTCAGAGAAGATGCTTGATATAATTTCAATTTTCTTAAATTTACTGAGGTCTGATTTGTGACCTAAGGTGTGGTATGTCCTGGAGAATGTTTCCCATGTGCACTTGAGAAGAAGGTGTATTCTTCTGCATTTTGGATGAAATGCCATGAATATATCAATGAGATCCACCTCATCTAATGTATCATTTAAGATTGTCTTTCCTTTTGATTTCTGTTTTGATGATCTTTCCATTGGTGTGAGTGGGGTGTTAAAGTCCCCTACTATTACTGTGTTACTGTCAATTTCTCCTTTTATGTCTGTCAGTGTTTGTCATGTATTGAGGTGCTCCTCTGGTGGGTACATAGTTATTTACAATTGTTATGTCTTCCTCTTGCATTGATCCTTTGATCAATTATGTATTGTCCTTCCTCATCTCTTGTAATCTTCTTTGTTTTAAGGTCTATTTTGCCTGATATGAGGATTACTAATCCAGTTTTCCTTTGCTTCCCATTTTCAGGGGAATATATTTCCATCCTCTCACTTTCAGTCTATATGTGTCTTTAGGTCTGAAGTGAATTGCTTGTAGATAGCATATATATGGGTCTTTGTTTTTGTATCTATTCAGCCAGTCTGTGTCTTTTTGTTGGAGCATTTAATCCATTTACATTTAAAGTAATTATTGATATATATGTTCCTATTGCCATTTTCTTAATTGTTTGAGGTTGGTTTTGTAGATCTTTTTTTTTGTTTTCTTGTATTTCTTGACTATATAAGTCCCTTTAACATCTGCTGTAAAGCTGGTTTGGTGATACTGAATTCTCTTAACTTCAGCTTCTCTGTCAAGCAATTGATTTCTCCATCAATTTTGAATGAGATCTTTGCCAGGTACAATAATCTTGGTTGTAGAATTTTCCCTTTCAGTACTTTAAGTATATCTTGCCATTCCTTTCTTTTTTGCAGAGTTTTTGCTGAAAGATCAGCTATTAAACATATGGGGTTTCCTTGTATGTTACTTGTTGCTTTTCCCTTGCTGCTTTTAATATTCTTTCTTTTGTGTTTAGTCTTTGTTAGTTTGATTAGTATGTGTCTTGGTGTGTTTCTCCTTGGGTTTATCCTGTATGGGACTTTTTGTGCCTCTTGACTTGATTGACTATTTCCTTTTCCATGTTGGCAAAATTTTCAACTATAATCTCTTCAAAAATTTTCTCATACTCGTTCTTTTTTCTCTTCTCCTCCTGGGTCCCCTATAATTTGAATGTTTGTTCATTTGATATTGTCCCAGGTGTCTCTGAGACTATCCTCAGTTCTTTTCAATTTTTTTTTTTTTTTTACTTTATTCTGCTCTTCAAAAGTTATTTCCATCATTTTATCTTCCAGCTCACTGATTTATTCTTCTGCTTCAGATATTCTGCTATTGCTTCCTTCTAGAGTGTTTTTAATTTCAGTAATTGTGCTGTTTGTCTCTGTATGTTTATTTTTTAATTCTTCGAGGTCTGTTAATTGATTCTTTTCATTTTTCCCCCCTTTATTTTTATTAGTTGGAGGCTAATTACTTTACAATATTGTAGTGGTTTTTGCCATACATTGGCATGAATCAGCCATGGATTTACATGATTCTTGCATTGTCATTTTGTTTTCAAAGTTTTTTGATCATCTTTACTATCATTATTCTGAATTATTTGTCAGGTAGTTTGCCTATTTCCTCTTCATTTATTTGGACTTCTGTGTTTCTGGCTTGTTCCTTCATTTATAATATTTCTTTGACTTTTCATTGTTTTTCTTTCTTTATTTATTTCTTTTTCTTTTTTTTTTAATTTATTGTGTTTAAGGTCTCCTTTCCCCAGGCTTCAAGGAAAGTTGAATTCTTTCCTTGAAGAAATTTGAATTATTTCTTCCATTTGGTTTCTGCCCTCCTAAGGTTGGTCCAGTGGTTTGTGTAAGCTTTGATTAGGGTGAGATTTGTGCTGAGTTTTTGCTTGTTTGTTTTTCCTCTGATGGGCAAGGCTGAGTGAGGTGGTAATCCTTCTGCTGATGACTGGGTTTGTATTTTTGTTCTGTTTGTTGTTTAGATGGGGCATTCTACACAGTGTGCTACTGGCGGTTGGGTGATTCCAGGTGTATATTCAAGTCATTTTGTTTGTGTGAGTTCTCACTATTTGATACTCCCTAGGGTTAGTTCTCTTGTAGTCTAGGGGCTTAGAGTCAGTGGTCCCACTTCAAAGGCTCAGGGCTTGATCTCTTCAAAAGGTTCCCACACAATATATTCTGCATCTCTTGCATTCACTTTCCATCTGCTGGGTTAACTAGAAGCCCCTCCTTCAGACCTACCTTTGCTAATTTTTCAAGAATCTCAGCTGTCACCTGCAGAGGTCTCAGTCTCCAGAACAGTCTCAGTCTCTAGTACCAAATTGTGAGCCAAAGAACTGGAGGAGCACCTCTACCACTAGTCAGGTTACCTCTTACTGCATGTTGAAAGTTATTTTAATAAATTTTGTGCAGAATACAGACTTTAAATTTGGAATGATTACATCTGTAAACTGAACTCTGAGTCTAATTAGCTGTGGACTTTGGACAAACAATTTAACTGATCTGAGCTGTTGAATCCTTTTCTGTGGTTAATTACAATTCTAACTGATCTTCCATTTCTTATAGGCATTGGAATATACTGAAAATTTCAAAGTGATGCGTAAGCAAACAACAATATAACTAGAACAATTATTCAACATGTTACATACACATACGTACATGAAACAGAGTGTGTGTTAGTAATAAACTCATCTTTGAATGTAAGCAAAGATAGAAAAATACAAGCCATTTAATTGTCAATATTAAGGTTGAAATGATGGGCATCAAGAAATAGCATTAATCAGGAGCATCTTCTAGAAGGGGGTATCTTGGAAGAAGGAAATAATGTGAAAAAACAGAGATGGTGAATCAGGATTTTCCAGATGCATGGCAAGTAGTAGAGGCAAATAATGACCTAGTAGTGGTACCCTTTCTCCACCAATCCTAAGGTTCAGTATGTCTCTTTTAGTGAGTGAAAATAGCTCACTCTTTGTCTGACTCTTTGCAACCCCAATTCTCTAGGCCAGAATACTGGAGCCTTTCCCTTCTCCAGAGGATCTTCCCAACTCAGAGATAAAACACAGGTCTCTGTCATTGCAGGTGGATTCTTTACCAACTGAGCACTCAGGGAAGCCCATGCCTCTTCTAGTAGAAGCTAAGGGAGCAATGATTACAAAGCAGTGGAGGAACTTCTATTAGAAGATTTTTTCCAGAAAGCCTGAGGCTCAGGTCGAGAAATTACGTCCCTGGAAATTTAGAGTTCCATGTAGGAACTTAGTCATGGGGCAAAGGAAAAAAAAAAAAAGTACTTGTTAAGTTCCCGGACTTCCCAGGTGGTACAGTGGCAAAGTATCTGCATGCTAATGCAGGAGAGGCAGGAGATGCAGGTTCTGTCCCTGGGATGGGAAGATCTCCTGGAGGAGGAAGTGACAATCCACTCTGGTATTCTTGCATAGAAAATTCCATGGACTAAGGAGCCTGGAGGGCTATAGTCCATGGGATTGCAAAGAGTCAGACAGGACTGAGCAACTGAGCAGAGCAGATTAAGTACCTATTTGGTGATGTGTGTTGAACCAGTTTTAGAAAATTAATCAATCTAATCACATGGAAACAGCCTTGTCTAACTCAATGAAACTAAATAATGTGGTGTAGGGCCACCCAAGATGGATAGGTCATGGTGGAAAGTTCTGAAAAAATGTGGCCCACTGGAGAAGGGAATGGCAAACCATGCCGGTATTTTTGACTTGAGAACCTCATGAACCTTATGAAAAGGCAAAAAGATAGGACACTGAAAGATGAACTCCCCAGGTCGGTAGATGCTGCCCAACATGCTATTGGAGATCAGTGGAGAAATAACTCCAGAAAAAAATGAAGAGACGGAGCCAAAGCAAAAACAACACCCAGTTGTGGATGTGACTAGTGATAGAAGCAAGGTCCGATGCTGTAAAGAGCAATATTGCATAGGAACCTGGAATGTTAGGTCCATGAATCAAAGCAAATTGGAAAAGAGTGAACATCAACATGTTAGGAATCAGCGAACTAAAATGGACTGGAATGGGTGAATTTAACTGAGATGACCATTATATATACTACTGTGGGCAAGAATCCCTTAGAAGAAATGGAGTAGCCATCATAGTCAACAGAAGAGTCCAAAACGCTGTACTTGGATGCAATCTCAAAAATGGCAGAGTGATCTCTGTTTGTTTCCAAGGCAAGCCATTCCATATCACGGTAATCCAAGTCTATGCCTAGATCAGTAATGCTGAAGAAGCTGAAGTTGAACGGTTCTAGGAAGACATGCAAAACCTTTTAGGACTAAGACCCATAAAAAGATGTCCTTTTCTTTATAGGGGACTGGAATACAAAAGTAGGAAGTCAACAAACACCTGGAGTAGCAGGCAAACTTGACCTTGGAGTACAGAATAAAGCAGGGCAAAGGTGAATAAAGTTCTGCCAAGGGAATGCACTGGTCATAGCAAACACCCTCTTCCAACAACACTAGAGGAGACTCTACACATGGACATCACCAAATGGCCAACACCAAAATCAGATTGATTATTTTCTTTGCAGCCAAAGATAGAGAGGCTCTATACAGTCAGCAAAAACAAGATCAGGATCTGACTGTGGCTCAGATCGTGAACTCTTATTGCCAAATTAAAATTTAAATTGAAGAAAGTTGGGAAAACCACTAGACCATTCAGGTATGACCTAAGGCTAATCCCTTATGATTATACAGTAGAAGTGAGAAATAGATTTAAGTGACTAGATCTAATAGGCAGAGTTTCTGAAGAATTATGGACGGAGGTTCATGACATTGTACAGTATACAGGGATCAAGACCATCCCCAAGAAAAAGAAACAAAAAAGCAAAATGGCTGTCTGGGGAGGCCTTAC
The DNA here is from genome assembly GCA_020976825.1 of Odocoileus hemionus. Taxonomy (NCBI): domain Eukaryota; kingdom Metazoa; phylum Chordata; class Mammalia; order Artiodactyla; family Cervidae; genus Odocoileus; species Odocoileus hemionus. The sequence goes on along the minus strand of JAJLRB010005444.1, from coordinate 34,043 downwards.
AAATAGCTGTGGAAAGAAGAGAAGAAAAAAGCAAAGGAAAAAAGGAAAGATATACTGATTTGAATACAGAGTTTCAAAGAATACCAAGGAGAGATAAGAAAGCCTTCCTCAGTGATCAGTGCTAAGAAATAGAGGAAAACAATGGAATGGGAAAGACTAGAGATCTCTTCAAGAAAATCAGAGATACCAAGGGAATATTTCATGCAAAGACGAATTCGATAAAGGACAGAAATGTTATGGACCTAATAGAAGCAGAAAAACTGTACAAAAAGATCCTCATGACCCAGATAATAACGATAGTGTGATCACTCACCTAGAACCAGACATCCTGGAATGTGAAGTCACGTGGGCCTTAGGAAGCATCACTACAAAAGCTAGTGGAGGTGATGGAATTCTGAGCTATTTCAAACCCTAAAGATGATGCTGTGAATGTGCTGCACCCAATATGTCAGCAAATTTGGAAAATGAAGCAGTGGTCACAGGGCTGGAAAAGGTCAGTTTTCATTCCAATCCCAAAGAAAGGCAATGTCAAAGAATGCTCAAACTACCATACAATTGCACTGATCTCACACACTAGTAAAGTCATGCTCAAAATTCCCCAAGCCAGTCTTCTACAACATGTGAACCATGAACTTCCAGATGTTCAAGCTGGTTTTAAGGCAGAGGAACCAGAGATCAAATTCCCGACATCTGTTATATCATCGAAAAAGCAAGACAATTGCAGAAAAACATCTATTTCTGCTTTATTGACTATGCCAAAGCATTTGGCTGTATGGATCACAATAAACTGTGGAAAATTCTGAAAGAGATGGGAATACCAGACCACCTGACTTGCCTCTTGAGAAATCTGTATGCAGGTCAAGAATTTACAGTTAGAACTGGACATGGACAACAGACTTGGTCCAAATAGGAAAAGGAGTATGCCAAGGCTGCATATTGTCACCTTGCTTATTTACTTATATGCACAATACATCATGAGAAACACTGGGCTGGGATGAAGCACAAGCTGGACTGAAGATTTCTGGGAGAAATATCAATTACCTCAGATATGCAGAGGACACCATCCTTATGGCAGAAATTGAAGAACTAAAAAAGCCTCTTGATGAAAGTGAAAGAGGAGAGTGAAAAAGTTGGTTTAAAGCTCAACATTCAGAAAACTAAGATCATGACATCCAGTCCCATCACTTCATGGCAAATAGAGGGGAAACAGTGGAAACAGTAGCTGACTTTATTTTTGGGGGGCTTCAAAATCACTGCAGATGGTGACTGCAGCCATGAAATTAAAAGAAGCTTACTCCTTGGAAGGAAAGTTATGAGCAACCTAGACAGCATATTCAAAAGCAGAGACATTATTTTACCAACAAAGGTCCACCTAGTCAAGGCTATGGTTTTTCCAGTGGTCATGTATGGATGTGAGAGTTGGACTATAAAGAAAGCTGAGCACTGAAGAATTGATGCTTTTGAACTGTGCTGTTGGAGAAGACTCTTGAGAGTCCCTTGGTCTGCAAGGAGATCCAACCACTCCATCCTGAAGGAGATCAGTCCTGGATGTTCATTGGAAGGACTGATGTTGAAGTTGAAACTCCAGTACTTTGGCCACCTGATGCGAAGAGATGACTCATTTGAAAAGACCCTGATGCTGGGAAAGATCGAGGCAGGAGGAGAAGGGGATGACAGAGGATGAGATGGCTGGATGTCATCACTAAATCAGTGGACATGAATTTGCATAAACTCTGGGCATTGGTGATGGACAAGGAAGCCTGGCGTGCTGCATTCCATGAGTTTGCAAATAGTCAGACATGACTGAGCGACTGAACCGAATTGTTGAACCAATAGCCACCATCATATTAGAATCTGAGATGCTTTCTATCATGTACAAATGAAGACAGCTACGCTCAGAGTCTCAAGAAATCAAGTGGAAAATGCAAAGATCATGTTCTTCCTCACTTTATAGTTAATAAAATTTCAATAATACTGATTTAGTGGGGAAACATTGAACTGAATTTACTACCACACTGTCAAATAGGCACTTGTGTACTTGTACTCTCATCTTCCTCAACAGGAATGTGAGCCCAGCACATTCTCCTCTTGTACCTCCTTCAGCATAATGAAGGACACATAGCTGAAGTTTAATAAGTACATAGAATTTTGAATGAAACTGAATTGAAAACTTGGACAAGTCTATTGAATCTTTATACACATGTGTCTCCTGAAAGTATTTTCTTCAGAAACTTCCCAAACATGCAAAGCAAAGGCAATACAAAAACAAAGCAAAACAATAAAATTTATTATATCTGAACATTAGGTAATCCTTTCTCTGATATATGAAGAGGGTATTTTAACTTTCAAACTGTTTCTCTGAAGATTCACCACACCTTCTTTTTTTTTTTTCTTTTTTTTTTCTTCCATTTATTTTTATTTGTTAGAGGCTAATTACTTTACAACATTGCAGTGGTTTTTGTCATATATTGAAATGAATTAGCCATGGATTTACATGTATTCCCCATCCCGGTCCCCCCTCCCACCTCCCTCTCCACCCCATCCCTCTGGGTCTTCCTAGTGCACCAGGCCTGAGCACTTGTCTCATGCATCCAACCTGGGCTGGTGATCTGTTTCACCCTAGATATACATGTTTCGATGCTGTTCTCTTGAAACATCCCGCCCTCGCCTTCTCCCACAGAGTCCACAAGTCTGTTCTATACATCTGAGTCTCTTTTTCTTTTTTTGCATATAAGGTTATCGTTACCATCTTTCTAAAGTCCATATATATGTGTTAGTATACTGTAATGGTCTTTATCTTTCTGGCTTACTTCGCTCTGTATAATGGGTTCCAGTTTCACCCATCTCATTAGAACTGATTCAAATGAATTCTTTTTAATGGCTGAGTAATATTCCATGGTGTATATGTACCACAGCTTCCTCATCCATTCGTCTGCTGATGGGCATCTAGGTTGCTTCCTTGTCCTGGCTATTATAAACAGTGCTGCAATGAACATTGGGGTGCATGTGTCTCTTTCGGATCTGGTTTCCTCAGTGTGTATGCCTAGAAGTGGTATTGCTGGGTCATATGGCAGATCTATTTCCAGCTTTTTAAGGAATCTCCACACTGTTTTCCATAGTGGCTGTACTAATTTGCATTCCCACCAACAGTGTAAGAGGATTCCCTTTTCTCCACACCCTCTCCAGCATTTATTGCTTGTAGACTTTTGGATAGCAGCCATCCTGACTGGTGTATAATGGTACCTCATTGTGGTTTTGATTTGCATTTCTCTGATAATGAGTGATGTTGAGCATCTTTTCATGTGTTTTTTTGCCATCCATATGTCTTCCTTGGAGAAATGTCTGTTGAGTTCTTTGGCCCATTTTTTGATTGGGTCATTTATTTTTCTGGAGTTGAGCTGGAGGAGTTGCTTGTATATTTTTCAGATTAATCCTTTGTCTGTTGCTTCATTTGCTATTATTTTCTCCAAATCTGAGGGCTGTCTTTTCACCTTACTTATAGTATCCTTTGTTGTGCAAAAGCTTTTAAGTTTCATTACGTCCCATTTGTTTATTTTTGCTTTTGTTTCTAAAATTCTGGGATGTGGGTCATAGAGGATCCTGCTGTGATTTATGTCAGAGAGTGTTTTGCCTATGTTCTCCTCTAGGAGTTTTATAGTTTCTGGTCTTACATTTAGATCTTTAATCCATTTTGAGTTTATTTTTGTGTATGGTGTTAGAAAGTGTTCTAGTTTCATTCTTTTACAGGTGGTTGACCAGTTTTCCCAGCACCACTTGTTAAAGAGGTTGTCTTTTTTCCATTGTATATCCTTGCCTCCTTTGTCGAAGATAAGGTGACCATAGGTTCGTGGATTTATCTCTGGGCTTTCTATTCTGTTCCATTGATCTATATTTCTGTCTTTGTGCCAGTACCATACTGTCTTGATGACTGTGGCTTTGTAGTATAGTCCGAAGTCAGGCAGGTTGATTCCTCCAGTTCCATTCTTCTTTCTCAAGGTTACTTTGGCTATTCGAGGTTTTTTGTATTTCCATACAAACTGTGAAATTATTTGTTCTAGTTCTATGAAAAATACCGTTGGTAGTTTGATAGGGATTGCACTGAATTTATAGATTGCTTTGGGTAGAATAGCCATTTTGACAATATTGATTCTTCCAATCCATGAACACAGTATATTTCTCCATCTGTTTGTGTCCTCTTTGATTTCTTTCATCAGTGTTTTATAGTTTTCTATGTAGAGGTCTTTTGTTTCTTTAGGTAGATATACTCCTAAGTATTTTATTCTTTTTGTTGCAATGGTGAATGGTATCGACTCTTTAATTTCTCTTTCTGTTTTCTCATTGTTAGTGTATAGGAATGCAAGAGATTTCTGTGTGTTAATTTTATATCTTGCAACTTTACTGTATTCATTGATTAGCTCTAGTAATTTTCTGGTAGAGTCTTTAGGGTTTTCTATGTAGAGGATCATGTCATCTGCAAACAGCGAGAGTTTCACTTCTTCTTTTCCTATCTGGATTCCTTTTACTTCTTTTTCTGCCCTGATTGCTGCGGCCAACACTTTCAAAACTATGTTGAATAGTAGTGGTGAGAGTGGGCACCCTTGTCTTGTTCCTGATTTCAGGGGAAATGCTTTCAATTTTTCACCATTGAGGGTGATGCTTGCTGTGGGTTTATCGTATATAGCTTTTATTATGTTGAGGTATGTTCCTTCTATTCCTGCTTTCTGGAGAGTTTTAATCATAAATGGATGTTGAATTTTGTCAAAGGCTTTTTCTGCATCTATTGAGATAATCATATGGTTTTTATCTTTCAATTTGTTAATGTGGCATATTACATTGATTGATTTGCGGATATTAAAGAATCCTTGCATTCCTGGGATAAAGCCCACTTGGTCATGGTGTATGATTTTTTTAATATGTTGTTGGATTCTGTTTGCTAGAATTTTGTTAAGGATTTTTGCATCTATGTTCATCAGTGATATTGGCCTGTAGTTCTCTTTTTTTGGTGGCATCTTTGTCTGGTTTTGGAATTAGGGTGATGGTGGCCTCATAGAATGAGTTTGGAAGTTTACCTTCTTCTGCAATTTTCTGGAAGAGTTTGAGTAAGATAGGTGTTAGCTCTTCTCTAAATTTTTGGTAGAATTCAGCTGTGAAGCCATCTGGTCCGGGGCTTTTGTTTGCTGGAAGATTTCTGATTACAGTTTCGATTTCCTTGCTTGTGATGGGTTTGTTAAGATCTTCTATTTCTTCCTGATTCAGTTTTGGAAAGTTATACTACTCTAAGAACTTGTTCATTTCTTCCAAGTTGTCCATTTTATTGGCATAGAGCTGCTGGTAGTAGTCTCTTATGATCCTTTGTATTTCAGTGTTGTCTGTTGTGATCTCTCCATTTTCGTTTCTAATTTTGTTAATTTGGTTCTTCTCCCTTTGTTTCTTAATGAGCCTTGCTTATGGTTTGTCAATTTTGTTAATTTTTTCAAAAAACCAGCTTTTAGCTTTGTTGATTTTTGCTATGGTCTCTTTTGTTTCTTTTGCATTTATTTCTGCCCTAATTTTTAAGATTTCTTTCCTTCTACTAACCCTGGCGTTCTTCATTTCTTCCTCCTCTAGTTGCTTTAGGTGTAGAGTTAGGTTATTTATTTGACTTTTTTCTTGTTTCTTGAGGTAGGCCTGTAATGCTATGAATCTTCCCCTTAGCACTGCTTTTACAGTGTCCCATAGGTTTTGGGTTGTTGTGTTTTCATTTTCATTCATTTCTATGCATGTTTTGATTTCTTTTTTGATTTCTTCTATGATTTGTTGGTTATTCAGAAGCGTGTTGTTTAGTCTCCATATGTTTGAATTTTTAATAATTTTTTTCCTGTAATTGAGATCTAATCTTACTGCACTGTGGTCAGAAAAGATGACTGGAATGATTTCAATTTTTTTGAATTTACCAAGACTAGATTTATGGCCCAGGATATGATCTATTCTGGAGAAGGTTCCGTGTGCACTTGAGAAAAAGGTGAAGTTGATTGTTTTGGGGTGAAATGTCCTATAGATGTCAATAAGGTCTAGCTGGTCCATTGTGTCCTTTAAAGTTTGTGTTTCCTTGTTTATTTTCTGTTTAGTTGATCTATCCATAGTTGTGAGTGGGGTATTAAAGTCTCCTACTATTATTGTGTTGCTATTAATTTCCTCTTTCATACTCGTTAGCATTTGCCTTACATATTGCGGTGCTCCTGTGTTGGGTGCATATATATTTATAATTGTTATATCTTCTTCTTGGATTGATCCTTTGATCATTATGTAGTGTCCATCTTTGTCTCTTTTCACAGCCTTTATTTGAAAGTCTATTTTATCTGATATGAGTATTGCGACTCCTGCTTTCTTTTGGTCTCCGTTTGCGTGGAATATTTTTTTCCAGCCCTTCACTTTTAGTCTGTATGTGTCCCTTGCTTTGAGGTGGGTCTCTTGTAGACAGCATATATAGGGGTCTTGCTTTTGTATCCATTCAGCCAGCCTTTGCCTTTTGGTTGGAGCGTTCAACCCATTTACATTTAAGGTAATTATTGATAGGTATGGTCCCGTTGCCATTTATTTTGTTGTTTGGGGTTCACGTTTATACCACCTTTCTGTGTTTCCTGTCTAGAGAAGATCCTTTAGTATTTGTTGAAGAGCTGGTTTGGTGGTGCTGAATTCTCTCAGCTTTTGCTTGTCTGTAAAGCTTTTGAGTTCTCCTTCATATCTGAATGAGATCCTTGCTGGGTAGAGTAATCTAGGTTGTAGGTTATTCTCTTTCATTACTTTAAGTATGTCCTGCCATTCCCTTCTGACCTGAAGTTTTCCTATTGATAGGTCACCTGTTATCCTTATGGGAATCCCTTTGTGTGTTATTTGTTGTTTCTCCCTTGCTGCTTTTAATATTTGTTCTTTGTGCTTGATCTTTGTTAATTTGATTAATATGTGTCTTGGGGTGTTTCGCCTTGGGTTTATCCTGTTTGGGACTCTCTGGGTTTCTTGGACTTGGGTGGCTACTTCCTTCCCCATTTTCGGGAAGTTTTCAGCTATTATCTCCTCGAGTATCTTCTCATGGCCTTTCTTTTTGTCTTCTTCTTCTGGGACTCCTATGATTCGAATGTTGGGGCGTTTCACATTGTCCCAGAGGTCCCTGAGATTGTCCTCATTTCTTTTGATTCTTTTTTCTTTTTTCCTCTCTGCTTCATTTATTTCCACCATTTTATCTTCTAACTCACTTATCCTATCTTCTGTCTCGGTTATTCTACTCATGGTTCCCTCCACAGTGTTTTTGATCTCATTTATTTCATTATTAATTTGCAATTGACTTTTTTTTTTAATTTCTTCTAGGTCCTTGTGAAACCTTTCTTGCATCTTCTCAATCCTTGTCTCCAGGCTATTTATTTGTAACTCCATTTTGTTTTCAAGATTTTGGATCATTTTTATTATAATTATTCTAAATTCTTTTTCAGGTAGATTCCCTATTTCCTCCTCTTTTGTTTGACTTGGTGGGCTTTTTTCATGTTCCTTTAGCTGTTGGGTATTTCTCTGCCTTTTCATCTTGTTTAGATTGCTGTGTCTGGAGTGGGCTTTCTATATTCTTGTGGTCTGTGGTTCCTTTTTATTGTGGAGGTTTCACCCAGTGGGTGGGGTTGGACGATTGGTTTGTCAAGTTTTCCTGGTTAGGGAAGCTTGTGTCAGCGTTCTGGTGTGTGGAATTGGATTTCTTCTCTCTGGAGTGCAGTGGAGTGTCCAGTAATGAGTTTTGCGATGGGTTTTTGTGTTAGGTGTGACTTTGGACAGCCTCTATGTTGACACTCAGGTCTATGTTCCTGCGTTGCTAAAGAATTTGTGTGGTATGTCTTGTACTAGAGCTTATTGGCTCTTGGGTGGTGGTTGGTTTTAGTGTAGGTATGGAGGCTTTTGGATGGTCTCTTATTCCTTAATGTTCCATGTAGTCAGGAGTTTTCTGGTTTTCTCAGGTTTGGGGCTTAATCTCCTGCCTCTAGATTTCAGTTTTATTCTTCCAATTGTCTCAAGACTTCTCCAACTATACAGCACTGATAATAAAGCTTCTAGTTTAATGGTGAAAAGATTCTCCACTGTGAGAGACAACCAGAGAGATTCACATAGTTACATGAAGAATAGGAGAGGGAGGAAGGAGATAGATGTAAGCAGGAGGAGAAAAAGGGGACTCAAGAGGAGAGAGACAGATCTACACAGTTATCTGTTCCCAAAGTGTTCTCTGTAGCCCAGACACCCACAAAGATTCACAGAATTGGACTGGGAAGAGAAGGGGAAAGGAGGAAATAGAGGTGTTCTGAGGTAGAAATCAGAGAGTCAAAAGTGGGAGAGTAATCACCACACTCCTAAACAGAAATGGGAACTGAATATTGGTTTCTTAAATGTCCAAAATTTATATCACATACTGAAAAACAAAGATTAAAAATCTAGTGTAGAGGTTAGACTCTTTGAACTACAATATTTAAAAACAAAAACAAAAACACACAAAAAAATTAGAAAAGTATATGAAGTTTGGTTTAAAAATAGGGTTTCTCTCTCTCTTTTTTTTTGGCAAGGTTATAGTGAAATGAAAATGAAAATGAAGGAATAATAGAGGAGTATTAGAGGACTTTAAAAGGAAATAGAAGAGAAAAACAAAAAAAGAAAAAAAAAAAAAAAATTTTTTTTTCCTAATTAAAAAAATCGTATAAAATATATGAAAATGAAAGTTGAGGAGTAATGGGGGAGTAATAGGGAATTTTAAAAGAAAATAAAAGAGAAAAAATAAAAAATATAAAAAAGGAAAGAAAAAAATTTTTTTTTTCCTGATTAAAAAAAAATCATAAAAATATATGAAAGTGTAAGTTGAGGAGTAATGGGGGAGTAATAGGGAATTTTAAAAGAAAATAAAAGAGAAAAAAAATAATAAAGAAAAAGGAAAAAAAAAATTTCCCTTCCTAATTACAAAAAATCATATAAATATATGAAAATGAAAGTTAAGGAGTAATAGGGGAGTAATAGGGAATTTTAAAAGATAATAAAAGAGAAAAAATAAAAACTAAAAAAAAAAAAGGAAAGAAAAAAAAATTTTTTTGTAAATTAGAAAAAAATCACCACACCTTCTTGCCACCTCTCAGAGTCTTTTTTTTACCCCCATTCAGCAAGACTAAGGCTAGCTGACTCACTGTACAAGGGCAATTAAACCCACACAGACTTCCTTTTTTATTTCACTTGATTATGAATCTCTGTCCTCTGTTCTCACCTTGAACACACAAATGCACACCCCTGAAGTTCATTCACACTACCTAAAGACTAGGAGACCAAAAAAAAAAAAAAGCAGCAGAAATATCAACCTGCTGGCAGCGCTGTCAACTATTCAGTTTTGAACTTAGAGAACAGCACTGCCAACAGACAACACCCAAGAGCATTCAAGTGTTTCCCTTTGTTAACTGGACATGCAGGGGCCTTTCACAGAAAGAAATAAAAGAGAAACACATATGTGTAGAACATGCTTCACAGTCCTGAATTCAAAGAATCACAGTATTATGTGATTTCCCCCCAGATTCTCTAACAGATGTTAATAATATACTGTTGTCTTTTTTGTCTTTTAACACAATATGTAAAATAAAAGGAAATGGCTGCTACCCAAGAGGTATGGATCAGCACGGAAAGCTCTGTGGAACTATTAAGTATTGCCTTTAATCACATTAAATGGAAGGAAGTGATATAGCTAATTACAGAAGACCAGGTTTTTCTTTTCATTTTTTAAATATGTGAGTGTATTGCAACATTCCATAATGTACACTCATATTTCTGCATGCAACACATTTCACACCCACTTTAATAAAGCTCAATGGGCATTCATATTCTCTTGTTAAGCTAGAATTAGACCAGAATGAGGGCCTCCCCAACATCAGTCAGTAAATTGAATGTATACTGATAGTTAAGCTGCCCTGCTTGCCATCCACTGAGTACAGTTCCTACCCTTTGCACGCACTAATTTCCCAAACTCCATTCATTTAATCCTGCTTATATTTCATATTTCCATCTTCCCTCCTTATATTGTGCACCACAACCCATCCACTCATCCACAGAAGGGAGCTCCTGTGAAACACAGACCAATATTCATGCTTCCGTCTTTAGTTTGTATAATGTCCTGAACATTAATGGAAGCTTTCCAAAAAAAAAAAAAAAAAGGGAGTAAAAGAAGGAAACTACATTTGTGCCTCCAAGTGAGCGAATAAAATACAAACATTATTCCAGCCAAATTTAGATGATTTATGAGTACAGTTTGAGGGGGTGATAATAATGGATTTGGACAAATGTTTTACTGGGTTGAGAGTGTATAAAAAGAATGAACATGATAGCTAGAAAAGGAGGGTTGTGAAGAGCCATAGAATCTTTTATTGTTGTGAAACAGTGCCAAGAGCAGAAGAAAATTTGTGCTATAGTGCCAGACCATGAAAGTCTGGACTATGAATACATGCTTTGATCATCTGTCCTGTGATATTCACTGCAGTGAATTGTAACCATATCAGTAAATTTTCACTGTAGGCTTAGGTTCTGAAACAAAGGCATAGCTTCATTGGATGGAACTCATCAGAATGGCCTTTGTTTTCATGGAATTTTAAGATAGTGAGAGGATGTACTACTCTCCCCTGCACCAACCCCTTTACAGGATTCTTTAGGGCAAATAAGGCAGCTCTCCGTTCCATGCTTTTGTTCATTCAATTGCTATATGCTCATCTATTGTCCCAATTGTACCCCGTGAGTGGAATAATGACTGTTCTTTAAGAAAAGGAAAGAAAAAACTGTCTTGAGAAACAAAAGGGAGCTAGAAGAACCTAACTATAGGATCATCTATGGCTTTTCCTTCCTTCCATTGCATACCCTGGGTCTTATCTCAAACAGATATGAGACAAAAGAAACAGGCATTCAGGTAAAGGAGAACGCCTGGTTATATAACTGAGTGTGATAAACAGGCTCACATACAACTTTATTGATCAGATCTGGCATCTGTAGAGATGATGAGAGCCCCAAAACAAATTCTTACCTCAAAATGTCTTTTCAATCTGTGCACTCATAACTAATACCGGCACTATTTTTTGAGGAAGGACAGAGTCTTACCTTTCATAAGAAATGTGACTTCAAATGGCAAATTACTCCTGAGGGAGTGAAAAGCACCAGAAATTTAAAATCATAATAAAATATAAAAAGAGAATATAGATAGAAGGCAAAGAGGGTGGGGTAGAAGAATGTCCACTTAAGGGAGAAAACTAAAGACAGACTGAAAATTGGGAATGAAGTCCAGATTTATCAGGAACTGGAGAATTATTTCACTCTGGTTTTCTCAGACCTTAAACAACTATTCTCTAACAAATAAAACACCTATTGAAATAGCATAAAATTCAGCAAGTCATATAACCATCTCTTCCAAACGGACTGTTGATATACAGTAGGACTCTGTCCTTCCTCAAAAAGAAGTGTAGGTATTAGTTATCAGTACACAGACTAAAAAGACATTTTGAGGTAAGAAACTTATTCTGGTGATATCAAGGCAATGTTTCATGAAAAAATGGGCACCATAAAGAACAGAAATTGTATGGACCTAACAGAAGCAGAAGATATTAAGAAGAGGTGGCAAGAATACAAAGAAGAACTATAAAAAAAAGATCTTCATGACCCAGATGATCACGATGGTGTGATCACTCAGCTAGAGCCACAGATCCTGAGTGAAAAGTCAAGCAGACCTTAGGAAGCATCACTATGAACAAAGCTAGTGCAGGTGATGGAATACCAGTTGAGCCATCTCAAATCCTAAAAGATGATGCTGTGAAACTGCTGCACCCAATACGTCAGCAAATTTGGAAAATGTAGCAGTGGCCACAGGACTGGGAAAAGTCAGTTTTCATTCCAATCCCAAAGGCAATGCCAAAGAATGTTCAAACTACTGCACAATTGCACTCATGTCACACGCTAACAAAGTAATGCTCAAAATTCTCAAGCCAGGCTTCAACAGTACATGAACTGTAAACTTCCAGATGTTCAAGTTGGGTGTAGAAAAGGCAGAAGAACAAGATATCAAATTGCCAACAGCCGTTGGATCATCAAAAAATAAAGAGAGTTCCAGAGAAACATCTACTTCTGCTTTATTGATTATGCCAAAGCCTTTGACTGTGTAGATCACAACAAACTGTGGAAAATTCTTCAAGAGATGGGAATACCAGATCACCTTATCTGTTTCTTGAGAAATGTGTATGCAGGTTAAGAGGGAATAGCTAGAACCAGGCATAGAACAACAGACTGATTCCAACTGACAAAGGAGTACATCATGGCTGTATATTGTCACTCTGCTTATCTAACTTATATTCAGAGTACATCATGGAAAATGCCAGGCTGGATACAGCACAATCTGGAATCAAGATTGTCATGAGAAATATCAATAACCTCAGCTATGTAGATGACACCACCCTTATGGTAGAAAGCAAAGAGGAACTAAAGAACCTCTTCATGAAAGTGAAAGAGGAGAGTGAAAAAGTTGGCTTAAAGCTCAATATTGTAAAATCTAAGATCATGGCATCTGATCCCATCACTTCATGGCAAATAGATGGGGAAACTATGGAAACAGTGGCTGACTTTCTCTTCTTGGCCTCCAAAACCACTGCCGATGATGACTGCAGCCATGCAATTAAAAGTTCTTGTTCCCTGGAAGAAAAGTTATGATCAACCTTGACAGCATATTTAAAAACAGAGACATTACTTTGTCAACAAAGGTTCATCTAGTCAAAGCTATGGTTTTCCCAGTAATCATGTATGTATGTGACATTTGAACTATAAAGAAAGTTGAGTGGTGAAGAATTGATGCTTTTGAACCATGATGTTAGAGAAGACTCTTGAGAATCCCTTGGACTGCAAGGAGATCCAACCAGTCAATCCTAAAGGAAATCAGTCCTGAATATTCATTGGGAGGACTGATGCTGAAGCTGAAACTTCAAAAGTTTGGCCACCTGATGTGAAGATCTGACTCATTGGAAAAGACCCTGATACTGTGGAAGATTGAAGCCAGGAGGAAGAGGGGACAAAAGAGGATGAGATGGTTGGATGCCATCTCTGACTCGATGGATATGAGTTTGAGCAAGCTTTAAGAGTTGGTGTCCTAAAGGTATCTGTGAAGACCTTCTTTGCAAATAGGGTATTTACAAATATAGTCAAGCTAAGAAAATATCATACTGGATTACACAGGTCCCTAAATACAATGACTAGTGTCCTTAAATGGAAAGGAATATTTAGAGACATAGTAACATGAATACATAGGGAAGAAGAGCATGTAATGAAAAAGAGATTAGAGTAATACAGTTACAAGTCAATGAATGGCAAGGATTTCTGGGGCCCACTAAAAACTACGAAGAGACATGGGGAGAATTATTCCCTAGAGTCTTCAGAGGGACCATGGTCCTGCTAACATCTTGATTGTGGATTTCTAGCCTCCAGAACTGTAAAAAAAAAAAAAAAAAAATTCCACTGTTTTAAGTCACTGTGGTAATTTGTTACAGCAGCTAGAGAAAATTCATATGGTTCTCAGGTGGCACTCATGGTGAAGAATTCCAATTCTGTGTGTGCCAATACAGGACACACAGAGATGAGGGTTCCATCCCCGGGCCGAGAAGATTCTCTGGAGTAGACAATGGCAACCTGATACAGTATTCTTGCCCAAAAATTTAATGGACAGAGGAGGCGAGCAGGCTACAGTCTATAAGGCTGTAAAAAGACTGAGCGACTGAGTGCCATAGCAAATTTATACATCAAGTACCATCAAATCCATCTATGTGTTCACCTGTGTGAACGTTAAAAGTGAAAATGAAAGTCACTCAGTCATGCTCGACTCTTTGAGACCCCAGGGACTGTATCTTGCCAGGGTCCCTCATGGAATTCTCCAGGAAAAAATACTGGAGTGGGTAGCCATTCCCTTGTCCAGGAGATCTTCTCAATCCAGAGAAGGAATCAAAGATCAAACTCAGGTCTCCTGCATTGTAGACAGAGTGTTTACCATTTGAACTGCCAGGGAAACTCTGTTCACCTGTGTATTAAGGCATAACTCTCCATGTATCTCACTTTCCTGCATATCTTGTGAACAGAGGCACTGACAGCTTTTGATACAGACTATCTTTTCAAGGATGCCTGAATAGCAATAAGTTTTGAAAGGCAAAGAATCTACCTCTGGGCAGACGGCAGACGTATTTGCTGTCCAGGATGATAGATATGATGTCTGTCTTTAGAGTCAAAGTTGAGAAGATTTGCTTCCAGCATCTTTATAAATTTCCTAAACTTGAAGTCTCTCCTATAATTGGGCCGTTGTGTTGCAGGAAAGGGGACCACTTCCAGGGCCTGGAACTGGGCTCTTGTCTAACACTCAAAAATGAATTGTCTGAGGAGACACATCTGCTGACAAAAGCAAGAGATTTTATTGGGAAAGGGCACCCGGGTGGAGAGCAGTAGGGTTAGGGAACCCAGGAGAACAGCTCTGTGGTTTCCGGTTTTAGGCTGATGGGGTAAGTTTCCAGGCTATCTTTAACCAATCATTCTGGCTCAGAGTCCTTCCTGGTGGTGCATGCCTTGTTCAGCCAAGATGGATGCCAGAGAGGATTCTGAGAGGTGGTCGGACATATGGTGTCTCCTTTTGACCTTTCCCGAACTCTTCCGGTTGGTGGAGGCTTTTTAGTTCCATCCCAGAACCCCCTGTCATAAAACAACTTACACAAATGGTTACTATGGTGCCTGACCAGAGTGGGTGGTTTCAATCAGTGTTCAATCCCCTAACAATTGTATATGCTGGGGTCACCGTGTCCTTGGCCCCAATGACAAGTGTGGCTCAGAAAACCAGCACAAATGATATTCTGGCTACCGTTTTTTGCTATGGGTAGAACACTGCCCTTTGTCTCTGACTTAGGAGTCTTGTGTTTTCTGTCAGAATTCCTTAAATTGTGGCAGATGCATTTATAAGCTTGCAAGTAGGGTAAAATCTCAGACACTTTGCTGTTCTTGAAACCGTGTCTTGACATCCAAGCACTTATCGTCTCCCCGTCTCCATTAGTGAGTGAGCTCATGGGCCCTTTTCACTTGCTCATCAACATGCCAAACAGGCAGTACAAGACTAGGTGTTTATGATTCATTATTATTAAATGCATAATTGGGTAGTCAAGACCAGCACACACAAATCAGTTAGACCCTCAAGGTCAGCAACATGGATATCCCCTGAGAGTCTGTCAGAAATATGGAATCTTAGACCTCACTCCAGACCTAAGAATCAAAATTTGCATTTCCCCAAGATCCCCAGGTGATATACAGGCACATTATAGTTATTAGCTGAAGAATACCTGCTTCTCTGTGCTATGATAGCTTAGTGAGGAAGACCAGCATCACCTGTGGTTGTCAGAATAAGCCATATAGATATAGGAAAGGTAGACATAGGGGACTGGGAGGTAGGAGAACACTGAAAATTAGGAATATATAAGAAAAAGACACAGAAAACTCTGAACTCAACCTTACAATTTATTATCTTTCATTTGTAGAGAAGGAAATGGCAATCCACTTCAGTATTCTTTCCTGGGGAATCCCACGGACAGGAGTCTGGTGGGTTACAGTCCATGTGGTTGCCAATAGGCAGACACAACTGAAGCAACTTAGCACAGCACAGCACATCTTTCATTTGATCCACTCAAATCAATAATAAACCAAAGACTTCCAACTGCTCAAAGTCCCCCATGACTCCTGTAGGAGGTAGCGGACTCAGATTGGAGGATTTCAGAAAGCAAGAAGAGGTATTTAAGCTCCTGTGATTCAGGGGAGCTTAACTCAGGTAGGGAAGAGATTTCACACTTTTGACAGAAAAAAATATCTTTCAAGCAGAGACCAGTAATGAGATGTCCTCTCCCTCTTTTAGCTGACTCTCTAACCAGTTTCATTGCTGCTAGTGGCCCAAAAATGTTACTTTCTTCTCATACTTTAAATACAAATATTTCAAAAGTTGGGCTATTTTAGCAGATTTCTGGATCCCCCAAATGCTTTAGGGAAGGAAATTAGGTAAGGAACAGAAAAGTAATACTACAGGCAAACTAATAGTCAGAAATATGGGAGGTGGGTATCAAAGTCTTATGGCTTTCCAGAACTTCTGGCTTCCCAGTGCAACAGCATCTCCATGTTAAAAAGTTTGAACCACCTCCACCCTAGCTTCCATCTTGGACAGCAGAGGTTGGAAGTTCAGTATACCATTAGTCCTGACAAGCCCTGCTACAAAGCACAACAAGATGGAGAGACCACAGGAAGAGCTGAAAAGACTTGCAGAACCTGGAAGTTTCCAACAGAAAGGTTTTCTTGTTAAAAAAAAAAAAAATTTAAATTTAAATTGCAATGTCTGCTGAATATCCTTTGGGGAATTCTAATACTATAATTATATTATTTACCCCTAGACATGTGCCTGGGTGCATAATTGTGTTAATATGCAGGAGGGCAGCTCATTCTTCTTGTTAAAGTTCCTTCTACATTTTACAACTTTGTAAATGTCAGGCCATTAGGTGATAACTCTTTTGTGAGGACCTCATTACCTGTAAAGCATTCATATTTGCCAGATAAAAAATGCAGGTAGATGCAGATTGAGCAATTAACCCATATATCTTTATCCATCTGGTTGGTCTTGCTTTTTTTTTTTTTTGAAAACAAAACAAAAACAAAAAACATTCTTTTTTCTTTTAAAAAGTCCCATTCTTTCCTTTTATTTTAAATTTGGGAAATGGAACTGTCCAAAGATTCATTTCCTCTGGTAAGTAGCTCAAGTAAGGGCATCATTTTTAAATTATAATCCAGGCAGAGTCCCCAAATTCTAAGCAGTTCCAGGGCAGGAGATCTCTAAGCTCCTTGTAAGGAAGTGAAAACTCCTCTCTCCTGTGCTGTACCCACCCCTGCCACAAACAGGTGACCTGGAAGTCTAAGCCTTGCCACACAGGACTACCTCTTAGAGCAATGTCCTTGAGTTCTGCCTTTCTTTACCTCTACCCCTTTGTCAGAACCTGTCACTGCCATGGCAATCAAACAAATGTAACCTTTGGAGTGACAAAAATTCTCATAGATCGAGTTCAACTCAGGATCCTCCAAACTCCAAATTCTTTTCCAACTACTCTTAATTTTGGGAACTTCTATGTTCGTATCTCCAATTTATCAACAATCTTGTTAAATCACTTAAACAAGAAGCTCTACCCTCCATTTGTGATCAGATTCCTCATTCTCCACCCCCCCCCCCCCCCCCCCCCCCCCCCCCCCCCCCCCCCAGGAGAGATATCTAATCAGTCTGACCTCCTCCCAACTCTGCACCACCCACCTCTCCACCTCCATCCTTAGGGAGGGAAGGCAACTGTATCCCAGGCATTGTTCTTCATTTGGGGGATCCTCTGGGTTCTGAAACTCACATTTGGAGGGTGTGGATGGAGGTGACATCCTTTTTTATAGATATGACAGGAGACACTCCACTCCACACTAGTAACTATCTCAGGATTGCATTCTACTCAGGAGTACAGCATTAACCTAAAGGAATGGAATTAATGACCCCATAGGTGAAACTTTTTTTCACTCTGAATGAGTCTTGTTACTTCCTCAAGGTCTACATACAGAATAACAATCAAACTTCTCCCAGTTTGCTTTCTATGCTGGGGGTGACAAAGAAGACGTGCAGCTTTCCTAGTACCATAGAAGTGTGGCAATCTTGACTCCATTTGCATTTCTAAGAGGAATCAGTGAAGCACATTCTTGTACTCAGCCAGAATGTAAATAGGTTAGTTCCCAAGAGAACAATTGCAGACTCTCACAAACAACCCCCAAGAAATTAGATTGTTAAGTGCCATTTTTATGACAACTTTCAAGCACCCAAGGTAAAATCCATAATGTCTCACATCTCACATCTATTAAAGCAATTTATTACTGGCCTGCCTCACCTACCCAGGTTCTTTAGGTTTTGAGGGACAACTTTCAGTCACTTTGCTAAAAAAAAATATTTTATCTGAAGGAAGAACTGTCTAAGAAGTGTGATTAGTCAGGTAAGTCAGTCTTGTGAACTTCGACTGGACTGAAAATAACTTTACTGTATTTCACAATTAAAAATAAATACTGAACATTCTAAGCCAGGTATTAAACAAAGTGAACTTGATGTATGTTTTGTATGCTGAAATTAAATAATAATAATGCCTTTGAATTTGTACAGAGGAGTCTAGTGGGCTGCCTTCTATGGGGTCGCAAAGAGTCGGACACGACTGAAGCAACTCAGCAGCAGCATACATATATTAGGGCTTCCCAGATGGCCCAGCAGTAAAGAATCCACCCTAAATTCAGGAGACACAGGTTCAATCTCTGTGTCAGGAAGATCCCCCTAAAGGAGGGCAAGCAATCCAATTCAGCATTCTTGCCTGAAGAATTCCATGAACAGAGGAGGCTGGCAGGCTACAGTCCAGAGTCTCAAAGAGTCAGACATGACTGAAGTGACTTAGCACGCACATACATATATCAAAGTACTTCCTTATAATTTCATATGCTGGCTGGGTCTCCTTGCTAGCATAAGAATACCGGACAGAGCCCAAATAACAATTCAATATCCCAGAAGGAGCAGAACACTCCCTCTGAGAAATGTATTTCCTACCATATCAGTAAACAAGAATGTCACAGTTATCAGCGATTCTAGCTCTCCAGTGTGAGTTCCTGAACTCTAAGGGCACTCTGGAAGGAGAAGAATACCTGTGAACTAGCAGCCATCAGAATTGTCGCCACTTTCTAAGGTGAGCCCAAGAGAGCTCAGGATGTGTAAAACACAGGACCCTGGCCCTAGGAAAGCTGAGAGTCTCTGAAAGGAATGATTTCAGTGAGCCCAGACTCTTGCATCTTCCCACACACAGAAAAGCTCTAAATTTCTTACCCAGGGATATGTGGTTTCCTTAATTAATAATATTTTGATGTTCAGACTACCTTCTCTTTGTTGCGAAACTCCATTATATAACCTGACTCCACTCACCTCCTCAAAGCAGTTCTCTCAAGGTTACTTGAGATGCTGTCTCCCAGTCTTGAAGTCCTAAAAATTCCCACTGAACAAAACATAACTCTCACCTATTAGTCTGTGACTATTTTTCAAGTCGACACCACAATGTAGTCACTAGTAACATTTCTTATCACCATGCAACTCCTTTCTCATATCCTGCCCTTTATCTGGTCCTGTGATTTTCCTCTCTCATGACTCCTTCTTGCCATTTTCATGCCACAATCAGCTCCTTGGTACACAACATTTGGAGACAGCCTTGTCCTCCAAACTGCTGTTGCTGGTCACTTGAGTAGGAAGCCAAGGTCCAGGAGACCACATTGACTCTTCACATTTGGAGGGCATTTAAAGAGGTTTAAATTCTGATGGGAACTCTGATTGGGGAAGGGAAACATGATTTGAAAAGAGAGGATGGCAAAAAAGGAGAGGAAACAAGAACAGAGAATTGTTGACTAAAAAAAAAAAAAAACTGCTACTTAAGTTTTATTTGGGGGCAATATGAGGAATGTAGCCCAGGAGACAGCACCTCAGATAGCTCTGAGTAACTGTTCCAAAGAAGTAAAGGAAAGGAGAATATATATGTGATTTCGGTAAAGGAGAAATACATGCTATCAAGCACTTATTTTTTCCAAAATATTCCTACTAGTCTTATGAAGCTTCTGCTCGTCACAAGAAACAATCATCACCATGAAGGATTTTAGTGTTTTTCTATGTATGAAGAGGTACAAGCATTGGGCTCATAAAAATCAGCTCCTTAGAATATCTAACTGAAGATCAATTTTCCTAAACAGAGAGTGCCTCATTTCTGCCCTCTGCCCTGAACTCCTTTACAAAGGGGATGTTGATGGTCAGCAGCTGCAATAGCACATGATTTAATTCTTGTAGAGGCAAATGGCAAGCAGTCACAGCAAGTGTCAATTTGTGGTTGACAGAATAAACAACTTAGTTTGCTTCCTTCTTTTCATGTTTGACACGCAGCCTCTCTAACCCCTCCTGAGGACCCAAGGTTTGGTTCACTTGTGCACTGTCCTTCCCTGAGAACCTGGCCTTTGAAAATGCTCTGCTTCCTAGAAGTCAACATTTCCAGAGAAGGAGATCTAATAACATCACCTCCAGAACACAGGGTCACTAATTGCCACAAGTAAACAAACATAGGCAACCAACATCTTGTAGCTTTGAACATCATTAGTTTTCAAGAACACCAGGGCGACCCATCCCCAATTAGTGGAAAACTGGGAGCAGAACTGAGGGAACTGAGCCAGGCTGGCAAGCAGGAGACTTGATTCCTAGCCTGCTGTCTTCAGACTCCACAGGGAAATTCAAGAAGCCACTTAACCTTGCTGCATTTGTTTTCTCATCTGTAAAACAGTAGGTAATAAAATCCTTCTGCTTCTTCAATGGATTTTATATGAGTGAACTAATTAATGATTGTATAAAGTTTAATACAATGCAACATGTAATTGAGTAGTTTAATTATCAAGGTTCAGTTCAGTACAGTTCAGTCGCTCAGTCATGTCCAAATCTTTGCGACCTCATGGACTGCAGCACGCCAGGCTTCCCTGTCCATCTCCAATTCCCAGAGCTTATTCAAACTCATGTCCATGGAGTCAGTGATGCCATCCAACTGTCAGGCGAGTGTATGTTCCTCGGTTCTTTGTCTCGTCACAACAAAAATTTGGAGTGACGGACATTAAAGCCCCTTGGCTGGTCACAGCTCTCGGAGGACAGACTGTATTATAGCTCTCAGGTCTCGAACGGACTGTGTTATAGCTCTTAAATAAATCGGTGTTACAGCTCTATTTATTTAGATAATAGCAGGAAAATCCATCATTGAGGCGTGAGGGCACGTCGATCCAGAGACAGGAAGAGAAGATCGCCCCATCGTGCGGGTAAAAGGGAGGGAGCAAAAAAAGGAGAGAAGAGGGCTTTGGCTCCTCTTTTTATGTTTC
Source organism: Odocoileus hemionus (assembly GCA_020976825.1). Lineage (NCBI taxonomy): Eukaryota > Metazoa > Chordata > Mammalia > Artiodactyla > Cervidae > Odocoileus > Odocoileus hemionus. The sequence goes on along the minus strand of JAJLRB010005444.1, from coordinate 13,028 downwards.
TCTGTCCCTGGGCCTGTCTTAATGTAAATTGGGCTTAGGCAGGAGCATTGTTTGTTTTACCTGAGGTTCTTACTCCGGTCCTCCGACCTTGGACCTTCCTATGTTCTATTTTCGTGGGCTTTCCCTTCCAGGTCTTTTAGCCACCGCCATTTTGGACTCCTTTTCCCTATTCTAACTACCTAACACAACCAACCATCTCATTCTCTGTCATCCCCTTTTCCTCCTGCTCTCAATCTTTCCCAACATCAGGGTCTTTTCAAAGGAGTCAGCTCTTCATATCAGGTGGCCAAAGTATCATAAAGGTAATTGACCAATAATAGTAGGTTGCAAAACAGTGATAAATAGTGCTTTTAAAATGTAGATGTTACCATTTTGATATTTTCTTTCTGATCTGTATTTTTAAATTAGTAGCATATATATTAATATTTTCACTTTTACTCCCAGTTTTATAATATTATTTAATTTTGCAAAGCTACTTCCTCTATTATTTTAATTGTGATATTTCAACCAAGCAGAGAATTGTTGTAGATTTAAGTAATAACTGGACATTCTAATTAAAATATCTTTTATGCTTAGGAGTCCTAACATAAAACCATAGGGTCAAGGATCTTCCCACTCCTTACACATGTAGAGAATTCACTACTTTTACCTCCATTTTCCAAACTAGATCAAAAGGAGGACTTCTCAATCATAATTTCATAGTTTTTGACCTCTCTTTCAGTAAGTTCACTTTTGTTTTTCTCTATTTATAAACTTTTTTACAAGCTATTTTCTCCTCCTGGGATGCCCTCTATTTTCCCTCACAGCAGTGCTTCTTTCTGGAAAATTTCTACACGTTTTTCAAAAGGCAAATTAAACTTTATTCACTGATGTTTTCCACCACATCTCCAAGAAAGCCTAGGATTCTCTCATCTGTTTAATTTCTTTTACATTTGTGTGTGTGTGTGTGTGTGTGTGTGTGTGTGTGTACAATGAGCTGCTCAGTCATGGCCAACTCTGTAATCCCATGGACTATCACCTGCCAGGCTCCTCTGTCCAAGGAATTCTCCAGGCAAGAATACTGGAGTGGGTTGCCTTTTCCTTCTCCAGGGAATCTTTCCAACCCAGAGACCAAATCCACATCTCCTGCAACTCTTGCATTGGCAGGCAGATTTTTTACCACTGAGCCACCTGGAACCTCCATTATATGAATTATCATGTGTTGCTCTGACTTGCTAACTATTGGTCCCCTCACTGTTTACTAAGCAACTTAAAAGCAGAAATTATCTCTTCTAATCATCTCCTTTCCCAGCACAATGAATGGCACAATGTCAGTGTTCAATGAATATTCTGGTTGTGATTAATAAAGGATAGATTCCAAGAGGGTAGTGTTGAATAAGTTATTGTTTTGTATCATTATATATTTTCTCATTTTGTAGTTATCATATGTGAATCTGCAAAAAAATGTGACTTTAATAAGAGTTGTCTCACTTGACACAGCTGATAGCTGCATCATGCTCAAATCTTTATGCTTTGCAAAAAAGTCTTTCATGACTTGGTGCCTGCCTACCTTTGTAATCTCAAATTCCATCATCCATATGTGCTACATCACTTCAGTCATGTTTGACTCTGTGCGACCCCATTGCTGCTGCTGCTGTCGCTTCAGTTGTGTCCAACTCTGTGGGACCCCATTGACTCTCTCTAATCTCCTCTGTCTATGGGATTCTCCAGGCAAAAATACTGGAGTAAGTAACCATTCCCTTCTCCAGGGGATATTCCCAACCACAGAGTGTCCCTTACATCTCCTGCATTGACATGTGGGTTCTTTACCATTAGTGCCACTGGTGACATAAGAAACTTGGGTTTGATTCCTGGGTAGGGATGATCCCCTGGAGGCAGGCATGGAAATCCACTCCAGGATTCTTGCCTGGAGAATCTTATGGACAGAGGAAACTGGTGGGCTATAGTCCATAGGGTTGCAGAGTCAGACACAACTGAAGTGACTTAGAACACACAAAACCCATCACTGCCCCCAAAAGGACGCCTACTAAAATCACACCAGACTTCCCACAGTCTCTTCAACCATCCCTGTTGCATGGTGCCTATGTTTATGCATCCATCATGGTCTGGAATAGCCTTCCCACCTTCCTTGATAAATTCCTACTCATCCTTCACTTCAGTTATCATCTCTGTGCTTTTCCCTGATGCTTTCTGCCCCACCTCCCTTTTATTCTTTGTATTTTCCCAGGGCCTTTACAAGCCACTCCCTCTCTAACCTAATTGATTGTTTATATACCTTCTTTTCTTCAAGCTAGGGGCTTCTAGCAGATAAGAAACATATTTGATTCTGACTTGAAATACATCTTGCCGAAGGGCCTAACACACAGTTAATGCTTATGAATAGTTGCCCAGTGAATGAATGAATGAATTAGTTACCCCATGAATGAATAAATAATCACTAATTGCTCTGCCTATTATGTAGATTGTGCTGTGCTGTGCTTAGTCGCTCAGTCCTGTTCGACTCTTTGCGACTCCATGGACTGTAGCCCACCAGGCTCCTCTGTCCATGGGGATTCTCCAGGCAGGAATACTGGAGTGGGTTGCCATGCCCTCCTCCAGAGGATCTTTCCAAACCAGGGATGGAATCTGCTTCTCTGATATCTCCTGCATTTCAGGCAGATTCTTTACTGGTAAGCCACTGGGGAAGCCCATTATTCAGGCTAATTGAAAGAAAATGAAAATTAGAGAACCTTAATCTTCTACTCTTTAACTATAAGACATAACATTTTCACTTTCTCCCAGTTTATTTTTAGATACACTTGAATAAACATTTAAATTATTTTATGAAATTTCTTTATTTTCCCAGAATAAACTGTTTCTATGCACTACCTTTCCTTTCTCCGTGATGCCCAGATATCCTGCTATGCAACCTCATGTTCCACTCTCTCTGCCCAGGTTTTAGAATTATTTCCAGGCTACTTTGAGAAAAGTTATTTCTAGTCTGCACAGTTCTAGCCGATAAAAGGAAATTTCCCAACCACACATGAAAATTGTCAAGGATTAAGGAGCTCAGAGGAGAATAACAGTGATTGTGAGCACCCAAGAGTAAATCCAGCACATGCTAAACTTTAAGAATTCTAGAGATTGAAAGAGATATATGACTTGAAGAAGAAGTTAAAAATCTGTATTTCAGCATACTTCTCGAATCTGTGCAATTTGAAAAAGAAAAAAAGAAATTGTGCGAAGACTGATGACTTAAAATATTCCATTTCTTTAACTGAAGCATTTCATTGTGCAGCTCAGAAGTAGTGATTGCTAATTAAAACTGAATGTAAGCATTGGTGATATAATCTTATTCTGGAATTTTTATACATAAATGGGAAGCTGAAAGCATTCTTTTACAGAGTATATAGAAAAATTTTGCATATTCATTTTCAAGGAAGATCCTTGCTCAAGGCTGAATATAATTTAAATATATATTTATCAAATATATATATTATCAAGTAGATATATCAAAATATACATATGTATTTTTTTTTATTAGTTGGAGGCTAATTACTTTACATCATTGCAGTGGTTTTTGTCATACATTGAAATGAATTAGCCATGGATTTACATGTATTCCCCATCCCCGTCCCCCCTCCCACCTCCCTCTCTACCTGATCCCTCTGGGTCTTCCCAGTGCACCAGGCCCGAGCACTTGTCTCATGCACCCAACCTGGGCTGGTGATCTGTTTCACCCTAGATAATATACATGTTTCAATGCTGTTCTCTTGAAACATCCCACCCTCGCCTTCTCCCAGAGTCCACAAGTCTGTTCTATACATCTGAGTCTCTTTTTCTGTTTTGCATATAGAGTTATCATTACCATCTTTCTAAATTCCATATATATGTGTTAGTATACTGTAATGGTCTTTATCTTTCTGGCTTACTTCGCTCTGTATAATGGGCTCCAGTTTCATCCATCTCATTAGAACTGATTCAAATGAATTCTTTTTAATGGCTGAGTAATATTCCATGGTGTATATGTACCACAGCTTCCTCATCCATTCGTCTGCTGATGGGCATCTAGGTTGCTTCCATGTCCTGGCTATTATAAACAGTGCTGCGATGAACATTGGGGTGCACGTGTCTCTTTCAGATCTGGTTTCCTCGGTGTGTATGCCCAGAAGTGGGATCGCTGGGTCATATAGCAGTTCTATTTCCAGCTTTTTAAGAAATCTCCACACTGTTTTCCATAGTGGCTGTACTAATTTGCATTCCACCAACAGTGTAAGAGGGTTCCCTTTTCTCCACACCCTCTCCAGCATTTATTGCTTGTAGACTTTTGGATAGCAGCCATCCTGACTGGCGTGTAATGGTACCTCATTGTGGTTTTGATTTGCATTTCTCTGATAATGAGTGATGTTGAGCATCTTTTCATGTGTTTGTTAGCCATCTGTATGTCTTCCTTGGAGAAATGTCTGTTGAGTTCTTTGGCCCATTTTTTGATTGGGTCATTTATTTTTCTGGAGTTGAGCTGGAGGAGTTGCTTGTATATTTTTGAGATTAATCCTTTGTCTGTTGCTTCATTTGCTATTATTTTCTCCCAATCTGAGGGCTGTCTTTTCACCTTGCTTATAGTTTCCTTTGTTGTGCAAAAGCTTTAAAGTTTCATTAGGTCCCATTTGTTTATTTTTGCTTTTATTTCTAAAATTCTGGGATGTGGGTCATAGAGGATCCTGCTGTGATTTATGTCGGAGAGTGTTTTGCCTATGTTCTCCTCTAGGAGTTTTATAGTTTCTGGTCTTACATTTAGATCTTTAATCCATTTTGAGTTTATTTTTGTGTATGGTGTTAGAAAGTGTTCTAGTTTCATTCTTTTACAGGTGTGACCAGTTTTCCCAGCACCACTTGTTAAAGAGGTTGTCTTTTTTCCATTGTATATCCTTGCCTCCTTTGTCGAAGATAAGGTGACCATAGGTTCGTGGATTTATCTCTGGGCTTTCTATTCTGTTCCATTGATCTATATTTCTGTCTTTGTGCCAGTACCATACTTTCTTGATGACTGTGGCTTTGTAGTATAGTCTGAAGTCAGGCAGGTTGATTCCTCTAGTTCCATTCTTCTTTCTCAGGATTACTTTGGCTATTCGAGGTTTCTTGTATTTCCATACAAATTGTGAAATTATTTGTTCTAGTTCTGTGAAAAATACCGTTGGTAGTTTGATAGGGATTGCATTGAATCTATAGATTGCTTTGGGTAGTATAGCCATTTTGACAATATTGATTCTTCCAATCCATGAACACGGTATATTTCTCCATCTGTTTGTGTCCACTTTGATTTCTTTCATCAGTGTTTTATAGTTTTCTATGTAGAGGTCTTTTGTTTCTTTAGGTAGATATACTCCTAAGTATTTTATTCGTTTTGTTGCAATGGTGAATGGTATTGTTTCCTTAATTTCTCTTTCTGTTTTCTCATTGTTAGTGTATAGGAATGCAAGAGATTTCTGTGTGTTAATTTTATATCCTGCAACTTTACTGTATTCATTGATTAGCTCTAGTAATTTTCTGGTAGAGTCTTTAGGGTTTTCTATGTAGAGGATCATGTCATCTGCAAACAGAGAGAGTTTCACTTCTTCTTTTCCTATCTGGATTCCTTTTACTTCTTTTTCTGCCCTGATTGCGGTGGCCAAAACTTCCAAAACTATGTTGAATAGTAGTGGTGAGAGTGGGCATCCTTGTCTTGTTCCTGATTTCAGGGGAAATGCTTTCAATTTTTCACCATTGAGGGTGATGCTTGCTGTGGGTTTGTCATATATAGCTTTTATTATGTTCAGGTATGTTCCTTCTATTCCTGCTTTCTGGAGAGTTTTAATCATAAATGGATGTTGAATTTTTTCAAAGGCTTTTTCTGCATCTATTGAGATAATCATATGGTTTTTATCTTTCAATTTGTTAATGTGGTGTATTACATTGATTGATTTGCGGATATTAAAGAATCCTTGCATTCCTGGGATAAAGCCCACTTGGTCATGATGTATGATTTTTTTAATATGTTGTTGGATTCTGTTTGCTAGAATTTTGTTAAGGATTTTTGTATCTATGTTCATCAGTGATATTGGCCTGTAGTTTTCTTTTTTTGTGGCATCTTTGTCTGGTTTTGGAATCAGGGTGATGGTGGCCTCATAGAATGAGTTTGGAAGTTTACCTTCTTCTGCAATTTTCTGGAAGAGTTTGAGTAAGATAGGTGTTAGCTCTTCTCTAAATTTTTGGTAGAATTCAGCTGTGAAGCCATCTGGCCCTGGGCTTTTGTTTGCTGGAAGATTTCTGATTACAGTTTCGATTTCGTTGCTTGTGATCGTTTTGTTAAGATCTTCTATTTCTTCCTGGTTCAGTTTTGGAAAGTTATACTTCTCTAAGAACTTGTCCATTTCTTCCAAGTTGTCCATTTTATTGGCATAGAGCTGCTGGTAGTAGTCTCTTATGATCCTTTGTATTTCAGTGTTGTCTGTTGTGATCTCTCCATTTTCGTTTCTAATTTTGTTAATTTGGTTCTTATCCCTTTGTTTCTTAATGAGTCTTGCTAATGGTTTCTCAATTTTGTTTATTTTTTCAAAAAACCAGCTTTTAGCTTTGTTAATTTTTGCTATGATCTCTTTAGTTTCTTTTGCATTTATATCTGCCCTAATTTTTAAGATTTCTTTCCTTCTACTAACCCTGGGGTTCTTCATTTCTTCCTCCTCTAGTTGCTTTAGGTGTAGAGTTAGGTTATTTATTTGACTTTTTTCTTGTTTCTTGAGGTAGGCCTGTAATGCTATGAATCTTCCCCTTAGCACTGCTTTTACAGTGTCCCATAGGTTTTGGGTTGTTGTGTTTTCATTTTCATTCATTTCTATGCATATTTTGATTTCTTTTTTGATTTCTTCTATGATTTGTTGGTTATTCAGAAGCGTGTTGTTTAGCCTCCATATGTTTGAATTTTAATAAATTTTTTTTCCTGTAATTGAGATCTAATCTTACTGCACTGTGGTCAGAAAAGATGACTGGAATGATTTCAATCTTTTTGAATTTACCAAGACTAGATTTATGGCCCAGGATGTGATCTATTCTGGAGAAGGTTTCGTGTGCACTTGAGAAAAAGGTGAAGTTGATTGTTTTGGGGTGAAACATCCTATAGATGTAAATTAGGTCTAGCTGGTCCATTGTGTCCTTTAAAGTTTGTGTTTCCTTGTTCATTTTCTGTTTAGTTGATCTATCCATAGTTGTGAGTGGGGTATTAAAGTCTCCTACTATTATTGTGTTACTATCAATTTCCTCTTTCATACTCGTTAGCGTTTGCCTTACATATTGAGGTGCTCCTGTGTTGGGTGCATATATATTTATAATTGTTATATCTTCTTCTTGGATTGATCCTTTGATCATTATGTAGTGTCCATCTTTGTCTCTTTTCACAGCCTTTATTTGAAAGTCTATTTTATCTGATATGAGTATTGTGACTCCTGCTTTCTTTTGGTCTCCGTTTGCGTGGAATATTTTTTTCCAGCCCTTCACTTTTAGTCTGTATGTGTCCCTTGCTTTGAGGTGGGTCTCTTGTAGACAGCAAATATAGGGGTCTTGCTTTTGTATCCATTCAGCCAGCCTTTGTCTTTTGGTTGGGGCATTCAACCCATTTACATTTAAGGTAATTATTGATAGGTATGGTCCCGTTGCCATTTATTTTGTTGTTTGGGGTTCACGTTTATACCACCTTTCTGTGTTTCCTGTCTAGAGAAGATCCTTTAGTATTTGTTGAAGAGCTGGTTTGTTGGTGCTGAATTCTTTCAGCTTTTGCTTGTCTGTAAAGCTTTTGAGTTCTCCTTCATATCTGAATGAGATCCTTGCTGGGTAGAGTAATCTAGGTTGTAGGTTATTCTCTTTCATTACTCTAAGTATGTCCTGCCATTCCCTTCTGGCCTGAAGGGTTTCTATTGATAGATCAGCTGTTATCCTTATGGGAATCCCTTTGTGTGTTATTTGTTGTTTCTCCCTTGCTGCTTTTAATATTTGTTCTTTGTGTTTGATCTTTGTTAATTTGATTAATATGTGTCTTGGGGTGTTTTGCCTTGGGTTTATCCTGTTTGGGACTCTCTGGGTTTCTTGGACTTGCGTGGCTATTTCCTTCTCCATTTTAGGGAAGTTTTCAGCTATTATCTCCTCGAGTAACTTCTCATGGCCTTTCTTTTTGTCTTCTTCTTCTGGGACTCCTATGATTCGAATGTTGGGGCATTTCACATTGTCCCAGAGGTCCCTGAGGTTGTCCTCATTTCTTTTTATTCTTTTTTACTTTTTTCCTCTCTGCTTCATTTATTTCCACCATTTTATCTTCTAACTCACTTATCCTATCTTCTGTCTCTGTTATTCTACTCATGGTTCCCTCCAGAGTGTTTTTTATCTCATTTATTTCATTATTAATTTTTAATTGACTTTTTTTTTTATTTCTTCTAGGTCCTTGTCAAACCTTTCTTGCATCTTCTCAATCTTTGTCTCCAGGCTATTTATTTGTAACTCCATTTTGTTTTCAAGATTTTGGATCATTTTTATTATCATTATTCTAAATTCTTTTTCAGGTAGATTCCCTATTTCCTCCTCTTTTGTTTGACTTGGTGGGCTTTTTTCATGTTCCTTTACCTGTTGGGTATTTCTCTGCCTTTTCATCATGTTTAGATTGCTGTGTCTGGAGTGGGCTTTCTGTATTCTTGTGGTCTGAGGTTCCTTTTTATTGTGGAGGTTTCACCCAGTGGGTGGGGTTGGACGATTGTTTTGTCAAAGTTTCCAAGTTAGGGAAGCTTATGTCAGCGTTCTGGTGCGTGGAATTGGATTTCTTCTCTCTGGAGTGCAATGGAGTGTCCAGTAATGAGTTTTGCGATGGGTCTATGTGTTAGGTGTGACTTTGGACAGCCTCTATGTTGACACTCAGGTCTATGTTCCTGCGTTGCTAAAGAATTTGCATGATATGTCTTGTACTGGAGCTTATTGGCTCTTGGGTGGTGGTTGGTTTTGATGTAGTTATGGAAGCTTTTGGATGGTCCTTAATGTTCCGTGTAGTCAGGAGTTTTCTGGTTTTCTCAGGTTTTGGGCTTAAGTCTCCTGCCTCTGGATTTCAGTTTTATTCTTCCAATATTCTCAAGACTTCTCCAACTATACAGCACTGATAATAAAACTTCTAGGTTAATGGTGAAAAGATTCTCCACCGTGAGAGACAACCAGAGAGTTTCACAGAGTTACATGAAGAATAGGAGAGGGAGGAAGGAGATAGAGGTGAGCAGGAGGAGAAAAAGGGGACTCAAGAGGAGAGAGACAGATCCACACAGTTATCTGTTCCCAAAGTGTTCTCTGTAGCCCAGACACCCACAAAGATTCACAGAGTTGGATTGGGAAAAGAAGGGGAAAGGAGGAAAATAGAGGTGTTCTGAGGTAGAAAACAGAGAGTCAAAAGTGGGAGAGTAATCACCACACTCCTGAATAGAAATGGGAACTGAATATTGGATTCTTAAATGACCAAAATTTATATCACATACTACTGAAAAACAAAGATTAAAAATCTAGTGTAGAGGTTGGACTCTTTGAAATACAATATTTAAAAACAAAAAAAAAAAACACAAAAAAAATTTAGAAATGTATATGAAGTTCGATTTAAAAATAGGGTTTCTCTCTCTCTCTCTCTCTCTTTTTTTTTTTTTGTTGGCAAAGTTATAGTGAAATGAAAATGAAAATTAAGGTATAATAGAGGAGTATTAGAGGACTTTAAAAGGAAATAGGAGAGAAAAACAAGAAAAAAAAAAAAAAAAAAAAGAAAAAAAATTTTTTTCCCTAATTAAAAAAATCATAAAAATATATGAAAATGAAAGTTGAGGAGTAATGGGGGAATAATAGGGAATTTTAAAAGAAAATAAAAGATAAAAAATTTAAAAAAAGGAAAGAAAAAAAAATTTTTTTAATTAAAAAAAAAATATATATATATATATATAGGAATTTCTCTGGAGTTGTTGTGGTCAGCGTAGGTTCAGTTCAAGTTCAGATAGCTCCTCTTTCCAGCTTACATTTCTTGATATCTGTAGGCCCCTTCCGGTGTAGTCGGTGTTACCTTCAGGGATTTTAATCTGTTGCACCAGTCCTTTCTAAAGCGGTTCCCTTTGTTTATTTGGCTTCTGTTTGCGGTCTCTTTGGTGTCTAATTTCCGCCCTGATACAGGCGGGCGGAGGTGATCTCTTATTTAGGTTCTCTAGTTCAGTTCAGTCCTGCTGCTACGGGGAGGGCGGGGCGCTGCAGACAGATACCGCTCTGTGTGGATAGCACTCACCGTGTTCCAGTCACACTGGGTTTGCCCCACTCACGGGTGTCAGTGCTTTCGCTGTCTACACTGCTCAGGCCCCCGGCTGCTCTATATGGAGCGGCCCTGCGTTGAGTTCGGTTCCAGTTTTCGGGTACTCCACAAAAGTGCAGATTCGGTTGCACCTGCGTTTTGTGCCTTCCCCGGCCTGAGCGGTTCAGGCAGCCAGAGGTTTGGGCTACTCTCCCCGGGTGCAGCACGTCTTTTTCCTTCCGCGTCGAGCGGCCCAGGCAGCCAGAGGCTTGGAAGCAATCTCCCCGGGTACGGCGCGCTTTTTCCCTCCGCGGCCCCAGCGCGCACCGCCAGTCGGGTCCCAGGAAGTCTTTAGATAGGAACCAGGGGCCTGTTTGCAGTGTGGGAGAGGGTGGCTTCTCAGGGGCTGAGTTTGCCCTTTTCCCCTCCCCCCTGCCTCCTACCTCCAGCAGGGATGGGCGGGCTCTTCTCTGTAGTTTCTCAGTCCCTTTGTTTTGCGAACCGCCGGCAGTGTGTTCGGGCCTGTTAATTTTGACCCTTGCTATCCCACAGTTTTTAAAAAAGCTTCCTCCGATTGCTCTCAGGGTCTTCGGGCCGGTCCTTACCCTAAGCAATGCCGCCCGCTCCTCTCCGTTCCGCCCCCGCTTGTTGCTGGTGGGTACGGGCGTCTGGGGTACTTTTCTGCTGGGAGTTGCTTTTAGGCACGTAATCTGTGGGCCTTGTTTAATTTTTCCTCCCGGTTAGATTGCCGAAAACTTCCCCCAGTCCCGCCAGTGCGAAGGTTTCCTGGTGATTGGAAACTTCCTCTATTAAGACTCCCTTCCCGGGACAGGTCTCCGTCCGTAGCGCCTTTGACTCCCTTTTTATCTTTTATATTTTGTCCTACCTCCCTTTGAAGACAATGGGCTGCTTTTCTGGGCGCCTGATGTCCTCTGCTAGCGATCAGAAGTTGTTTTGTGAAATTTGCTCAGCGTTCAAATGTTCTTTCGATGAATTTGTAGGGGAGAAAGTGGTCTCCCCGTCCTATTCCTCCGCCATCTTGGCTCCTCCCCACATATGTATTTTTTTTGAATCAAATAAGTTCAGCATCATCATTAACAACTAACATCGTCAGTGATATTTACTAATAGCTCACTGGACTGGATGGTATTTACCTTGAAATATCAATAGAATAAGATGAGATTGTGCCTTTTCTGAAAGAGGGGCCTGAGGGATACTCTGAATAAGTATCCAAGACGTTACCAACATCATCCTGAGATGCCAAGCCAGAGCTCCACAGGGAACAGAATCAAGCCCCTTTGATGTTTTGTAAAATAGAAATACCTTAGTCTTGTCCCTCAGAGAAAAACATCAGTTATTTATAAACAACTCAGAAAATTAAATAATAGGGTCAAGTCATAAACATTCTTTGCATTGTATTTCTCTTCATGTCAATGTTTAATAGGCTGAAGAGTCCTCATTTCTTAAGAATACTCATTCCTCCCCTGATAGTAATGACACTTATGCCAAGTCCACGGAGACTTGGGCTTGATGTGGCCCACAATAGATGACTGATTCTGCTATTGTACATTTGGGGGGCTGGTCCTTGTAGGAGAGAAATTCCATAATCAAGTCACAATAGTTTCAACCCATGGAGGTTTTATATAACTTGTTTCTAAAATCAAGAGAAATTTCTCAAGGCTGGACTGGAGTACTTTTGTAGAGATTGGAACCACTGCTATACTTATTTTTTCTTGGTTTCCAGAGTTTCTTTGAAGAAGAAAGTGAATTTGAGCAAGGTGTAGGTGTGAAATTGTGAATTTGAGCACAGTTCTTTTTGGAAACCCCAGGTTTGCTTTATTTACGTTTCTTTCCTCTGGACTACTTCTTCCATTTTCACTACCTCCTTCTTCCTCCCTTTATATTCTTCAAAATAATGCTCCCAGCGGAGACTCTCAGAGCAATCCTATTCAGCTTCCTGTGGATTTAAGTCACAGTTACACTTTAATAGGGTTGTTTAAAGCCTTCTTTTAACATCACCATGGCATGATTAGGTGAAACAAAAACAAAATCATTTTGGAGCAGGAGACCATATCCTTTTGTAATCATAAATTAGGTTTCTGGCTTTTCTAAGTATAAATGAGTAGTACTTAAATAAAGTGGCAATTTTTTTTATCACTACTATTTACCTTAACTCATTTGCTGCTCCCTCTCTCTCCCACCTTCGTGTAAGGAATATATTCTATGGTTGCAGAGACAGGATAACTACACCTTTTCCCACACTTTTCACTTCCCCTTGAGGGGCATGAATGCCCTTGAACTTTAGTCCTGTCCAAATATGCATCTGTTCTTCATCAGACTTAAACACATGTTTGCTGAAATGCTTTGGATGCTTTCTATTTAAAATGTCATTTTTACTCTGTTCAAGGGAGATAAATAAATCTCAGTCTTTTGAGTCAGTCAGTACTTAGTGAATCACAAAAAATGAATAGTGTAACATGAGGTTCAGTTTATTCTTCTGACTTTTCACTGTAGAAAATCTGAATACATAGGAGAAATCTGCTTCAACTTTAGCAAACATCTCAAAGATCATTTTTAAAACTTAGTGGTTCCTATTCAAGAGCTTTAAACAAAAAAACAAAGTGTAAAAGTTATGAATATATGTTTAATTATGTGGGTTCTTGAAACAAAACAACAGGCTATGAATAATGGGTCCCTTTATATATGGTTAACAATTTATAAAGCAAAA
>JAJLRB010005443.1:0-27897 GCA_020976825.1 Odocoileus hemionus | reverse complement strand
CAGACCTACCTTTGCTAATTTTTAAAGAATTTTCAGCTGTCACCCTGCAGAGGTCTCAGTCTCCAAAACAGTCTCAGTCTCTAGTACCAAATTGTGAGCCAAGAACTGGAGGAGCACCTCTACCACTAGTCAGGTTACCTCTTACTGCATGTTGAAAGTTATTTTAATAAATTTTGTGCAGAATACAGACTTTAAATTTGGAATGATTACATCTGTAAACTGAACTCTGAGTCTAATTAGCTGTGGACTTTGGACAAACAATTTAAACTGATCTGAGCTGTTGAATCCTTTTCTGTGGTTAATTACAATTCTAACTGATCTTCCATTTCTTATAGCATTGGAATATACTGAAAATTTCAAAGTGATGCGTAAGCAAACAACAATATAACTAGAACAATTATTCAACATGTTACATACACATACGTACAGAAACAGAGTGTGTGTTTAGTAATAAACTCATCTTTGAATGTAAGCAAAGATAGAAAAATACAAGCCATTTAATTGTCAATATTAAGGTTGAAATGATGGGCATCAAGAAATAGCATTAATCAGGAGCATCTTCTAGAAGGGGGTATCTTGGAAGAAGGAAATAATGTGAAAAAACAGAGATGGTGAATCAGGATTTTCCAGATGCATGGCAAGTAGTAGAGGCAAATTAATGACCTAGTAGTGGTACCCTTTCTCCACCAATCCTAAGGTTCAGTATGTCTCTTTTAGTGAGTGAAAATAGCTCACTCTTTGTCTGACTCTTTGCAACCCCAATTCTCTAGGCCAGAATACTGGAGCCTTTCCCTTCTCCAGAGGATCTTCCCAACTCAGAGATAAAACACAGGTCTCTGTCATTGCAGGTGGATTCTTTACCACTGAGCACTCAGGGAAGCCCATGCCTCTTCTAGTAGAAGCTAAGGAGCAATGTTACAAAAGCAGTGGGAGGAACTTCTATTAGAAGATTTTTTCCAGAAAGCCTGAGGCTCAGGTCGAGAAATTACGTCCCTGGAAATTTAGAGTTCCTTGTAGGAACTTAGTCATGGGGCAAAGGAAAAAAAAAAAAAAGTACTTGTTAAGTTCCCGGACTTCCCAGGTGGTACAGTGGCAAAGTATCTGCATGCTAATGCAGGAGAGGCAGGAGATGCAGGTTCTGTCCTGGGATGGGAAGATCTCCTGGAGGAGGAAGTGACAATCCACTCTGGTATTCTTGCATAGAAAATTCCATGGACTAAGGAGCCTGGAGGGCTATAGTCCATGGGATTGCAAAGAGTCAGACAGGACTGAGCAACTGAGCAGAGCAGATTAAGTACCTATTTGGTGATGTGTGTTGAACCAGTTTTAGAAAATTAATCAATCTAATCACATGGAAACAGCCTTGTCTAACTCAATGAAACTAAATAATGTGGTGTAGGGCCACCCAAGATGGATAGGTCATGGTGGAAAGTTCTGAAAAATGTGGCCCACTGGAGAAGGGAATGGCAAACCATGCCGGTATTTTTGACTTGAGAACCTCATGAACCTTATGAAAAGGCAAAAAGATAAGGACACTGAAGATGAACTCCCAGGTCGGTAGATGCTGCCCAACATGCTATTGGAGATCAGTGGAGAAATAACTCCAGAAAAAATGAAGAGACGGAGCCAAAGCAAAAACAACACCCAGTTGTGGATGTGACTATGATAGAAGCAAGGTCGATGCTGTAAAGAGCAATATTGCATAGGAACCTGGAATGTTAGGTCCATGAATCAAAGCAAATTGGAAAGAGTGAACATCAACATGTTAGGAATCAGCGAACTAAAATGGACTGGAATGGGTGAATTTAACTGAGATGACCATTATATATACTACTGTGGGCAAGAATCCCTTAGAAGAAATGGAGTAGCCATCATAGTCAAGAGAAGAGTCCAAAACGCTGTACTTGGATGCAATCTCAAAAATGGCAGAGTGATCTCTGTTTGTTTCCAAGGCAAGCCATTCCATATCACGGTAATCCAAGTCTATGCCTAGATCAGTACTTGGGGTACAGAATGAAGCAGGGACAAAGCTAATGAAGTTTTGCCAAGAGAACACACTGGTCATAGCAAACATCCTCTTCCAACAACACAAGAGAAGACTATACACATGGGCATCACCAGATGGCCAAGATGGAAATCAGATTGATTATATTCTTTGCAGCCAAAGATGGAGAAGCTCTATACAGTCAGCAAAAACAAGACCAGGATCTGACTGTGGCTCAGATCATGAACTCCTTATTGCCAAATTGAGACTTAAATTGAAAAAAGTAGGGAAAACCACTAGACCATTCAGTTATGACCTAAATCAAATCCCTTACGATTATACAGTGGAAGTGAGAAATAGATTTAAGGGACTAGACCTGATAGAGTGCCTGACGAACTATGGATGGAGGTTCATGACCTTGTACAGGAGACAGGGATCAAGACCATCCCCAAGAAAAACAAATGCAAAAAGTCAAAATGCCTGTCTGAGGAGGCCTTACAAATAGCTGTGAAAAGAAGAGAAGCAAAAAGCAAAGGAGAAAAGGGACCTATACCCATTTGAATGCAGAGTCCAAAGAATAGCAAGGAGAGATAAGAAAGCCTTCTTCAGTGATCAATGCAAAGAAATAGAGGAAAACAATAGAATGGGAAAGACTAGAGATATCTTCAAGAAAATTAGAGATACCAAGGGACATTTCATGCAAAGATGGGCTCAATAAAGGACAGAAATGGTAGGGACCTAACAGAAGCAGAAGATATTAAGAAGAGGTGCAAGAATACACAAGAAGAACTGTACAAAAAAAGATCTTCATGACCCAGATAATCACGATGGTGTGATCACTCACCTAGAGCCAGACATCCTGGAATGTGAAGGTCAAGTGGGCCATAGGAAGCATCACTACAAACAAAGCTAGTGGAGGTGATGGAATTCCAGTTGAGCTATTTCAAATCCCTGAAAGATGATGCTGTGAAAGTGCTGCACTCAATATTCCAGCAAATTTGGAAAACTCAGCAGTGGTCACAGGACTGGAAAAGGTCAGTTTTCATTCCAATTCCTAAGAAAGGCAATGCCAAAGAATGCTCAAACTACCGCACACAATTGCACTCATCTCACACACTAGTAAAGTAATGCTCAAAATTCTCCAAGCCAGCTTCAGCAATATGTGAACCGTGAACTTTCAGATGTTCAAGCTGGTTTTAGAAAAGGCAGAGGAACCAGAGATCAAATTGCCAACATCTGCTGGATCATAAAAAAAGCAAGAGAGTTCCAGAAAAACATCTATTTCTGCTTTATTGACTATGCCAAAGCCTTTGACTGTGTGGATCACAAGAAAACTGTGGAAAATTCCTGAAAGAGATGGGAATACCAGACCACCTGACCTGCCTCTTGAGAAATCTGTATGCAGGTCAGAAAGCAACAGTTAGAACTGGACATGGAACAACAGACTGGTTCCAAAAAAAAGAAAAGGATTATATCAAGGCTGTATATTGTCACCCTGCTTTATTTAACTTCTATGCAGAGTACATCATGAGCAAAATGCTGGGTGGATGAAGCACAAGCTGGAATCAAGATTGCTGGGAGAAATATCAATAACCTCAGATATGCAGATGACACCACCCTTATGGCAGAAAAGTGAAGAACTAAAGAGCCTCTTGATGAAAGTGAAAAGAGGAGAATGAAAAAGTTGGTTAAAGCTCAACATTCAGAAAACTAAGATCATGGCATCTGGTCCCATCACTTCATGGCAAATAGATGGGGAAACAGTGGAAACAGTGGCTCTATAATCACTTCAGATTTTGTGACTGCAGCATGAAATTAAAAGACACTTACTCCTTAGTTTTTTTGCTGGCTGGGCTCCTGCTAAGTCACTTGCAGATGGTGACCCCTGCAGCATCCCCCGTCCAAATTAAAAGATTTCCTTCTCCTGCTCAAGGTGAATGTGAAAGTGAAGTCCAAATAGCGACCCCATGGACTGCACCACCAGGCTCCTCTGTAGACATGCAAGAGCATATTACCATGACCAAAAAGCAGAGACATTACTTTGCCAACAAAGGTCCATCTAGTCAACGCTATGGTTTTTCCAGTGGTCATGTATGGATGTGAGAGTTGGACTATAAAGAAAGCTGAGCGCCGAAGAATTGATGCTTTTGAACTGTGGTGTTGGAGAAGACTCTTGAGAGTCCCTTGGACTGCAAGGAGATCCAACCAGTCCATCCTAAAGGAAATCAGTCCTGGATGTTCATTGGAAGGACTGATGCTGAAGCTGAAACTCCAATATTTTGGCCACCTGATGCGAAGAGCTGACTCATTTGAAAAGACCCTGATGCTGGGAAAGATTGAAGGCAGGAGGAGAAGGGGGAAAACAGAGGATGAGATGGTTGGATGGCATCACCGACTCAATGGACATGAGTTTGGGTAAACTCCAGGAGTTGGTGATGGACAGGGAGGCCTGGCGTGCTGCAGTCCATGGGGTCGCAAAGAGTCAGACACGACTGAGCATTGAATCTTTATACAATGTGTCTCCTGAAAGTATTTTCTTCAGAAACTTCCAAACATGCAAAGCAAAGGCAATACAAAAACAAAGCAAAACAATAAAATTTATTATATCTGAACATTAGGTAATCCTTTCTCTGATATATGAAGAGGTATTTTAACTTTCAAACTGTTTCTCTGAAGATATTCACCACACCTTCTTTTTTTTTTTTTTTTTTTTTTTCTTGTTTTTTATTTATTTTTATTAGTTGAAGGTTAATTTACTTTACAATATTGCAGTGGTTTTTGTCGATCACATTGAACATGAATTAGCCATGGATTTTACATGTTATTCCCCATCCACGTCCCCGCACTCCCACCTCCCTCTGTCCCCACCCATCCCTCTGGGTCTTCCCAGTGCACCAGGCCTGAGCACTTGTCTCATGCATCTCGCAACCTGGACTGGTGGATCTGTTTCACCCTAGCTATACATGTATTCGATTCAATGCTGTTCTCTTTCAGAAACATCCCACCCTCCCACCCTCGGGTTCTCCCATAGAGTTCCCACAAGTCTGTCTATACATCTGAGTCTCTTTTCTTTTTTTTTTCATTATGGTTATCGTTACCATCTTTCAAAATTCCATATATAGTGTTATGTATACTGTAATAGTCTTTATCTTTCTGGCTTATTTGCTCTGTTATAATGGGCTCCATTTCACCCATCTATTAGAACTGATTCAAATGAATTCTTTTTAACGGCTGAGTAATATCCATGGAGTATATGTACCACGCTTCCTCATCCATTCATCTGTGATGGGCATCATAGGTTGTTTCCCTGTCTGGCAATTATAATAGTGCTGCGATGAAACATTGGTGGCCGTGTCTCTTTCAGATCTGGTTTCCTTGGTGTATATGCCTAGAAGTGGTATTGCTGGGTCATTTTTGGGCAGAATTTTTTTTTTTCCATTTTTTTTAAAAAAGGGAATCCCCCCCACATGTTTTCCATAGTGGCTTTTACAAAATTTTGCATTCCCACCAACAGGGGTTAAGGGGAAATTTCCCTTTTTTCCCCCCCCCCCCACCCCCCCCTCTCCCGCATTTATTGCTTGTTGGGACTTTTGGATGGGCACCATCCTGACTGTGTATAATGGTCCCTCTTTTGGGGTTTTTTGTTTTGCATTTCTCTGATAAGGGAAGTGATGTTGAGCATTTTTTCCCCATGTTTTTTTTTTTTTTTTTTTTTTTTTTTTTTTTTGGCCATCCTTTATGTTTTTTCCTTTGGGGAAAAAATGTCTTTTGGGGTGTTTTTTTGGGGCCCCAATTTTTTTGATTGGGTCTTTTTATTTTTTTTTTTTTTGGAGTTAAACCCGGAGGGTTGCTTTTTTTTTCATTTTTTTTTTTTTTTCAGATTATTTTTTCCCTTTTTGATTTTAAAATTTGCATTATTTTTTTCCTTCCCCAAATCTGAGGGCTGTTTTTTTTTTCACCCTTTTTTTAAAAGTTCCTTTGTTTTTAAAAAAAGTTTTTAAAAAGTTTCTTTTAAACGCCCCTTTTTTTATTTTTGCTTTTTTTTTTCTAAAATTCTGGGAGGGTGGGTCATAGGGGAACCGGGCGTGATTTATGCGGGAGAGGTTTTTTTTGCCTATGTTTCTCCTCTAGGAAGTTTTTTTTTTTTTGGTCTTACATTTAGATTTTTAAATTTTTCCATTTTTTGAGTTTTTTTTTTGTGTTTTTGGTGTTAAAAGTGTTTTTGTTTAAATTTTTTTACAGGTGGGGACCATTTTTTTTTTTTTTTTTTTTTTTTTTTTTTTTCCCCCCCCCCCAGGCACCACTTTTTAAAAGGGGGTTGGTTTTTTTTTTTTCCCAATTGTATACCCTTTTTGGCCCCCCTTTTGTCGAAGATAAGGTGACCATATTTTCTTTTGGATTTTATCTCGGGGTTTTTCCTATTTTTTTTTCCCATTGATCTTTTTTTTTTTTCTGTCTTGGTGCCAGTCCCAAATACTTTTTTGATGACTTTTGGCTTTTTGGTATATAGGGGCCCCAAAGGGTCGGGAAAGGTTTGATTTTCCCTTCCCCTTTTCCTTTCCTTCTTTTCAAGGTTACTTTTGGTTTTATCGGGGTTTTTTTTTTTTTTGTTTTTCCCAAATTAAAAACTGTGAAAAATTTTTGTTTTTTTTTCCCAAATAAAAAATTAAAAAACCTTTAGGTATTTTTGAAAAAGGGATTGCACTAAATTTATAGATTGCTTTGGGTAAATAGCCTTTTTGGGACAATATTAAATTTTTTAACCTTTAACACAGTAAAATTTTTTTTTCCCTTTTTTTGTTTGTGTCCTCTTTTGATTTTTTTCCATCAGTGTTTTTATTTTTTTTTCCCTTTTTTGTAGGGGTTTCCTTTTGTTTTTTTGGGTTAGATATACCCCAAATATTTTATTTTTTTTGTTGCAAGGGTAAAAAGGAAAATCGACTCTTTAATTTCCCCTTTTTTTCTTTTTTCTCATTGTTAGTTTTATAGGAATGGGAAGAGATTTCGTGTGTTTTAAATTTTTTATTTTTTTGCAACTTTACGTATTCAAATTATTAGTCTAAAAAATTTTCTGGTAGAGGGGCTTTTTTGGGTTTTTCCCCTTTTTAGAGGATCATGTCATTTTGCAAAAAGCGAAAAAAGTTTTTTTTTTTCCTTTTTTTCCTTTTTTTCCCATCTGGATTCCTTTTTTTCTTTTTTTTTTTTCTGCCCTGATTTGCTGCGGGGGCCCCCAAATTTTTTAAAACTATGTTGAATAGTAGTGGTGAGAGTGGGCACCCTTTTTCTTTTTCTGATTTTTCAAAGGGGGAAATTTCTTTTAATTTTTCACCAAATTAGGGTGATGCTTGCTGTGGGTTTAAAGTATAACTTTTTTTTTATGTTGAGGTAAGTTCATTTTTCCTTTTTGGGGGTTTGGAAATTTTAATCATAAAAGGGTGTTGAATTTTGGAAAAAAAAAGGTTTTTTTTTTTTTTTTTTTTTTTTTTTGCATCTATTTAGTAATCATTTTGGTTTTTTTTTTCTTTCAATTTTTTTAAAGGGAAAATTACAAAATTGGTTGATTTTGGGGGGATATTAAAGAATCATTTCATTCTGGGGTAAAGGCCCCCCTTGGGCATGGTGTATGATTTTTTTTTTTATGTTGTTTGGTTTTTTGTTTTCTAAAAATTTTGTTAAGGATTTTTTTATTTTATTTCATCAAATGATATTGGCCGGGAAATTTTTTTCTTTTTTTTTTTTTTTTTTTGGGGGCACTTTGTCTGGTTTTTGGGAAATTAAAGGGGGATGGGGGCCTCATAGAAAGATTTGGGAAATTTAACCCTTTCCTTTTTGCAATTTTTTTTGGAAAAAAGTTTGAGTAAGATAGGTGTTAAACCTTTTTTTCTCTAAATTTTTTTGGGAGAATTCCCGCTGTGAAGGGCCAAACTGGGTCCGGGGGCTTTTGTTTGCTGGAAGATTTCTGATTACAAGGTTTTTTGATTTCCTTCTTGTGATTTGGGTTTTTTTTAAGAATTTTTTTTTTTTATTTCTTCCCCGATTCCCGTTTGGAAAGTTTTACTAATCTAAAAACTTGTTTTTTTTATTTCTTTCCAAGTTTTTTCCAATTTTTTTTGGCATTGAGCTGCTGGGGAGTAGTCTCTTTTTTGATCCTTTTTTATTTTTAGTGTTTTTCTGTTGTTGGGTCTCTCCATTTTCGTTTCTTTTTTTTAATTTTTTTTTTTTTTTTATTTTGGGTTTTTTTTTTTTTTTTTTTCTTTTATTTTTTTTTTTTTTTTTTTTTTTAAATGAGCCCTTTCTTATTTGGTTTTTCAATTTTGTTTTAAATTTTTTTAAAAAAAAACCCGCTTTTTTTTTTTTGCTTTTGTTTTTTTTTTTTTTTTTGGGGAAATTTTTTTTTTTTTTTTTTTTTTTTTTTTTTTTTTTCCCTTTTTTTTGGTTTTTTTTTTTTTTTGTTTCTTTTGCCATTATTTATTTTCTGCCCTAATTTTTTTTTAAAATTTTTTTTTTTCCCTTTTTTACTTTAACCCCCTGGCTTTTTTCAATTTTTTTTTTTTTTTTCCTCCCTATTTGGGTTAAAGGGAAAAGGGGTTTAAATTAGGGGTTTTTTTTTGACTTTTTTCTTGTTTTTTTTTTTGAGGGAGGCCTGTAATGCTAAAGGGAAACTTCCCCCTTAAAAACCCCCCTGCCCCCTTTTTCAAAATGTCCCATAAAGGGTTTTGGGGTTGTTGTGTTTTTTTTTTAAATTTTCATTCATTTTTTATGCAAGTTTTGATTTCTTTTTTTTTTTTATTTTTTCAAAGAAATTTTTTTGGGTTTTTTTTCAGGGAAAGGGGTTTTTTTAGTCTCCCTATGTTTTAATTTTTTTTTAAAAAAAATTTTTTTTTTTTTTTCCCGTAATTGAGATTTTAATTTTTTCTGCACTGGGGGTCAGAAAAGATGATGGAAAGATTTCAATTTTTTTTTTTAAATTTAAACCCAAAACTTTGATTTATGGGGGAGGAAAATTTTATCTATTCTGGAAAAGGTTTTCCCTGCAAAACTTGAGAAAAAGGTGAAGTTGATTGTTTTGGGGGGAAATGTCCCAAGTTGTTTCCCAAAAAGGGCTAAATGGTCCATTGTGTCCTTTAAAGTTTGTGTTTCCCTTTTTATTTTTTTTTTTTGGGGTTGGGGGTTTGGGTTTAAACTATCCATGTGTGATTTGGGGAAATTAAAAAATCTCAACTATTATTTTTGTTGTATTAATTTTTCCCCTTTTTTTAAAACCCCCGTTAACTTTTGCCTTACATATTTGCGGTGTCTCCCGTGTTGGGTTTCCCCTATATATTTATTTAATTTTTAAAAAATCTTCTTCTTGGGTTGATCCTTTGAACATTTGTAGTTTTCCATCTTTGTCTCTTTTCAAAGCCCCTTTTTTTGAAAATCTATTTTTTCTGATATGATATTTCCCACTCCTGCTTTTTTTTGGTCCCCCGTTTTTTGCGTGGAATATTTTTTTTTTTTTTTTTCCCGCCCTTTTACTTTTAAATCTGTATGTTTTCCTTTTCTTTGGGGGGGGGTTCTTGAGACAGCATTTTAGAAAGGGAGACATTTATAACTTGCAATGGGGTAAAATCTCAACACTTTTGCGTTCTTGAAACCGGTCTTGACATCCAAGCACTTATCGTCTCCCCGTCTCCATTAGTGAGTGAGCTCATGGGCCCTTTTCACTTGCTCATCAACATGCCAAACAGGCAGTACAAGACTAGTGTTTATGATTCATTATTATTAAATGCATAATTGGGTAGTCAAGACCAGCACACACAAATCAGTTAGACCCTCAAGGTCAGCAACATGGATATCCCCTGAGAGTCTGTCAGAAATAGGAATCTTAGACCTCACTCCAGACCTAAGAATCAAAATTTGCATTTCCCCAAGATCCCCAGGTGATATACAGGCACATTATAGTTATTAGCTGAAGAATACCTGCTCTCTGTGCTAAGATAGCTTTGTTGAGGAAGACCAGCATCACCTGTGTTGTCAGAATAAGCCCATATTAGATATCGGACAGGTAGACATAAGGACTGGAGGTAGAGAAAACTGGTAAAATTAGGAATATAAAAGAAAAAGACACAGAAAACTCTGAACTCAACCTTACAATTTATTATCTTTCATTTGTAGAAGAAGGAAATGGCAATCCACTTCAGTATTCTTTCCTGGGGAATCCCACGGACAGGAGTCTGGTGGGTTACAGTCCATGTGGTTGCCAATAGGCAGACACAACTGAAGCAACTTAGCACAGCACAGCACAATCTTTCATTTGATCCACTCAAATCAATAATAAACCAAAGACTTCCAACTGCACACGTCCCGCCAAGACTCCTGTAGGAGGTAGCGGACTCAAATTGGAGATTTCAGAAAGCAAGAAGAGGTATTTAAGCTCCTGTGATCAGGGAGCTTAACTCAGGTAGGGAAGAGATTTCAAAACATTTGACAGAAAAAAATATCTTTCAAGCGGAGACCAGTAATGAGATGTCCTCTCCCTCTTTTAGCTGACTCTCTAACCATTTCATTGCTGCTAGTGGCCCAAAAATGTTACTTTCTTCTCATACTTTAAATACAAATATTTCAAAAGTTGGGCTATTTTAGCAGATTTCGGGGTCCCCCAAATGCTTAGGGAAGGAAGTTAGGTAAGGAACAGAAAAGTAATACTACAGGCAAACTAATAGTCAGAAATATGGGAGGTGGGTATCAAAGTCTTATGGCTTTCCAGAACTTCTGGCTTCCCAGTGCAACAGCATCTCCATGTTAAAAAGTTTGAACCACCTCCACCCTAGCTTCCATCTTGGACAGCAGAGGTTGGAAGTTCAGTAAAACCATTAAGTCCTGACAAGCCCTGCTACAAAGCACAACAAGATGGAGAGACCACAGGAAGAGCTGAAAAGACTTGCAGAACCTGGGAAGTTTCCAACAGAAAGTTTTCTAGTTAAAAAAAAAAAAAATTTAAATTTTAAAATTGGCAATGTCCGCTGATATCCTTAGGGAATTCTAATACTATAATTATATTATTTACCCCTATACATGTTGCCTGGGTGCAATAGTGTTAATATGAGGAGGGCAGCTCATTCTTCTTGTTAAAGTTCCTTCTAACATTTTACAACTTTGCAAAGTCAGGCCCATTAGGTGATACTCATTTGTGAGGACCATCATTACCTGTTAAAGCATTTCATATTTGCCAGATAAAAAATGCAGGTAGATCAGATTGAGCAATTAACCCATACTAATTATCGCATCTGGCTGGTCTTTAGCTTTTTTTTTTTTTTTTGAAAACAAACAAAAACAAAAAACAGTCTTTTTTCTTTTAAAAAGTCCCATTCATTCCTTTTATTTTAAATTTATTTGGGAACATGGCAACTGTCCAAAGATTCATTTCCTCTGGTAAGTAGCTTCAAGGTAAAGGGCATCATTTTGTCAAAATTATAATCCCAGGCAGTAGAGTCCCCAAATTCTAAGCCAGTTTTCCAAAGGGCGCAGGAGATCTCTAAGCTCCTTGTAAGGAAGTATGAAAACTCCTCTAAACTCCTTCTCGTCCTGTGCTGTAACCCACCCTCTCCTGCCACAAACAGGTGACCTGGAAGTCCTAAGCCTTTGGGGGCCACACAGGACTACCTCTTATAATGCAATGTCCTTGAGTTCTGCCTCAATTCTCTCCTCCCCCTCTTTGAGTTCTGCCTTTCTTTGTACCTCTAACCTTTGTAGAAAGTCACTGCCATGGGCAATTCAAACAAATGTAACCTTTGGAGTGACAAACAATTCTCCATGATTGATCGAGTTGTTTTTCTCCAACTCAGGGATCATCCTCCCAAACTCCACAATTCTTTCCAACTCACTTCTTTTTAATTTTGGGAACTTTCATATGTTCGGGGTCTCTCCGATTTATCAACGAACTCGCTCTGGTTTTAAATCACATTAACAAAACAAGAAAGCTCTACCCTTCCAATTTGTGATTCAGATTCCTCATTTCACCCCCCCCCCCCCCCCCCCCCCCCCCCCCCCCCCCCCCCCCCCCCCCACCCCCCCCCCCCCACCCCCCCGGCACAGGAGATATCTAAATTCAGTACTGACCTCCTCCCAAACTCTGCACCACCCACCTGCTCCACCATCCATCCGTAGGGAGGGAAGGCATACTGTATCCCAGGCATTGGTTCTTCATTTGGGGGATCCTCTGGGTTCTGAAACTCACATTTGGGAGGGTGTGGATGGAGGTGGACCAATACCTTTTTTATAGATATGCACAGGAGACACTCCACTCCACACTAGTTAAACTATCTCAGGATTGCATTCAAACTCAGGTGTACAGCATTAAACCTAAAGGAATGGAATCTAATGACCCACATAGGTGAAACCTTTTTTTTTTTCACTACTGAAACATGAGTCCTTGTTACTTCCCTCAAGGTCTACATACAGAATAACAATCAAACATTCTCCCAGTTTTGGGCTTTCTATGCTGGGGGTGACAAAGAAGACGGTTGCAGTACTTTCCTAGTACGCATAAGAAGGTGTGGCAATCTTGACTCCATTTGCATTTCCTAAGAGGAATCAGTGAAGCACAATCTCTTGTACTCAGCCAGGAATGTAAATAGGGTTAGTTTTCCCAAGAGAGACAATTGCAAGACTCTCACAAACTAACCCCCAAGAAAAATTAGATTGTTAAGTGCCATTTTAAAATGACAACCTTTCTAAAGCTACCCAAGGTAAAATTCCATAATGTCTCACATTCACACATCTATTAAAGCAAATTTATTAGCTGGCCCTGCCTCACCTACCCCAGGTTCTTTAGGTTTTGAGGGACAACTTTCCATGTCACTTTGGCTAAAAAAAAATATTTTATCTGAAGGAAGAACTCGTCTAAGAAGTGTGATTAGTCAGGTAAGGTCAAGTCTTGTGAACTTTCGACTGGACTGAAAATAAACTTTACTGTATTTCCACTATTAAAAATAAATACTGAACATTTCTAAGCAGGTATTAAACAAAGTGAACTTGATGTATGTTTTGTATGCTGGAAATTAAATAATAATTAATGCCTTTGAATTTGTACAAAGCAGGAGTCTAGTCGGGCTGCCTTTCTAGATGGATCGGGGTCGCAAAAGAGTCGGACACGACCTGAAGCAACTCAGCATGCGGCAGTACATATATTAGGCTTCCCAGAAGGCCCAGCAGTAAAGAATCCACCCGAAACTTCAGTGAGAGACACAGGTCTCAATCACCTGTGTCAGGAAGATCCCCACCTAAAAGGAGGGCAAGCAATCCAATTCAGCATTGCTTGCCCTGAAGAATTCCATGAACAGAGGAGGCTGGCAGGCTACAGTCAGAGTCTCAAAGAGTCAGACATGACTGAAGTGACTTAGCTCGCACATACATATATCAAAGTACTTCCTTATAATTTCATATGCTGGCTGGGTCTCCTTGCTAAGCATAAGAATACCGGACAGAGCCCAAATAACAATTCAATATCCCAGAAGGAGCAGAACACTCCCTCTGAGAAATGTATTTCCTACCATATCAGTAAACAAGAATGTCACAGTTATCAGCGATTCTAGCTCTCCAGTGTGAGTTCTTGAACTCTAAGGGCACTCTGGAAGGAGAAGAATACCTGTGAACTAGCAGCCATCAGAATTGTCGCCACTTTCTAAGGTGAGCCCAAGAGAGCTCAGGATGTGTAAAACACAGGACCCTGGCCCTAGGAAAGCTGAGAGTCTCTGAAAGGAATGATTTCAGTGAGCCCAGACTCTTGCATCTTCCCACACACAGAAAAGCTCTAAATTTCTTACCCAGGGATATGTGGTTTCCTTAATTAATAATATTTTGATGTTCAGACTACCTTCTCTTTGTTGCGAAACTCCATTATATAACCTGACTCCACTCACCTCCTCAAAGCAGTTCTCTCAAGGTTACTTGAGATGCTGTCTCCCAGTCTTGAAGTCCTAAAAATTCCCACTGAACAAAACATAACTCTCACCTATTAGTCTGTGACTATTTTTTCAAGTCGACACCACAATGTAGTCACTAGTAACATTTCTTATCACCATGCAACTCCTTTCTCATATCCTGCCCTTTATCTGGTCCTGTGATTTTCCTCTCTCATGACTCCTTCTTGCCTTTTCATGCCACAATCAGCTGGCCTTGGTACACAACATTTGGAGACAGCCTTGTCCTCCAAACTGCTGTTGCTGGTCACTTGAGTAGGAAGCCAAGGTCCAGGAGACCACATTGACTCTTCACATTTGGAGGGCATTTAAAGAGGTTTAAATTCTGATGGGAACTCTGATTGGGGAAGGGAAACATGATTTGAAAAGAGAGGATGGCAAAAAAGGAGAGGAAACAAGAACAGAGAATTGTTGACTTAAAAAAAAAAAAAAAACTGCTACTTAAGTTTTATTTGGGGGCAATATGAGGAATGTAGCCCAGGAGACAGCACCTCAGATAGCTCTGAGTAACTGTTCCAAAGAAGTAAAGGAAAGGAGATATATATATGTGATTTCGGTAAAGGAGAAATACATGCTATCAAGCACTTATTTTTTCCAAAATATTCCTACTAGTCTTATGAAGCTTCTGCTCCGTCACAAGAAACAATCATCACCATGAAGGATTTTAGTGTTTCTTTTTTTCTATGTATGAAGAGGTACAAGCATTGGGCTCATAAAAATCAGCTCCTTAGAATATCTAACTGAAGATCAATTTTCCTAAACAGAGAGTGCCTCATTTCTGCCCTCTGCTTCCTGAACTCCTTTACAAAGGGGATGTTGATGGTCAGCAGCTGCAATAGCACATGATTTAATTCTTTTCTTTGTAGAGGCAAATGGCAAGCAGTCACAGCAAGTGTCAATTTGTGGTTGACAGAATAAACAACTTAGTTTGCTTCCTTCTTTTCATGTTTGACACGCAGCCTCTCTAACCCTCCTGAGGACCCAAGGTTTGGTTCACTTGTGCACTGTCCTTCCCTGAGAACCTGGCCTTTGAAAATGCTCTGCTTCCTAGAAGTCAACATTTCCAGAGAAGGAGATCTAATAACATCACCTCCAGAAACACAGGGTCACTAATTGCCACAAGTAAACAAACATAGGCAACCAACATCTTGTAGCTTTGAACATCATTAGTTTTCAAGAACACCAGGGCGACCCATCCCCAATTAGTGGAAAACTGGGAGCAGAACTGAGGGAACTGAGCCAGGCTGGCAAGCAGGAGACTTGATTCCTAGCCTGCTGTCTTCAGACTCCACAGGGAAATTCAAGAAGCCACTTAACCTTGCTGCATTTGTTTTCTCATCTGTAAAACAGTAGGTAATAAAATCCTTCTGCTTCTTCAATGGATTTTATATGAGTGAACTAATTAATGATTGTATAAAGTTTAATACAATGCAACATGTAATTGAGTAGTTTAATTATCAAGGTTCAGTTCAGTACAGTTCAGTCGCTCAGTCATGTCCAAATCTTTGCGACCTCATGGACTGCAGCACGCCAGGCTTCCCTGTCCATCTCCAATTCCCAGAGCTTATTCAAACTCATGTCCATGGAGTCAGTGATGCCATCCAACTGTCAGGCGAGTGTATGTTCCTCGGTTCTTTGTCTCGTCACAACAAAAATTTGAGTGACGGACATTAAAGCCCCTTGGCTGGTCACAGCTCTCGGAGGACAGACTGTATTATAGCTCTCAGGTCTCGAACGGACTGTGTTATAGCTCTTAAATAAATCGGTGTTACAGCTCTATTTATTTAGATAATAGCAGGAAAATCCATCATTGAGGCGTGAGGGCACGTCGATCCAGAGACAGGAAGAGAAGATCGCCCCATCGTGCGGGTAAAAGGGAGGGAGCAAAAAAAAGGAGAGAAGAGGGCTTTGGCTCCTCTTTTTATGTTTCTCTGTCCCTGGGCCTGTCTTAATGTAAATTGGGCTTAGGCAGGAGCATTGTTTGTTTTACCTGAGGTTCTTACTCCGGTCCTCCGACCTTGGACCTTCCTATGTTCTATTTTCGTGGGCTTTCCCTTCCAGGTCTTTTAGCCACCGCCATTTTGGACTCCTTTTCCCTATTCTAACTACCTAACACAACCAACCATCTCATTCTCTGTCATCCCCTTTTCCTCCTGCTCTCAATCTTTCCCAACATCAGGGTCTTTTCAAAGGAGTCAGCTCTTCATATATCAGGTGGCCAAAGTATCATAAAGGTAATTGACCAATAATAGTAGGTTGCAAAACAGTGATAAATAGTGCTTTTAAAATGTAGATGTTACTATTTTGATATTTTCTTTCTGATCTGTATTTTTAAATTAGTAGCATATATATTAATATTTTCACTTTTTACTCCCAGTTTTTTATAATATTATTTAATTTTGCAAAGCTACTTCCTCTATTATTTTAATTGTGATATTTCAACCAAGCAGAGAATTGTTGTAGATTTAAGTAATAACTGGACATTCTAATTAAAATATCTTTTATGCTTAGGAGTCCTAACATAAAAACCATAGGGTCAAGGATCTTCCCACTCCTTACACATGTAGAGAATTCACTACTTTTACCTCCATTTTCCAAACTAGATCAAAAGGAGGACTTCTCAATCATAATTTCATAGTTTTTGACCTCTCTTTCAGTAAGTTCACTTTTGTTTTTCTCTATTTATAAACTTTTTTACAAGCTATTTTCTCCTCCTGGGATGCCCTCTATTTTCCCTCACAGCAGTGCTTCTTTCTGGAAAATTTCTACACGTTTTTCAAAAGGCAAATTAAACTTTATTCACTGATGTTTTCCACCACATCTCCAAGAAAGCCTAGGATTCTCTCATCTGTTTAATTTCTTTTACATTTGTGTGTAGTGTGTGTGTGTGTGTGTGTGTGTGTGTGTGTACAATGAGCTGCTCAGTCATGGCCAACTCTGTAATCCCATGGACTATCACCTGCCAGGCTCCTCTGTCCAAGGAATTCTCCAGGCAAGAATACTGGAGTGGGTTGCCTTTTCCTTCTCCAGGGAATCTTTCCAACCCAGAGACCAAATCCACATCTCCTGCAACTCTTGCATTGGCAGGCAGATTTTTACACTGAGCCACCTGGAACCTTCCATTATATGAATTATCATGTGTTGCTCTGACTTGCTAACTATTGGTCCCCTCACTGTTTACTAAGCAACTTAAAAGCAGAAATTATCTCTTCTAATCATCTCCTTTCCCAGCACAATGAATGGCACAATGTCAGTGTTCAATGAATATTCTGGTTGTGATTAATAAAGGATAGATTCCAAGAGGGTAGTGTTGAATAAGTTATTGTTTTGTATCATTATATATTTTCTCATTTTGTAGTTATCATATGTGAATCTGCAAAAAAAATGTGACTTTAATAAGAGTTGTCTCACTTGACACAGCTGATAGCTGCATCATGCTCAAATCTTTATGCTTTGCAAAAAAGTCTTTCATGACTTGGTGCCTGCCTACCTTTGTAATCTCAAATTCCATCATCCATATGTGCTACAATCACTTCAGTCATGTTTGACTCTGTGCGACCCCATTGCTGCTGCTGCTGTCGCTTCAGTTGTGTCCAACTCTGTGGGACCCCATTGACTCTCTCTAATCTCCTCTGTCTATGGGATTCTCCAGGCAAAAATACTGGAGTAAGTAACCATTCCCTTCTCCAGGGGATATTCCCAACCACAGAGTGTCCCTTACATCTCCTGCATTGACATGTGGGTTCTTTACCATTAGTGCCACTGGTGACATAAGAAACTTGGGTTTGATTCCTGGGTAGGGATGATCCCCTGGAGGCAGGCATGGAAATCCACTCCAGGATTCTTGCCTGGAGAATCTTATGGACAGAGGAAACTGGTGGGCTATAGTCCATAGGGTTGCAGAGTCAGACACAACTGAAGTGACTTAGAACACACAAAACCCATCACTGCCCCCAAAAGGACGCCTACTAAAATCACACCAGACTTCCCACAGTCTCTTCAACCATCCCTGTTGCATGGTGCCTATGTTTATGCATCCATCATGGTCTGGAATAGCCTTCCCACCTTCCTTGATAAATTCCTACTCATCCTTCACTTCAGTTATCATCTCTGTGCTTTTCCCTGATGCTTTCTGCCCCACCTCCCTTTTATTCTTTGTATTTTCCCAGGGCCTTTACAAGCCACTCCCTCTCTAACCTAATTGATTGTTTATATACCTTCTTTTCTTCAAGCTAGGGGCTTCTAGCAGATAAGAAACATATTTGATTCTGACTTGAAATACATCTTGCGAAGGGCCTAACACACAGTTAATGCTTATGAATAGTTGCCCAGTGAATGAATGAATGAATTAGTTACCCCATGAATGAATAAATAATCACTAATTGCTCTGCCTATTATGTAGATTGTGCTGTGCTGTGCTTAGTCGCTCAGTCCTGTTCGACTCTTTGCGACTCCATGGACTGTAGCCCACCAGGCTCCTCTGTCCATGGGGATTCTCCAGGCAGGAATACTGGAGTGGGTTGCCATGCCCTCCTCCAGAGGATCTTTCCAAACCAGGGATGGAATCTGCTTCTCTGATATCTCCTGCATTTCAGGCAGATTCTTTACTGGTAAGCCACTGGGGAAGCCCATTATTCAGGCTAATTGAAAGAAAATGAAAATTAGAGAACCTTAATCTTCTACTCTTTAACTATAAGACATAACATTTTCACTTTCTCCCAGTTTATTTTTAGATACACTTGAATAAACATTTAAATTATTTTATGAAATTTCTTTATTTTCCCAGAATAAACTGTTTCTATGCACTACCTTTCCTTTCTCCGTGATGCCCAGATATCCTGCTATGCAACCTCATGTTCCACTCTCTCTGCCCAGGTTTTAGAATTATTTCCAGGCTACTTTGAGAAAAGTTATTTCTAGTCTGCACAGTTCTAGCCGATAAAAGGAAATTTCCCAACCACACATGATTTATTTTTATTAGTTGGAGCCTAATTACTTTATATCATTGCAGTGGTTTTTGTCATACATTGAAATGAATTAGCCATGGATTTACATGTATTCCCCATCCCGGTCCCACCTCCCACCTCCCTCTCCACCCAGTCTCTCTGGGTATTCCTAGTGCACCAGGCCCGAGCACTTGTCTCATGCATCCAACCTGGGCTGGTGATCTGTTTCACCCTAGATAATATACATGTTTCGATGCTGTTCTCTTGAAACATCCCACCCTCGCCTTCTCCCAGAGTCCACAAGTCTGTTCTATACATCTGAGTCTCATTTTCTGTTTTGCATATAGGGTTAACATTACCATCTTTCTAAAGTCCATATATATGTGTTAGTAAACTGTAATGGTCTTTATCTTTCTGGCTTACTTCATTCTGTATAATGGGCTCCAATTTCATCCATCTCATTAGAACTGATTCAAATGAATTCTTTTTAATGCCTGAGTAATATTCCATGGTGTATATGTACCACAGCTTCCTCATCCATTCATCTGCTGATGGGCATCTAGGTTGCTTCCATGTCCTGGTTATTATAAACAGTTCTGCGATGAACATTGGGGTGCACGTGTCTCTTTCAGATCTGGTTTCCTCAGTGTGTATGCCCAGAAGTGGTATTGCTGGGTCATATGGCAGTTCTATTTCCAGCTTTTTAAGAAATCTCCACACTGTTTTCCATAGTGGCTGTACTAGTTTGCATTCCCACCAACAGTGTAAGAGGGTTCCCTTTTCTCCACACCCTCTCCAGCATTTATTGCTTGTAGACTTATGGATAGCAGCCATCCTGACTGGCGTGTAATGGTACCTCATTGTGGTTTTGATTTGCATTTCTCTGATAATGAGTGGTGTTGAGCATTTTTTCATGTGTTTTTTTTTTTTTTTTTTTTTTTTTTGCCATCTGTATGTCTTCCTTGGAGAAATGTCTGTTTAGTTCTTTGGCCCATTTTTTGATTGGGTCATTAATTTTTCTGGAGTTGAGCTGGAGGAGTTGCTTGTATATTTTTGAGATTAATCCTTTGTTTGTTGCTTCGCTTGCTATTATTTTCTCCCAATCTGAGGGCTGTCTTTTCACCTTGCTTATAGTTTCCTTTGTTGTGCAAAAGCTTTTAAGTTTCATTAGGTCCCATTTGTTTATTTTTGCTTTTGTTTCTAAAATTCTGGGATGTGGGTCATAGAGGATCCTGCTGTGATTTATGTCGGAGAGTGTTTTGCCTATGTTCTCCTCTAGGAATTTTATAGTTTCTGGTCTTCCATTTAGATCTTTAATCCATTTTGAGTTTATTTTTGTGTATGGTGTTAGAAAGTGTTCTAGTTTCATTCTTTTACAGGTGGTTGACCAGTTTTCCCAGCACCACTTGTTAAAGAGGTTGTCTTTTTTCCATTGTATATCCTTGCCTCCTTTGTCGAAGATAAGGTGACCATAGGTTCGTGGATTTATCTCTGGGCTTTCTATTCTGTTCCATTGATCTATATTTCTGCCTTTGAGCCAGTACCATACTGTCTTGATGACTGTGGCTTTGTAGTAGAGTCTGAAGTCAGGCAGGTTGATTCCTCCAGTTCCATTCTTCTTTCTCAAGGTTACTTTGGCTATTCGAGGTTTTTTGTGTTTCCATACAAATTGTGAAATTATTTGTTATAGTTCTGTGAAAAATATCGTTGGTAGTTTGATAGGGATTGCATTGAATCTATAGATTGCTTTGGGTAGTATAACCATTTTGACAATATTGATTCTTCCAATCCATGAACACAGTATATTTCTCCATCTGTTTGTGTCCTCTTTGATTTCTTTCATCAGTGTTTTATAGTTTTCTATGTATAGGTCTTTTGTTTCTTTAGGTAGATATACTCCTAAGTATTTTATTCTTTTTGTTGCAATGATGAATGGTATTGTTTCCTTAATTTCTGTTTCTGTTTTCTCATTGATAGTGTAAAGGAATGCAAGAGATTTCTGTGTGTTAATTTTATATCCTGCAAATTTACTGTATTCATTGATTAGCTCTAGTAATTTTCTGGTAGCGTCTTTAGGGTTTTCTATGTATAGGATCATGTCATCTGCAAACAGAGAGAGTTTCACTTCTTCTTTTCCTATCTGGATTCCTTTTACTTCTTTTTCTGCCCTGATTGCTGTGGCCAGCACTTCCAAAACTATGTTGAATAGGAGTGGTGAGAGTGGGCACCCTTGTCTTGTTCCTGATTTCAGGGGAAATGCTTTCAATTTTTCACCATTGAGGGTGATGCTTGCTGTGGGTTTGTCATATATAGCTTTTATTATGTTGAGGTATGTTCCTTCTATTTCTGCTTTCTGGAGAGTTTTAATCATAAATGGATGTTGAATTTTGTCAAAGGCTTTTTCTGCATCTATTGAGATAATCATATGTTTTTTATCTTTCAATTTGTTAATGTGGTGTATTACATTGATTGATTTCCGGATATTAAAGAATCCTTGCATTCCTGGGATAAAGCCCACTTGGTCA
This sequence comes from Odocoileus hemionus, assembly GCA_020976825.1. Classification (NCBI taxonomy): domain Eukaryota; kingdom Metazoa; phylum Chordata; class Mammalia; order Artiodactyla; family Cervidae; genus Odocoileus; species Odocoileus hemionus. The sequence continues at coordinate 6,479 of JAJLRB010005443.1, read as the reverse complement.
TGGTGTATGATTTTTTTAATATGTTGTTGGATTCTGTTTGCTAGAATTTTGTTAAGGATTTTTGCATCTATGTTCATCAGTGATATTGGCCTGTAGTTTTCTTTTTTTTTGTGGAATCTTTGTCTGGTTTCGGAATTAGGGTGATGGTAGCCTCATAGAATGAGTTTGGAAGTTTACTTTCTTCTGCAATTTTCTGGAAGAGTTTGAGTAAGATAGGTGTTAGCTATTCTCTGAATTTTTGGTAGAATTCAGCTGTGAAGCCATCTGGTCCTGGGCTTTTGTTTGCTGGAAGATTTCTGATTACAGTTTCGATTTCCTTGCTTGTGATGGCTGTTAATATCTTCTATTTCTTCCTGGTTCGGTTTTGGAAAGTTATACTTCTCTAAGAACTTGTCCATTTCTTCCAAGTTGTCCATTTTATTGGCATAGAGCTGCTGGTACTAGTCTCTTATGATCCTTTGTATTTCAGTGTTGTCTGTTGTGATCTCTCCATTTTCGTTTCTAATTTTGTTAATTTGGTTCTTCTCCCTTTGTTTCTTAATGAGTCTTGCTAATGGTTTGTCAATTTTGTTTATTTTTTCAAAAAGCCAGCTTTTAGCTTTGTTGATTTTTGCTATGGTCTCTTTAGTTTCTTTTGCATTTATTTCTGCCCTAATTTTTAAGATTTCTTTCCTTCTACTAACCCTGGGGTTCTTCATTTCTTCCTTCTCTAGTTGCTTTAGGTGTAGAGTTAGGTTATTTATTGGACTTTTTTCTTGTTTCTTGAGGTAGGCCTGTAGTGCTATGAATCTTCCCCATAGCACTGCTTTTACAGTGTTCCATAGGTTTTAGGTTGTTGTGTTTTCATTTTCATTTGTTTCTATGCATATTTTTATTTCTTTTTTGATTTCTTCTATGATTTGTTGGTTATTCAGAAGCGTGTTGTTTAGCCTCCATATGTTTGAATTTTTAATAATTTTTTTTCCTGTAATTGAGATCTAATCTTACTGCACTGTGATCAGAAAAGATGACTAGAATGATTTTCTTTTTTTGAATTTACCAAGACTAGATTTATGGCCCAGGATGTGATCTATTCAGGAGAAGGTTCCGTGTGCACTTGAGAAAAAGGTGAAGTTGATTGTTTTGGGGTGAAACGTCCTATAGATGTCAATTAGGTCTAGTTGGTCCATTGTGTCCTTTAAAGTTTGTGTTTCCTTGTTCATTTTCTGTTTAGTTGATCTATCCATAGTTGTGAGTGGGGTATTAAAGTCTCTACTACTATTATTGTGTTACTATTAATTTCCTCTTTCATACTCGTTAGCGTTTGCCTTACATATTGCGGTGCTCCTATGTTGGGTGCATATATATTTTTAATTGTTATATCTTCTTCTTGGATTGATCCTTTGATCATTATGTAGTGTCCATCTTTGTCTCTTTTCATAGCCTTTATTTGAAAGTCTATTTTATCTGAAATGAGTATTGCAACTCCTGCTTTCTTTTGGTCTCCGTTTGCATGGAATATTTTTTTCCAGCCCTTCACTTTTAGTCTGTATGTGTCCCTTGTTTTGAGGTGGGTCTCTTGTAGACAGCATATATAGGGGTTTTGCTTTTGTATCCATTTAGCCAGCCTTTGTCTTTTGGTTGAGGCATTCAACCCATTTACATTTAAGGTAATTATTGATAGGTATGGTCCCGTTGCCATTTATTTTGTTGTTTGGGGTTCACGTTTATACCACCTTTCTGTGTTTCCTGTCTAGAGAAAATCCTTTAGTATTTGTTGAAGAGCTGGTTTGGTGGTGCTGAATTCTCTCAGCTTTTGCTTGTCTGTAAAGCTTTTGAGTTCTCCTTCATATCTGAATGAGATCCTTGCTGGGTACAGTAATCTAGGTTGCAGGTTATTCTCTTTCATTACTTTAAGTATGTCCTGCCATTCCCTTCTGGCCTGAAGGGTTTCTATTGAGAGATCAGCTGTTATCCTTATAGGAATCCCTTTGTGTGTTATTTGTTGTTTCTCCCTTGCTGCTTTTCTTATTTGTTCTTTGTGTTTGATCTTTGTTAATTTGATTAATATGTGTCTTGGGGTGTTTTGCCTTGGGTTTATCCTGTTTGGGACTCTCTGGGTTTCTTGGACTTGGGTGGCTATTTCCTTCCCCATTTTAGGGAAGTTTTCAGCTATTATCTCCTCGAGTAACTTCTCATGGCCTTTTTTTTTTTTTTCTTCTTCTGGGACTCCTGTGATTCGAATGTTGGGGCGTTTCACATTTTCCCAGAGGTCCCTGAGGTTGTCCTCATTTCTTTTGATTCTTTTTTCTTTTTTACTCTCTGCTTCATTTATTTCCACCATTTTATCTTCTAACTCACTTATCCTATCTTCTGTCTCTGTTATTCTACTCATGGTTCCCTCCAGAGTGTTTTTTATCTCATTTATTTCATTATTAATTTTTAATTGACTTTTTTTTATTTCTTCTAGGTCCTTGTTAAACATTTCTTGCATCTTCTCAATCTTTGTCTCCAGGCTATTTATTTGTAACTCCATTTTGTTTTCAAGATTTGGATCATTTTTATTATCATTATTCTAAATTCTTTTTCAGGTAGATTCCCTATTTCCTCCTCTTTTGTTTGACTTGGTGGGCTTTTTTCATGTTCCTTTACCTGTTGGGTATTTCTCTGCCTTTTCATCTTGTTTCGATTGCTGTGTCTGGAGTGGGCTTTCTGTATTCTTGTGGTCTGTGGTTCCATTTTATTGTGGAGGTTTCACCCAGTGGGTGGGGTTGGACGATTGGTTTGTCAAGGTTTCCTGGTTAGGGACGCTTGTGTCAGCGTTCTGGTGCATGGAATTGGATTTCTTCTCTCTGGAGTGCAATGGAGTGTCCAGTAATGAGTTTTTGCGATGCGTCTATGTGTTAGGTGTGACTTTGGACAGACTGTATGTTGACACTCAGGTCTATGTTCCTGCGTTGCTAAAGAATTTGCGTGGTATGTCTTGTACTGGAACTTATTGGCTCTTGGGTGGTGGTTGGTTCTGGTGTAGGTATGGAGGCTTTTGGAGGTCTCTTATTCCTTAATGTTCCATGTAGTCAGGAGTTTTCTGGTTTTCTCAGGTTTTGGGCTTAAGTCTCCTGCCTCTGGATTTCAGTTTTATTCTTCCAATAGTCTCAAGACTTCTTTAACTATACAGCACTGATAATAAAACTTCTAGGTTAATGGTGAAAAGATTCTCCACCGTGAGAGACAACCAGAGAGGTTCACAGAGTTACATGAAGAATAGGAGAGGGAGGAAGGAGATAGAGGTGAGCAGGAGGAGAAAAAGGGGACTCAAGAGGAGAGAGACAGATCTATGCAGTTATCTGTTCCCAAAGTGTTCTCTGTAGCCCAGATACCCAGAAAGATTCACAGAGTTGGATTGGGAAAAGAAGGGGAAAGGAGGAAATAGAGGTGTTCTGAGGTAGAAAACAGAGAGTCAAAAGTGGGAGAGTAATCACCACACTCCTGAATAGAAATGGGAACTGAATATTGGATTCTTAAATGTCCAAAATTTATATCATATACTGAAAAACAAAGATTAAAAATCTAGTGTAGAGGTTAGACTCTTTGAAATACAATATTTAAAAACAAAAACACACAAACAAAAATTTAGAAATGTATATGAAGTTCGGTTTAAAAATAGGGTTTCTCTCTCTCTTTTTTATGGCAAGGTTATAGTGAAATGAAAATGAAAATTAAGGAATAATAGAGGAGTATTAGAGGACTTTAAAAGGAAATAGGAGAGAAAAACAAGAAAAAGAAAAAAAAAAAAAAAAAAACTTTTCCCCTAATTAAAAAAATCATAAAAATATATGAAAATGAAAGTTGAGGAGTAATGTGGGAATAATAGGGAATTTTAAAAGAAAATAAACGGAAAAAAATAAAAAATTTTAAGAAAAAGGAAAGAAAAAAAATTTTTTTTTTAAATTAAAAAAAATATATGCATATATATCTAGGAATTTCTCTGGAGTTGTTGTGGTCAGTGTAGGTTCAGTTCAATATCAGATAGCTCCTCTTTCCAGCTTACACTTCTCGATATCTATAGGCCCCTTCCTGTGTAGTCGGTGTTACCTTCAGGGATTTTAATCTGTTGCATTGGTCCTTTCTGAAGCGGTTCTCTTTGTTTATTTGGCTTCTCTTTGCCATCTCTTCGGTGCCTAATTTCCGCCCTGACACAGGTGGGCAGAGGTGATCTCTTATTTAGGTCCGCTAGTTCAGTTCAGTCCTGCTACGGGGAGGGTGGGGCGCTGCAGAAAGATAGTGCTGAGTGTGGATAGCACTCACAGTGTTCTGGCCACACTGGGTTTGCCCCGCTCACGGGTGTCAGTGCTTTCCCCGTCTACACTGCTCAGGCTCCCGGCTGCTCTATATGAGCGGGCCCTGTGTTGAGTGCGGTTCCAGTTTTCGGGTACTCCACAAAAGCGCAGATTTGGTTGCGCCTGCGTTTTGTACCTTCCCCGGCCTGAGCGGTTCAGGCAGCCAGAGGCTTTGGTGCACTCTCCCCGGGTGTGACATGCCTTTTCCCTCCACGTCGAGAAGCCCAGGCAGCCAGAGGCTTGGGCGCACTCTCCCCGGATGCGGCGCACCTTTTCCCTCTGTGGCCCCAGCACGCGCCGCCAGTCGGGTCTCAGGAAGTCTTTAGATAGGGACCAGGGGCCTGTTTGCAGTGTGGGAGGGGGTGGCTTCTCAGGGGCTGAGTTTGCCCCTTTCCCCTCCCCCCTGCCTCCTACCTCCAGCAGGGATGGGCCGGCTCTTCTCTGGAGTTTCTCAGTCCCTTTGTTTAGCGAACCGCCGGCAGTGTGTTTGGGCCAGTTATTTTGACCCTTGCTATCCCACAGTTTAAAAAAGCTCCCTCTGATTGCTCTCAGGGTCTTCAGGCCGGTCCTTACCCTAAGCAATGCCGCCCGCTCCTCTCTGTTCTGCCCCCGTTTGTTGCTGGTGGGTACGGGCGTCTGGGGTACTTTTCTGCTGGGAGTTGCTTTTAGGCACATAATCTGTGGGCCTTGTTTAATTTTTCCTCCTAGTTAGATTGCCGAAAACTTCCCCCAGTCCCGCCAGTGCGAGGGTTTCCTGGTGATTGGAAACTTCCTCTATTAAGACTCCCTTCCCGGGACGGGTCTCCATCCGTAGCTCTTTTGACTCCCTTTTTATCTTTTATATTTTGTCTTACCTCCCTTCGAAGACAATGGGCTGCTTTTCTGGGCACCTGATGTCCTCTGCTAGCGATCAGAAGTTGTTTTGTGAAATTTGCTCAGCGTTCAAATGTTCTTTCGATGAATTTGTAGGGGAGAAAGTGGTCTCCCCGTCCTATTCCTCCGCCATCTTGGATCCTTAGTCTTGTCCTCAGAGAAAAACATCAGTTATTTATAAACAACTCAGAAAATTAAATAATAGGGTCAAGTCATAAACATTCTTTGCATTGTATTTCTCTTCATGTCAATGTTTAATAGGCTGAAAGAGTCCTCATTTCTTAAGAATACTCATTCCTCCCTGATAGTAATGACACTTATGCCAAGTCCACGGAGACTTGGGCTTGATGTGGCCCACAATAGATGACTGATTCTGCTATTGTACATTTGGGGGGCTGGTCCTTGTAGGAGAGAAATTCCATAATCAAGTCACAATAGTTTCAACCCATGGAGGTTTTATATAACTTGTTTCTAAATCAAGAGAAATTTCTCAAGGCTGGACTGGAGTACTTTGTAGAGATTGGAACCACTGCTATACTTATTTTTTCTTGGTTTCCAGAGTTTCTTTGAAGAAGAAAGTGAATTTGAGCAAGGTGTAGTGTGTGAAATTGTGAATTGAGCACAGTTCTTTTTGGAAACCCCAGGTTTGCTTTATTTACGTTTCTTTCTCTGGACTACTTCTTCCATTTTCACTACCTCCTTCTTCCTCCCTTTATATTCTTCAAATAATGCTCCCAGCGGAGACTCTCAGAGCAATCCTATTCAGCTTCCTGGGATTTAAGTCACAGTTACACTTTAATAGGGTTGTTAAGCCTTCTTTAACATCACCATGGCATGATTAGGGGAACAAAAAAAAAAATCATTTTGGAGCAGGAGACCATATCCTTTTGTAATCATAATTAGGTTTCTGGGTTTTCTAAGTAAATGAGTAGTACTTAAATAAAGTGGCAATTTTTATCACTACTATTTACCTTAACTCATTTGCTGCTCCCTCTCTCCCACCTTCGTGTAAGGAATATATTCTATGGTTGCAGAGACAGGATAACCTACACTTTTTCACTTCCCCTTGAGGGGCATGAATGCCCTTGGAACTTTAGTCCTTCCAAATATGCATCTGTTCTTCATCAGACTTAAACACATGTTTGCTGAAATGCTTTGGATGCTTTCTATTTAAAATGTCATTTTTACTCTGTTCAAGGGGTAAAATAAAAACTCAGTCTTTTGAGTCAGTCAGTACTTAGTGAATCACAAATGAATAGTGTAACATGAGGTTCAGTTATTCTTACT
>JAJLRB010005442.1:0-24895 GCA_020976825.1 Odocoileus hemionus | reverse complement strand
AAGAGGAAAGGAGTACACTGAAATGTATGTCTCCACAAACTGGCTATTGCAGCAGGGGAAATGTTTTGGCAGCATTCTGGGTCTGTGATCTCAATGTTCATCATAGTATTAAAATATGCTATCTGTCTCCTTAGAAAAAGAACATCCTATATCACTGTACAATGGATCATCATGCTCCTCCAACCAGCTTAATCCCTATATTCGTTCTACTTTTTGTCCACTGCCCATACTCTGTGTTATACTAGTGATACATAGTATAATAGGTTTTTACATTTCTGCTGCACACGTGAATTGGTCTTCACCTGAACTTTTTGAATGAGAAGCTGGTATGAATTCATTTTCATATAAATAATCAATTCTAACTTTTTATAAAATGGCAAGGACCCATGAATCAACATCAAATAATACACAACCATGAAAATAGTTTGGATTGATATAATTAAAAAAAGATCTCTTATCTATATATAATATGTATATAATCAAGACCAAATTGAAAGGTATTTCAGACAAATTAAAAGGTAGTATTGTTTGATTTAGTGGTTTTTGCTAAGAAGACATTCCCCAACACTTTGCAACCCCATTGACTGTAGCTTGTCAGGGTCTCCTCATGTTCATAGTGCATTTTTCCAAGGCAAGAATACTGGAGTGGGTTTCTTTTACTACTTCATAGTTCCCCTTATAAAATTTATTCTCCATGTTATATCCAGTAGCTCTTGGATGGGACTGTAAACAATGATGTGATCAAGCTACCTGTGGAAAAGAGTAGAGAGACTGCTCGAAAAAAATATAAGGATAAAAATTTAGCATTATGATCCAGCGTATTCCAATTTGAGTAATTATCCTAAAATACAAAAATCAAAATTTGAAAAGATATATGTGGCCCCTAAAGTCCATCACAACATTATTTTCAACAGCCAAATATGGAAACAACCTAAGTGCCCATCAATTGAGATAGCATATGTGTATGTATAAAGAAGAAGGCATGCATGTGATGTAAAAGAAGAAGGCATAATGTGTTTGCAGAAGAATTGATGTTTTTGAACTGTGGTATTGGCGAAGACTCTTGAGAGTCCCTTGGACAGCAAGGAGATCCAACCAGTCCATCCTCACAGAAATTAGTCCTGAATATTCATTGGAAGGACTGATGCTGAAGTTGAAACTCCATTTCTTTGGCCACCTGATGCGAAGAATTGATTCATGGGGAAAACAAACAAACAAACAAAAACCTGATGCTGGGGAAGATTGCAGGCAGGAGGAGAAGGGGATGACACATGATGAAATGCTTGGATGACATCACCGACTTGATGGACATGAGTTTGAGCAACCTCCGGGAGTTGGTAATAGACAAGGGAGGCTGGCGTTCTGCAGTCCATGGGGTTGCAAAGAGTCGGGAATGACTGAACGACTGAGCTGAACTGAACTGAGCAGCCACGAAAGGGGAAATTGACAGTGACTCAATAATAATGGGGGGCTTTAATGTTCTACTTACATCAATGGATAGACCATTCAGGCAGAAAACTGTTAAGGAAACACAAGTTTTACATGACACATTAGACCAGATAGAATTAATGGGATATTCCATCCAAAAGCAGCAGAATACACTTTTTTCTCAAATACATACAGAATATTCTCCAGAATTCTTTTTTTTTTTCATTTATTTTTATTAGTTGGAGGCTAATTACTTTATATCATTGCAGTGGTTTTTGTCATACATTGAAATGAATTAGCCATGGATTTACATGTATTCCCCATCCCGGTCCCACCTCCCACCTCCCTCTCCACCCAGTCTCTCTGGGTATTCCTAGTGCACCAGGCCCGAGCACTTGTCTCATGCATCCAACCTGGGCTGGTGATCTGTTTCACCCTAGATAATATACATGTTTCGATGCTGTTCTCTTGAAACATCCCACCCTCGCCTTCTCCCAGAGTCCACAAGTCTGTTCTATACATCTGAGTCTCATTTTCTGTTTTGCATATAGGGTTAACATTACCATCTTTCTAAAGTCCATATATATGTGTTAGTAAACTGTAATGGTCTTTATCTTTCTGGCTTACTTCATTCTGTATAATGGGCTCCAGTTTTCATCCATCTCATTAGAACTGATTCAAATGAATTCTTTTTTAATGCCTGAGTAATATTCCATGGTGTATATGTACCACAGCTTCCTCATCCATTCATCTGCTGATGGGCATCTAGGTTGCTTCCATGTCCTGGTTATTATAAACAGTTCTGCGATGAACATTGGGGTGCACGTGTCTCTTTCAGATCTGGTTTCCTCAGTGTGTATGCCCAGAAGTGGTATTGCTGGGTCATATGGCAGTTCTATTTCCAGCTTTTTAAGAAATCTCCACACTGTTTTCCATAGTGGCTGTACTAGTTTGCATTCCCACCAACAGTGTAAGAGGGTTCCCTTTTCTCCACACCCTCTCCAGCATTTATTGCTTGTAGACTTATGGATAGCAGCCATCCTGACTGGCGTGTAATGGTACCTCATTGTGGTTTTGATTTGCATTTCTCTGATAATGAGTGGTGTTGAGCATTTTTTCATGTTTTTTTTTTTTTTTTTTTTTTTTTTTTGCCATCTGTATGTCTTCCTTGGAGAAATGTCTGTTTAGTTTTTGGCCCATTTTTTGATTGGGTCATTAATTTTTCTGGAGTTGAGCTGGAGGAGTTGCTTGTATATTTTTGAGATTAATCCTTTGTTTGTTGCTTCGCTTGCTATTATTTTCTCCCAATCTGAGGGCTGTCTTTTCACCTTGCTTATAGTTTCCTTTGTTGTGCAAAAGCTTTTAAGTTTCATTAGGTCCCATTTGTTTATTTTTGCTTTTGTTTCTAAAATTCTGGGATGTGGGTCATAGAGGATCCTGCTGTGATTTATGTCGGAGAGTGTTTTGCCTATGTTCTCCTCTAGGAATTTTATAGTTTCTGGTCTTCCATTTAGATCTTTAATCCATTTTGAGTTTATTTTTGTGTATGGTGTTAGAAAGTGTTCTAGTTTCATTCTTTTACAGGTGGTTGACCAGTTTTCCCAGCACCACTTGTTAAAGAGGTTGTCTTTTTTTCCATTGTATATCCTTGCCTCCTTTGTCGAAGATAAGGTGACCCATAGTTCGTGGATTTATCTCTGGGCTTTCTATTCTGTTCCATTGATCTATATTTCTGCCTTTGAGCCAGTACCATACTGTCTTGATGACTGTGGCTTTGTAGTAGAGTCTGAAGTCAGGCAGGTTGATTCCTCCAGTTCCATTCTTCTTTCTCAAGGTTACTTTGGCTATTCGAGGTTTTTTTGTATTTCCATACAAATTGTGAAATTATTTTGTTCTAGTTCTGTGAAAAATACCGTTGGTAGTTTGATAGGGATTGCATTGAATCTATAGATTGCTTTGGGTAGTATAACCATTTTGACAATATTGATTCTTCCAATCCATGAACACAGTATATTTCTCCATCTGTTTGTGTCCTCTTTGATTTCTTTCATCAGTGTTTTATAGTTTTCTATGTATAGGTCTTTTGTTTCTTTAGGTAGATATACTCCTAAGTATTTTATTCTTTTTGTTGCAATGATGAATGGTATTGTTTCCTTAATTTCTGTTTCTGTTTTCTCATTGATAGTGTAAAGGAATGCAAGAGATTTCTGTGTGTTAATTTTATATCCTGCAAATTTACTGTATTCATTGATTAGCTCTAGTAATTTTCTGGTAGCGTCTTTAGGGTTTTCTATGTATAGGATCATGTCATCTGCAAACAGAGAGAGTTTCACTTCTTCTTTTCCTATCTGGATTCCTTTTACTTCTTTTTCTGCCCTGATTGCTGTGGCCAGCACTTCCAAAACTATGTTGAATAGGAGTGGTGAGAGTGGGCACCCTTGTCTTGTTCCTGATTTCAGGGGAAATGCTTTCAATTTTTCACCATTGAGGGTGATGCTTGCTGTGGGTTTGTCATATATAGCTTTTATTATGTTGAGGTATGTTCCTTCTATTTCTGCTTTCTGGAGAGTTTTAATCATAAATGGATGTTGAATTTTGTCAAAGGCTTTTTCTGCATCTATTGAGATAATCATATGTTTTTTATCTTTCAATTTGTTAATGTGGTGTATTACATTGATTGATTTCCGGATATTAAAGAATCCTTGCATTCCTGGGATAAAGCCCACTTGGTCATGGTGTATGATTTTTTTAATATGTTGTTGGATTCTGTTTGCTAGAATTTTGTTAAGGATTTTTGCATCTATGTTCATCAGTGATATTGGCCTGTAGTTTTTTTTTTTTTTTTGTGGAATCTTTGTCTGGTTTCGGAATTAGGGTGATGGTAGCCTCATAGAATGAGTTTGGAAGTTTACTTTCTTCTGCAATTTTCTGGAAGAGTTTGAGTAAGATAGGTGTTAGCTATTCTCTGAATTTTTGGTAGAATTCAGCTGTGAAGCCATCTGGTCCTGGGCTTTTGTTTGCTGGAAGATTTCTGATTACAGTTTCGATTTCCTTGCTTGTGATGGCTCTGTTAATATCTTCTATTTCTTCCTGGTTCGGTTTTGGAAAGTTATACTTCTCTAAGAACTTGTCCATTTCTTCCAAGTTGTCCATTTTATTGGCATAGAGCTGCTGGTACTAGTCTCTTATGATCCTTTGTATTTCAGTGTTGTCTGTTGTGATCTCTCCATTTTCGTTTCTAATTTTGTTAATTTGGTTCTTCTCCCTTTGTTTCTTAATGAGTCTTGCTAATGGTTTGTCAATTTTGTTTATTTTTTCAAAAAGCCAGCTTTTAGCTTTGTTGATTTTTGCTATGGTCTCTTTAGTTTCTTTTGCATTTATTTCTGCCCTAATTTTTAAGATTTCTTTCCTTCTACTAACCCTGGGGTTCTTCATTTCTTCCTTCTCTAGTTGCTTTAGGTGTAGAGTTAGGTTATTTATTTGACTTTTTTCTTGTTTCTTGAGGTAGGCCTGTAGTGCTATGAATCTTCCCCTTAGCACTGCTTTTACAGTGTTCCATAGGTTTTAGGTTGTTGTGTTTTCATTTTCATTTGTTTCTATGCATATTTTTATTTCTTTTTTGATTTCTTCTATGATTTGTTGGTTATTCAGAAGCGTGTTGTTTAGCCTCCATATGTTTGAATTTTTAATAATTTTTTTTCCTGTAATTGAGATCTAATCTTACTGCACTGTGATCAGAAAAGATGACTAGAATGATTTCAGTTTTTTTGAATTTACCAAGACTAGATTTATGGCCCAGGATGTGATCTATTCAGGAGAAGGTTCCGTGTGCACTTGAGAAAAAGGTGAAGTTGATTGTTTTGGGGTGAAACGTCCTATAGATGTCAATTAGGTCTAGTTGGTCCATTGTGTCCTTTAAAGTTTGTGTTTCCTTGTTCATTTTCTGTTTAGTTGATCTATCCATATAGTTGTGAGTGGGGTATTAAAGTCTCCTACTATTATTGTGTTACTATTAATTTCCTCTTTCATACTCGTTAGCGTTTGCCTTACATATTGCGGTGCTCCTATGTTGGGTGCATATATATTTTTAATTGTTATATCTTCTTCTTGGATTGATCCTTTGATCATTATGTAGTGTCCATCTTTGTCTCTTTTTATAGCCTTTATTTGAAAGTCTATTTTATCTGAAATGAGTATTGCAACTCCTGCTTTCTTTTGGTCTCCGTTTGCATGGAATATTTTTTTCCAGCCCTTCACTTTTAGTCTGTATGTGTCCCTTGTTTTGAGGTGGGTCTCTTGTAGACAGCATATATAGGGGTTTTGCTTTTGTATCCATTTAGCCAGCCTTTGTCTTTTGGTTGAGGCATTCAACCCATTTACATTTAAGGTAATTATTGATAGGTATGGTCCCGTTGCCATTTATTTTGTTGTTTGGGGTTCACGTTTATACCACCTTTCTGTGTTTCCTGTCTAGAGAAAATCCTTTAGTATTTGTTGAAGAGCTGGTTTGGTGGTGCTGAATTCTCTCAGCTTTTGCTTGTCTGTAAAGCTTTTGAGTTCTCCTTCATATCTGAATGAGATCCTTGCTGGGTACAGTAATCTAGGTTGCAGGTTATTCTCTTTCATTACTTTAAGTATGTCCTGCCATTCCCTTCTGGCCTGAAGGGTTTCTATTGAGAGATCAGCTGTTATCCTTATAGGAATCCCTTTGTGTGTTATTTGTTGTTTCTCCCTTGCTGCTTTTCTTATTTGTTCTTTGTGTTTGATCTTTGTTAATTTGATTAATATGTGTCTTGGGGTGTTTTGCCTTGGGTTTATCCTGTTTGGGACTCTCTGGGTTTCTTGGACTTGGGTGGCTATTTCCTTCCCCATTTTAGGGAAGTTTTCAGCTATTATCTCCTCGAGTAACTTCTCATGGCTTTTTTTTTTTTTCTTCTTCTGGGACTCCTGTGATTCGAATGTTGGGGCGTTTCACATTTTCCCAGAGGTCCCTGAGGTTGTCCTCATTTCTTTTGATTCTTTTTTCTTTTTTACTCTCTGCTTCATTTATTTCCACCATTTTATCTTCTAACTCACTTATCCTATCTTCTGTCTCTGTTATTCTACTCATGGTTCCCTCCAGAGTGTTTTTGATCTCATTTATTTCATTATTAAATTTTTAATTGACTTTTTTTTTATTTCTTCTAGGTCCTTGTTAAACATTTCTTGCATCTTCTCAATCTTTGTCTCCAGGCTATTTATTTGTAACTCCATTTTGTTTTCAAGATTTTGGATCATTTTTATTATCATTATTCTAAATTCTTTTTCAGGTAGATTCCCTATTTCCTCCTCTTTTGTTTGACTTGGTGGGCTTTTTTCATGTTCCTTTACCTGTTGGGTATTTCTCTGCCTTTTCATCTTGTTTCGATTGCTGTGTCTGGAGTGGGCTTTCTGTATTCTTGTGGTCTGTGGTTCCATTTTATTGTGGAGGTTTCACCCAGTGGGTGGGGTTGGACGATTGGTTTGTCAAGGTTTCCTGGTTAGGGACGCTTGTGTCAGCGTTCTGGTGCATGGAATTGGATTTCTTCTCTCTGGAGTGCAATGGAGTGTCCAGTAATGAGTTTTGCGATGCGTCTATGTGTTAGGTGTGACTTTGGACAGCCTGTATGTTGACACTCAGGTCTATGTTCCTGCGTTGCTAAAGAATTTGCGTGGTATGTCTTGTACTGGAACTTATTGGCTCTTGGGTGGTGGTTGGTTCTGGTGTAGGTATGGAGGCTTTTGGATGGTCTCTTATTCCTTAATGTTCCATGTAGTCAGGAGTTTTCTGGTTTTCTCAGGTTTTGGGCTTAAGTCTCCTGCCTCTGGATTTCAGTTTTATTCTTCCAATAGTCTCAAGACTTCTTTAACTATACAGCACTGATAATAAAACTTCTAGGTTAATGGTGAAAAGATTCTCCACCGTGAGAGACAACCAGAGAGGTTCACAGAGTTACATGAAGAATAGGAGAGGGAGGAAGGAGATAGAGGTGAGCAGGAGGAGAAAAAGGGGACTCAAGAGGAGAGAGACAGATCTATGCAGTTATCTGTTCCCAAAGTGTTCTCTGTAGCCCAGATACCCAGAAAGATTCACAGAGTTGGATTGGGAAAAGAAGGGGAAAGGAGGAAATAGAGTGTTCTGAGGTAGAAAACAGAGAGTCAAAAGTGGGAGAGTAATCACCACACTCCTGAATAGAAATGGGAACTGAATATTGGATTCTTAAATGTCCAAAATTTATATCACATACTGAAAAACAAAGATTAAAAATCTAGTGTAGAGGTTAGACTCTTTGAAATACAATATTTAAAAAAAAAAAAACACACACAAAAAAATTTAGAAATGTATATGAAGTTCGGTTTAAAAATAGGGTTTCTCTCTCTCTCTTTTTTATGGCAAGGTTATAGTGAAATGAAAATGAAAATTAAGGAATAATAGAGGAGTATTAGAGGACTTTAAAAGGAAATAGGAGAGAAAAACAAGAAAAAGAAAAAAAAAAAAAAAAAAAAAAAACTTTTCCCCTAATTAAAAAAATCATAAAAATATATGAAAATGAAAGTTGAGGAGTAATGTGGGAATAATAGGGAATTTTAAAAGAAAATAAACGGAAAAAAAAAAATAAAAAATTTTAAGAAAAAAAAGAAAGAAAAAAAATTTTTTTTTTAAATTAAAAAAAATATATGCATATATATCTAGGAATTTCTCTGGAGTTGTTGTGGTCAGTGTAGGTTCAGTTCAATATCAGATAGCTCCTCTTTCCAGCTTACACTTCTCGATATCTATAGGCCCCTTCCTGTGTAGTCGGTGTTACCTTCAGGGATTTTAATCTGTTGCATTGGTCCTTTCTGAAGCGGTTCTCTTTGTTTATTTGGCTTCTCTTTGCCATCTCTTCGGTGCCTAATTTCCGCCCTGACACAGGTGGGCAGAGGTGATCTCTTATTTAGGTCCGCTAGTTCAGTTCAGTCCTGCTACGGGGGTGGGGCGCTGCAGAAAGATAGTGCTGAGTGTGGATAGCACTCACAGTGTTCTGGCCACACTGGGTTTGCCCCGCTCACGGGTGTCAGTGCTTTCCCCGTCTACACTGCTCAGGCTCCCGGCTGCTCTATATGAGCGGGCCCTGTGTTGAGTGCGGTTCCAGTTTTCGGGTACTCCACAAAAGCGCAGATTTGGTTGCGCCTGCGTTTTGTACCTTCCCCGGCCTGAGCGGTTCAGGCAGCCAGAGGCTTTGGTGCACTCTCCCCGGGTGTGACATGCCTTTTCCCTCCACGTCGAGAAGCCCAGGCAGCCAGAGGCTTGGGCGCACTCTCCCCGGATGCGGCGCACCTTTTCCCTCTGTGGCCCCAGCACGCGCCGCCAGTCGGGTCTCAGGAAGTCTTTAGATAGGACCAGGGGCCTGTTTGCAGTGTGGGAGGGGGTGGCTTCTCAGGGGCTGAGTTTGCCCCTTTCCCCTCCCCCCTGCCTCCTACCTCCAGCAGGGATGGGCCGGCTCTTCTCTGGAGTTTCTCAGTCCCTTTGTTTAGCGAACCGCCGGCAGTGTGTTTGGGCCAGTTATTTTGACCCTTGCTATCCCACAGTTTAAAAAAGCTCCCTCTGATTGCTCTCAGGGTCTTCAGGCCGGTCCTTACCCTAAGCAATGCCGCCCGCTCCTCTCTGTTCTGCCCCCGTTTGTTGCTGGTGGGTACGGGCGTCTGGGGTACTTTTCTGCTGGGAGTTGCTTTTAGGCACATAATCTGTGGGCCTTGTTTAATTTTTCCTCCTAGTTAGATTGCCGAAAACTTCCCCCAGTCCCGCCAGTGCGAGGGTTTCCTGGTGATTGGAAACTTCCTCTATTAAGACTCCCTTCCCGGGACGGGTCTCCATCCGTAGCTCTTTTGACTCCCTTTTTATCTTTTATATTTTGTCTTACCTCCCTTCGAAGACAATGGGCTGCTTTTCTGGGCACCTGATGTCCTCTGCTAGCGATCAGAAGTTGTTTTGTGAAATTTGCTCAGCGTTCAAATGTTCTTTCGATGAATTTGTAGGGGAGAAAGTGGTCTCCCCGTCCTATTCCTCCGCCATCTTGGATCCTGAAAAAAAACACTGATAAAACTCAACATCCATTCATGATAACAATCCTCATCAGAGTGGGTATAGAGAGCATATCTCAACAAAATGGCATTTATGACCTAAACACAGCCAACCTCATATTCTACAGTGAAAAGCTGAGAGTCCTTCCTCTAAATTCAAGAACAAGACAAGGATGCCCACTCTCTCTACTTGTAATATCCACTTCTAATACTTCAAAATACTTATGACATTTTCCACAGAAATATAATAAATATTCTTAAAATTCAGGGCTTCCCTGGTGACTCAGATGGTAAAGAATTGCCTGCAATGCAGGAGAGCCAGGTTTGATCCCTGGGCCAGGAAGATCCTCTGGAGAAGGGAATGGCTACCCACTCCAGTATTCTTGCCTGGCGAATCCCATGGACAGAGGAGCCTTGGTGGGTCACAGTCCGTGGGGTTGCAAAGAGTTGGACACAACTGAGGGGACCAAAACACACATATATGGCTAAAATTCATATGGACCACAAAAGAATCTGAATAGTCAAAGCAGTTGCAAAACAAAGCCAATCAACCAACCAACCAAAAAAAACCCCCATGACAATGAAATTGGATGTATCATTCTCCTAAACTTCAGACTATACTGCAAAGCTACAGTCATCAAAATGGCATTGTACAGTCACATACAATCAATGGAACAGAATTGAGAGCTGAGAAATAAACCACACACTTATGGTCAATTAACCTATGACAAAGTAGGCAAGTATATTAAACAAAAAGAGTCTTTCAACAAGTGGTCCTGGGAAAATTGGACAGCTACATGTAAAGAAATTAGATTAAAATATTTCTCACACCATATCAAAAAATAAACACAAATGGATTAAAGACTTAAAGGTAAGGCTGGAAAGCATAAAAAATCATAGAAGAAAGCATAGGTAGAACAGTCTTTGACCTAAATCATAGCAATATTTTTTGAATCTGTCTCCTAAAGCAAAGGAAATAAAAGCAAAAATAATCGTGACCTAATTAGACTTGAAAGCTTTTGCAAAGCACAAAAAGCCATTTCCCATGAAGCGACAACCTACTGGATAGTTTATTGATAAAAACAACCAAAATAAACAAATATGAATTGTAAACATCTGCTATTTCTTATTTTTGGCATTTGCATCAATATTTAAGACAGCATTCATTATCATTCTGTTTTTCAAGTTTACTTTAAAAAACTGTATTAAAATGTGATTCCATTGATGTTACTTTCCAGGAAACCAAGGAGATTGGAATAAAATAAATACTTGTGGAGAAAAATTGGTGAGTCTGAATTACAGGCTGGGCAGAATTCACCTCTCTTGTCAGTTGCCCTTTGATCATAATAATTGAAGAGATTTCTGATCATAATGAGGACTTACAATGGATGATATTCAAATGTACATTTGGTTGATTCTTTTTTTAAATTATGCCTAACTTAGAAAAGTAGTGAGGTGTTTAATTTAGAGCTATGAAAGATTCATGAGTGGTGGAGCACTGTAAATTTTCAGGGGAAACAGAAATATAATACAGTAAGTTTCCTAGATATGAATGATTTCCTTTCCAAGACTGTGTTCATGGAAAAAGTCCGATTTGTTTGTAAGTCCAACACAATTAGCCTACCCACCTAACACAATAGTACTATACTATAGTACTAACACATAGTATTATACTATAATCAGTTTCCTTGGAGAAATGCAACCCACTCCAGTATCTTTGGTGCCTGGGAAATCCCATGACAGAAGAGCCTGGTAGGCTACAGGTGATGGAGTAACAAAGAGTCAAACATGTAGACTGAGTGACTAAACCACCACCATCACTATAATAGGTTTATACGACATTTTTGCACAAATAACACATGAAAAACAAGTACAAAACATAAGAAAACCGTCTTATAATCTTACAGTAGTAAAGTAACAGTAGTAGAGTACAGAGAAGTACAGTAGTGGAGTACAGCAGCTAGCATATAGGGGTTTGGTGTTGAGTGAACAGACAAGAATTTATTGACTGGAGGAGGGAGAAGGAGATGGAGATGGTAGAGTTGAGGGATCATTAACAGTAGGATATGGGGAAGCTTGAAATTCCACTCATACATTGATGTTGATACCAGGTTTCTGATTCCTTGCTGGGGAGTATCGTTTGATCCTACCCTCTTGAGAAAACTTCCCTCGTAGCTCCCAGGCTACTCGAGGTCAGCTCAGTTGGTGAAGAATCGCCTGCATTGCAGGAGACCCTGTTTCAATTCCCTGGGTCAGGAAGTTCTTGTTCCCCAGGAGAAGCGGATAGGTTGCCCACTCCAGTATTTCTCTCCTCTGCCTTCTCTGTTTCGCTCAGATGGTAAAAATCTACCTGCAATGCAGGAGACCTGGCTTTGACCCCTGGCTTGGGAAAGTCTACTGGGAGAAGCAAACCCACTCCAGTATTCTTGCATGGAGAATTCCATGGACAGAGGAGCCTGGTGACTCTTAGTCCTTGGGTTGCAAAGAGTCAGACACGACTGAGCAGCTAAGCACTTGGAAAAAAACCATCTGTTGAAGTCTTGGTGGTGGCTTTTTCTCCCATCAGAGATGACAATGCAGCACTGATTGCATTCTGAATGCTGATGCAACCTTCATGTACCATTCTACATTCAGGTCCTGCACCTCAAAAACTAATTTGTTCTTGTTGTAGGATTCAGTCACTCAGTCTTGTCTGACTCTGTGAGACCCCATGGAGAGTCCATGGAAATCCCCAGACCAGAATACTGGAGTGGGTAGCCTTTCCTTTCTCCAGGGCGTCCTTCCCAACTCAGAGATTGAACCCAGGCTCCCACATTGCAGTGTGGATTCCTTTACCATCTGAGCCACAAGAAAAAGCCCCAGTTTCTGCTGTATGACAAAGTAAATTAAGTACATGTTAATACATAGTATTCCCTCCCTCTTGGACAGCTTTATCGCTGTCGCATCAGCCAGTTTCCCTGAGTTTGCTCAAACTTACATCCATTGAGTCGTGTGATGCCATCCAGCCATCTCATGGCTGTTGCCCCTTCTCCTGCCCTCTATCTTTTCCTTAACATAGGAGGTCTTTTTCACCAATGAGTTGACTCCTTTTGCATCAAGTGGCCCTTTTCAGAAAAGAGAATTCCCCTTGCTATTTCTGTGTCATGGTTCTCGTCTGGTTCTTCAGTTTACATCTTCTTTCCTCTTGTCCTTAGTCGTTTCTTTCTGGTCCTCCAATTCCTTCGAGTTCCTCGCTCCATTCCCGTTAGGTTGTTTTTTCACTTTTTGTGTTTCCAATCATTTTTACTTGGTACTTCTTAGCAGTACCAACAACAGCACCACTGCTTTTTATGCTTGCTTCTGGACATCCTGGGATTGAAATTAAAGAGAATTACTCTACCCTATACAACACTGTACTGTAAAGTACACAAAAGCACAACCATTTGTAGAGGAATGCATGCAGGAGGACAACATATTGCAAGACTACTTTATATTTTACTTGAAGAATAAATTGTTCTTAAGAAACACATCTCATCATAGGAATAATGGGAATTTGCCCAACTGTTCAGATCCCAAGGTTGAGATCCAAGGTTCCTTTCTCCAGATTTTCTTCAAAATCTGAGAAAATGAAAAACAGAAAAACTCTTGAAATGTGAAAGAGAGAGTGTGCACACACTTCAATAAAGTGAATGACATAAACATGTATGGAGATGTTGAAATAAAAGAATGAAAACCCCGGAAATAAATAGAAGAAGTAAGTTCTACTTATTCCAGCCAGATCAAAGAACCTGATCAAAGAGTTCAAATTCGACACTAGATCTCTGAATCCTTCAATATATGTGCCATTCTTTATCCAGGACAAGTGTCCTTCTTTATAGCTGCTATTCTAAGAAATGGCCCTCAGGGCCCATCTTTATGTCTCTGTCCTTAGACTAAAGATGAAAGGATTCAGCATGGGTGTGACCACAGTTTACATCATTATGTCTGTTGCACTTGAGTGTGAGCTGTGGGAGCAGCAGAGCTAACATACACTCCTAGGCTTGTGCAATAAAATAAGGAGACAACTGAGAGGTGAGACACAAGGTGGAAAATGCTTTATAACTTCCCCTGAGCAGATGAATTCTGTGGATGGAAGATGCTATCTTAGCATAAGAGTAAAAGATTCCAGTGAGGGGACCACCAGCTACAGCACAGCTGTGATGTATATGACCAAGTCATTGGGAAAGCTGTCAGAACAAGCAAGTTGGACTATCTGATTGAGTTCACAGAAATAGTGAAGGACTTCCAACTCTCCCCAGGAAGGACAGTCTCAACACCATTAAGGTCTGTAACAATGAATGCAGCACTGATGCCCAGCTAACCAGAACCAAAATTCTACGACTTTTGGATTCATGAGACTGTGTAGTACAGGGGGTGACAGATAGCTGCAAAGCGGTCATAGGCCATTACCGTCAGGAGGAAGTCATCCAACCCTGGGAAACAGCATTAAAAAATACACCTGAATGAGCAGGCTTCATAGGTTATAACTGGCTTTGGATGTAGTGTTCCATAGCATTTTGGGGATGGTGGTGGAGGTGAAGCAATGTCTACAAAGGACAGGTTGGAGAGGAAGAAGTACAGGGGGTGTGGAAGGTGGGAGCTGAGCTGATGGCCAAGATGATGAGCAGTTTCCAAACACAGTGATCAGGTACATGGAAGAAAAAGCCAAATACGAGGGTTGTAGTTCTGGTTCCTCTGAGAATCCCAGGAGAAGAAATTCTGAAGGTCTTGTTAAGTTCCTTGTGCCATATTTTGGGACGTGACTAAAAGAAAGGGAATGACATGTTAATTTGATCCTCAATCACTGAAATGCTACTTTTTTTTTTTGGGTAAAATTTAATTTTTTTGTTTTTGGATTGGCAGAGTAACATCTAAAAAAAACCAATTTCTAAAATCCAGTCAGGAAAGAATATAGAAATAAAAAAGTACAGCATGTCAGATGGGACAGAGACATGAAAAAAATGAAAGCATTTAAAGGGGAAAGGTAAGGGTGGTGTTACTTTTTAAAGTGTTCAAGCAGGCAGCAGATAGGTGACTTTGACAGAGCCCACAATGAAGAAGGCATAGCCTGAATATATCAAGTTGTGCTTGCAGGGAGAAAGCCGTGCAAAGGCCTGGTGCTGGTGCTGTTTAAGATGTTCTATTTAAGAAAGGAACCATGTGGGGTGGTAATGACAAGAGGTAGAGTGAGGACTGGTGTTGTCAGAGGAGTTGAGGACAAGGGTGCCTCCTGTGCTGAGAAATGCAAGTCACGGAAGTTTCATCCATATAGTTCCTTTTAGCCTTTCGAA
This sequence comes from Odocoileus hemionus, assembly GCA_020976825.1. Taxonomy (NCBI): domain Eukaryota; kingdom Metazoa; phylum Chordata; class Mammalia; order Artiodactyla; family Cervidae; genus Odocoileus; species Odocoileus hemionus. The sequence goes on along the minus strand of JAJLRB010005442.1, from coordinate 10,076 downwards.
ATGCTGTAAATGTCTGTGTGTTTATAAATGCTTTGCTCGATGAGTTAGGGCCCTGTATGAGTCACCTGAGAGTCCCGTATAGTTCAGCACCCCTGATCTCGGGAACTTCTCACACTCAAAAGCACCATTCCCTCACCACCACACACAGAACCGTGTTCCTAGGCTATATTACTCCAGTATTTTAAACTCCCAACTACCTGATTGACTTATTGATACAACTCAAGTCATCAGATCAAATTATTTACAGCTGGCATCTAGCAATCTGTTTTAATCTCAGATACCAATAAACTGAGTTTTATTTTGGTATGGTCATTTTTTTCCTGTATTAAGCTAATTATTGGCTCTTTCAGTGAGCAAAGTGCGTATAAAATTATTACTATAATCCCCCTAATACAAATTGTACAGTAAAAGAAAATGATCAAAGGGAAAAACCAAATTTATAAAAAGATGTAATGGGGCCATTTTATTCATGCAAAAATCTGTTTTTTGGAAACTATTTATATTATTGACTATGGTTTAATATGATACTTCCATGCAAAATTCTATCTCATTTTCACATGGGCATCTTCTCTTTGTTTTTTTTTGATTGCCTTCTGATAAGTCCTATGGAAATGTTCTAGTCCTAGTGATCTTCCCACCATAAATGACTCTGCAGTCCAACACATAGAAAACCCTTCAGAATGGAAACAATTCACCTTTTTTCCCTTACCATTCTCTGTTTTGGACATTGGTTCTTCAGCCTGCTATTGTAAATATGTGCAATGAACATGGGGTGCATGTATATTTTGAATTATGGTTTCTCGGGTATATGCCCAGGAGTGAGATGCGGGGTCATATGAAAGCAGAAAAGAGTGAACAAAGAACAAATTATGGCACCATGACAAGAGAGGTGGAGGAATTGGGACATCGAGATTGACACTTGTACACTATTGATACTATTATAAATGATAACTAATGAAAACCTATGTACAGCATGGGGAATCTACTTATGGCTGTTGGGAACTGAGGGGAAAAATTACAGAGGGAGGGTATATAGTATATGTATGCGATTCATTTTGCTGTACCATAGAAACTAACACATATTGTAAGCAACTATACTAAATAAAAAATTAATTAAAAAATAAATTAAAGGAGAAAGCAGTACCCCAGTTGGTTATTTCACTTTATGGAATTTTGGCTTTCAATATACTTTAGGGAGTAAATGATCTAAGTCAAATGTTAAAAAGGTTTTTCTCTGAGGGGGAATGGAGCAAACATTAGATATAGATAAAATCACAAATGCAGGAGACCTGGTTGATCCCTGGTGGGAAGATCCCTTGGAAAAGGAATGCATCACCATATCCTTGCCCAGGGGTTTCTATGGACAGAGGGGCCATGAGGTCACAAAGAGTTGGACATACGAGAACTAACACCCCAAACACACATAGTCACAAAATGTCAGAAAAGCATTAAGGAAAATTAGAAGTAAAACTTGCTGGAACTTAAAAGGGTGATTTATTACATGAACTGGAATTTTCACTACTCATTTTGTTAAAATGGTGATTGCAGTGAATAGTGTAATAGGCTGCCCAATTTTTCAGGAAAAAATTTAAAATTGAAGAGCAATGAGAAACACAATAACGATGGTAGAGTACTACACAAAAGTACATACACCACAATCCTCTACAATACAAATATACTTACATAAAAGAAACTAAACGGGCCAATTGTGAAAAACTCAAATTTTGAGAGACTGCTCTAAAAAATATGAATAAAAGCTCACAGACCTTTTAAACACAAAATCAAAGACTCAAGCGATAAGAGAGAAAAGGGTTAACAAATCCAATATATATCATCTCAGGGGAATGAAATATTGGAAACTGAGTTCATTAGCACACTCCTTTCACATATAATTTTTTTTTCATTCTTTCACAGAAGAAAACTGCAAATTTTTCTTATGTCTTTGCAATTGCTGTTTCAAGGGTGTATTGCAGTCATCCTTATATGATCTTTCTAATCAACCTGAAACATGATCAAATAGCCTGCTAAAAATTAGAAAGAATGCTACATGTAAAAAGATAAAGAGATAGCCAGTGGAATTGCGTATGATTAAAGAATTCAAAGCAGTACTCTGTGACAACCTAGAGGTGTGGGATGGGAAGGTGGAGGGAGGTTCAAGAGGAGGATAAACAATGTTTACCTATGACTGATTCATGTTGATGTATTCAGAAACCAATACAATTTTTGTAAGCAATTATCTCCAATTTAAAACAGATCAAAAAGAAATGCCCTCACTATGTTTATATCCATCCATTGCTAATACCCAATTTTTCTACTCCAGTAAATGAATAAGATACAAAAAATTTGGATATTTGTTTTACTTCTACTGGAAGCACTTTATGTTTTCTCACCCCTCTTCTATTTGGGCTTACATTTATATCATTTAATTAGCATCATTGAATATTGCCATACTGAGTGAACGCTCATTTCTTTTCTAGCATCATAAAAATAAATTTGATATTTAATCAAGCAAGCAACCAACCGAAAGTGATCTCTGGCTCAGGGTTAGGCTGAAATGGTTCTCAGATGACCGCTAGTGAACATTCTCTCTGACATTTTCTTGTAGTGTCTTTTGGGTTCTTGAAATTTCTTGCATGGGAACTCTTAAAGGAAGGTCTCCCCGTGGAAGTCTGAATCCCTTCCTGGATGGTTGATGATGGAGACGGGGAGCTCTGTCCCCAATGAGACAGCATGTAGGGTTCAAGTATTGGTCCTTTAGTCAGACTTAGGACTCCAAAAGGAGCAACCGGGTCTAGTCTGTGCCAAGGTTGTACAAGCTCGGGGATGCAACAGATGAGATTTTTACCGCTCCCTCTGTCTGCTAAGTAGGTTCATTTTCCTCTCGTTCTAAGCCTTGTAGTAGTAACCCACCTTGTTACTATGTGATTTCCCTGTAGACACTGGTCTGGAAAAAAAAGGTTTTTTGTCTTTTGATTCTCTGTTCCCAGGATACTAGCTATAAGTCAGGAGATTTCAATGTTTATTATCATCCCCATTAACTCTCTTTCCTTTACCAGAGATCAAAAACTCCCAGTACTGTATCTCAATCCTGAATTTAAGTTTTCTCCAACATCTGAGTCTAAGGCAACTGTCTTGACTAGTTCCCTTGAATCATTAAAGCATTAACTTGTGATGGCTAACAGCCCATGAAACCCTTAGGAAAAAATTTCCCTTCATTATAAGAGGGAAGTTTTGTTTCTCTAATGGAAAACATTTGGCAGTGCACCCTTTGTCTTCCCGACTTTCATTTTTTTTTTTCATGCATTCTCGGGTCTGTCCAAGTCTTTATGACCCTATGGACAGCAGCCTGCCAGGCTCCTCTGTCTATAGATTTTGCTGGCAAGAATACTGGAGTGGGTTGCCATTTCCTCCTCCAGTCAGTTTTCCCCAACCCAGGGATTGAACCCACATCTCCTGCATTGCAGGAGGATTCTTTACCACTGCACCCCCGGGGAAATCTTTGGTTTCCCTGACACTTGCTAAAACCATTGGGAACTTCATATTATACCCAAAGTTGAGAGCTGTCATTTTGTCCCTCATTATAAAGTATATGTAATTATGAGATATATTTAGATATTTTCAAGCACCATGACCTACCTTAGCACAAATAAGGATGATCTGATTTAATTTCTAGAGAAGTTCCTTCTGTGAGGTAGCACTATTAAACTTCATCCTCTGTTTCAGGAATGGGGATCAGAGGAATTGAATTTCTGCAAAAATTACAAATTGATTTTTGGATGGGATCTTGATTGGAATTCTATCAGGATGCTTTCCAGTTCTCAGGCTTTGGTTTGTGGTTTCATCTAGAGATGGTTTTGTTCCTGGGGTTACCTGGCAATGTAAGGCGGGATGCTGTAAAAACACTCACAATTAATAGGATAACACTCAACCCCAAATAATTATCCTGCCCCAAATGTAATGTCTACAGGAGAGGAAACCTACTTACACCACACCTCCCAATTCTGTGGATACAACTCACCAGGAATTGTAATTCAGGACAAAATTCCCTTTGAGTAGGTCTTACGTGGGTCAAAGGACTCTGCATTTCTAATAGCTGTGCGGGGTATAAGTTGCAGATTCTGGTCTTGTGGGTCACACTTGAGTAACAACATTTCCCCAGCCTCGCTAGAGTCAGGTATAGGAATGTTTAGGTTGTCCCCAAAATCTTTTTTGTATATAATTTCATTTTATTTTAATTTTTAAAAATACATATACCCCCCCCCTCTTTAGCTTCCCTCCCACCCCCTCCCCACCCCACCCCTTTAGGTCATCACAGAGCATTGGGCTGGGCTCCCGTGGTATACAGCAGCTTCCCCCTAGCTAGTTTTTTAACGTGGTGTGTCAATGGTATGTCATTGCTATCCTCTCAATTTGTCCCAAACCCCCTCCAGCTTGGGCCACAAGTCCATCTTCTATATCTGTGTCTCTATTCCTACCTTGCAAATAGGTTCATCAGTACCATTTTTCTAGATTTCATATATATGTGTTAATACACGATATAGAGAAAAAGAACGAGTAATGGGAAAATGACTATAGATTCTTCTTCAAGCAAATTAGGGATACCAAGGGAATATATTCATGCAAAGTATGGGGCAGCAATAAAGGGATCAGAAATGGCATGGACCTAACAGAAGCCAGGAAAGATAATAAGAAGAGGTGGCAAAAGGGAACTACACAGAAGAACTATACAAAAAAGATCTTCATAGACCCAGATGAACTCACGAGATGGTGTGATCACTCACCTAGAGCCTAGACCATCCTGGAGTGTGAAGTCAAGTGGAGCCTTAGGAAGCATCACCGAAGAAACAAAGCTAGTGGAGTGAATGGAATTCCAGTTGAACTATTTCAAAGTCTAAAAGATGAATTGCTCGTGAAAGTGCCTGCACTCAATATACCATCAATTTTTGAAAACTCAGCAGTGCCACAGGACTGAAAAAGGTCCATTTTCATTTCCAACCCAAAGAAAGGCAATGCCAAAGAGGTTCAAACTACCGCACATTTACACTCATCTCACACGCTAGCATTAAAGTAATGCGCAAACTTTCTCCAAGCCAGGCTTCAACAGTAACCTGATTCTCTGAAGCTTTCAGGATGGTTCAAGCTAATGTGAGAAGACAAAGGAACCCACAGGGATTCAAGTTGACCAACACCTGGTGGGATACATTTAAAAAGACAAGAGAGTTCCAGAAAAATAGCTACTTCTGCTTGTTACTGGTTACCATGCCAATGAGCCTTTGACTGTGTGGGGTCACAACAAACTAAGGAAAATTCTTCAAGAGTTGGGAACACCAAACCACCTGACCTGCCTCTTGAGAACCTCTGCATGCAGGTCCAGGACAGTAAACAGTGAGAACTGAGACATACAACTACAGACTGGTTCCAAATCGGGGGAAATGAATATGTCATGCGCGGTAATATTGTCTAACTCTGCCTTATGTAACATTGTATGCAGAACAGTATATCATGAGAATACGGCCTGGGCTTGATGAAGCACAAGGTGGAATTCAAGATTGCTGAATAGAATATCAATAACCTCACATTATGCAAGATGGTACACCACCCTTATAGCAGAAAGTGAAGATAACAACTTAAGAGCCTCTTGATGAAAGTGAAAGAGGAGAGTGAAAAAAGTTGGGTTAAAAAGTATCAACATTCAGAAAAACTAAGGCTCCAAAGTATCCGCGTCCCATCACTTCATTGGCAAACTAGTTGGATAACAACGAAACAGTGGAAAACGAAAGGTCCATTATGTGTTCTGGGGAGGCGCTAAAATTACTGCAGTTAGTGGACCGGCAATCAATGAAATTATAATAGGTTTGCGCCTTCAGAAATAAAAGTGTGACCTACCTAGACAGAAGTATTAAAAATACAGAGACTTTAGTATTGCCGACAAATGGTCCATCTAAGTCAATGCTATGGTTTTGCTAGTATCAACAGTATGGAATAGTGAGAAGATGGACTTTAGAGAAAGCTGAGCACCTACAAGAATTGATGCTTTTGAAGCTGTGATGTGGGAGTAAGACTCTTGAGAGTATCTCCTGGACTGGAAAGGGATCCAACCAGTCATCCTAAAGGAAATCAAGTCCTGAATATTAATTGGAAGGACTGATGATGAGGCTGAAACTCAAATACCTTTGGCCACCTGATGGGAAGACCTGACTCATTTAAAAGAACCTGATGATGGGAAAGAAAGATTGAAAGGGGAAGGGAATGACAGAGGATTAGATGGTTCGATGGTATCACTGACTCAATGGACATGAGTTTGACAAGCTCTGGGAGTTGGTTGGGAAAAACGGAAGCCTGGTTTTGCTGCAGTCCATGGGGTCACAGAAATTCAGACATGATTGAGTGACTGAATTGAACTGAATATATGATATTTGTTTTTCTCTCTCAACTCTGCTCTGTATAAACAGCCTCTAGGTTTTATCCACTTCAAACTGACTCAATTTGTTCCTCTTTAATGATGAAGTATATTCCATAATATATATAGTACCACAACTTCTTTATCCATTCATCTATTGATGGATATCTAGGTTGCTTCCATGTCCCCGGCTATTGTAATCAGTGTTGCAATGAACATTGGCATTTATGGTCTTTATGAATTGTGGTTTTCTCATGGTATATGCCCAGCAGTGGGAAATGCTGGGTCTTTGTCTGCCTGTGTTAGTCATTCAGTCATGATTGACTCTTGTGACCCCATGGAAATTTTTAGCCTGCCAGTCTCCTCTGTCCACGAATCCTCCAAGGAAGAAAACTGGAGTGGGTAGCCATTCCCTTCTTCAGGGAATCTTCCAGACCCAGGGATCAAATCTGCTTCTCCCGCCTTGCAGGCAGATTCTTTACTATCTGGCCACCAGGGAAGCCCATTTTTAAGGTCAATGACTAGCAAATTTATTTTTTGTACTAGCTTTTAAACCCTCTTTATAAACCTACATATAAAAAGTACCTGGGATTAGGAATGTGCACATTGTTTTGAGGCCTGTATTCTGCCAACTACAAAGTCTTTTCCTGACATATATTTTTACTATCAATTCAAAAGCATTTATATAAAAGAAAACCCAGAATTTATCACCAGCCTGTGCAGTGGGTGAAACAGTTTTCTTTCAAAAAATTTTGTAAAAAAATTAGTTTTGTTTCAGAACACATGAATATTCCTGTACCTGACTCTAACACAGGGCCAGAGCCTTGTTACTCAAAATTTTGCCCAGAGATTAGGACCTGCAACTTTGTACTGCCATGATATTGTTAGAAATGCAGTCCTCAGGCCCACTGGAGACCGCTCAATGAGAGTTTGCCTGAATTACAGTTCCTGGTGACCTGTATGCACTTGGGGTTGGGAGAAGCGCTGGTGTAAATGACTTTTTACATCTTCAGTGTTACTTTGGGACAGGATACTTGTGTTCCCCGCTATCCTGTGTATGTGGGTTTTGCAGCATTGACTTTTTTATTGTCAAACAACTCAGGAGCAAAATCATCTCTGATTGAGAACTGGAAGCATCTTGAAAAAAATTCCCAAACAAGATTCCATCCAAAAAACAGTTTGCAATTTTCAGTGGAACATTAAAATACATCCCAGACCCATTCCTGAAATGTAGGAGGGAGTTATAACAGCACTACCTCACAAAAGGAGCTTGTCTAAAAATTAACTTCCTATAATGTAATAAGGCAGATTTTCCTTGGCAGTGCAGATGGTAAAGAATCCTCCTGAAATGCAGGTGACGCAGGTTTTATCCCCGGCTTGGGAAGATCTCCTCGAGAAGGAAATGACAACCCACTCAGTGTCTTGCCTGGGGAAAATCTCATGGACAAGGAGACTCACGGGCTAAACCATGGATTGCAGAGTCGGACACAACTGAGTGACTAACACATACATACATACACTGTACTAAGCCAGATTATGGCACTTAAAAAAAAATCTAAATATATCCCCAAATTACAAACATTTTATAATGAGAAGCAAAAGGACAACTCTCAACTTTTGATATAAAATAGAAATGCCTAATGATTTTAGCAAAAGTGTCAGGAACTGAAAGAATGCACTGTCCAATATTTTACTTTAAAGAAAAAAATTGTCCCTCATATAACGACTGTGTGTGTGTGCCCAGTTTGCTTAGTGGCTCTGACTCTTTGTGACCCATGACTGAGCCTACCAGGTTCCTCGTCCATGGGATTTTTCAGGGCAAGGATACTTTAGTGCCTTGCCATTTCCTACTCCTGAATCTTCCCAACCAGGAATCAAACCTGCCTCTCTTGTTTCCTGTGCTGGCAAGTGGATTCTTTCACCACTGTGCCACCTGGGAGGCCTCCTTATAAAGAGGGGAAATATAATTTTTTATAGGTTTAATGGGGGATGTAGTCATCACAAGTCATTATTTAATGGTCAGTGGACTTATTCAAGATAGTTGCCTCAGTCTCTTTGGAGTAAATTTAAATTCAGGGTTGAGTTTAAAGGGGCTGGCAGTTTAGACCTTTGGAAAACAAGAGTTAATATAGAAGGATAAATAAGCATTGAATTCACCTGGCTTGTTAATTGTATCCTGGGCATAGAGAATCACCAGGGAAAAAAAAAAATCTTTTCTGGGCAAGAATTCTGTCCAGAATTCCCTGTGGGATTCATGGTCATTACAGCATTAGGGAAATGAACCTAATGAGCAAACAAAAGAGAGTTGTAAATATTTCCTCTGCTGAATCCCTGGAGAAGGCAATGACAATCCCCTCCAGTACTCTTGCCTGGAAAACCCCATGGATGGAGGAGCCTGGTAGCTGCAGTCCATGGGGTCACTAGGAGTTGGACACAACTGAGAGACTTCACTTTCACTTTTCACTTTCATGCATTGGAGAAGGAAATGGCAACCCACCCCAGTGTTCTTGCCCGGAGAATCCGGGACGGGGGAGCCTGGTGGGCTGCGTCTATAGGTCGCACAGAATTGGACACAACTGAAGTGACTTGCAACAGCAGCAGCAGCTGCATCTTTGAGTTTGTATCACCTGAGCATGGATAAACACAGTTATTGCTTTTTTAGTCCAAAGTCTAAGGGGCCACTGCTTGCCTCCTTTCTGCTGTCTTGTCTGGGGACAAAGCCTCAGTATCCAACATCAGTCATCCATGAAAGGATTCAGCCTGTCACAGGAAAAACCATCTTTTCAGAATTCCCATGCAGGAGAGTCCAAGACACAAAGGACACTGCAGGTAAAGACTAGAGAGAAGGATATCCCAGATGCTTACCTGAGGTCATTTGAGTACCAGCTCAGCCAGCCCAGAGCCCAGAGCCCCTTGTGGTTGGTGTGTTTTCTTAACTAAATATCAATGTATTAATATTGTTATGATAAAAAAAAGGAGAAGTGAATATTGAAACTCAGAAAGGCAGTGTTCTGTGATGCCAACTAAATGACAGAAATCAGTTTAGTCGCTCAGTGGTGTCTGACTATTTGCAACCCCACGAACTGCAGCACACCAGGCTTCCCTGTCTTTCAACAATCCCGGAGCTTGCTCAAACTCATGTCATCTGGTCGGTGATGCCATCTAATCATCTTACCTCTGTCATCCCCTTTCTCCTGTTGCCTTCAATCTTTCCCACATCAGAATCTTTTCCAATGAGTCAGTTCTTCCCCTCAGTGGCCAAAGGATTGAGTTTCAGCTTTGGCATCGGTCCTTTCCCAAAAATATCAGGGGTGATTTCCTTTAGGATTTACTGGTTTGATCCCTGTAGTCCAAGGGACTCTCAAGAGTCAATGTAGGATGGAAGCCCAATTAGAAAGGGATGGAGGCATAAATTCTTCCTGTAAAAGTAGACAAGGCTATGGTTTTTCCAGTGGTCATGTATGGATGTGAGAGTTGGACTGTGAAGAAAGCTGAGTGCCAAAAAATTGATGCTTTTGAACTATGGTGTTGGAAAGACTCTTGAGAGTCCCTGGACTGCAAGGAGATCAACCAGTCCATCCTAAAGGAGATCGTCCCCGGGGTTCATTTTGGAAGGGCTGAGGGAAGCTGAAACGCCAAAACTTTGGCCACTTGTGTGAAAAGTTTACATTGAAAA
>JAJLRB010005441.1:0-32917 GCA_020976825.1 Odocoileus hemionus | reverse complement strand
GTTTAAATTTGTTGCCCAAACCATTACAAGAAACTTCATTTCTGATACTGTTCTCTTCTGCTTTGTTTTTTCCATGTTTCATTTTCGGTTGAAATTCATCATTTGTTCACATGTATTGTCATTTTTTGCACTTTTATGTTTATAATAATTTTAATTTTCTGGCTAAAATTCCAACAGTTAAGTATGCTTGATATTATTCCACTGACTATTTGCTCTCTTCTATATTCATGTATACACACACACACACACACATATATATAATTATAAACAATAAACATATATATATATATATCTGCATCATCACCTGTACAGCAATAATTCATGTAGCATTGTAAATCAACTATACTTCAATGAAGAAAAAAACTTCTCCATTGCCAAGTAAAGTATTTTGACTCTCCAATTTGCTTAAATAAATGTCCAACATGTAGAAAAATATAAGACATTATCGTAAAAGTCATTAGAAACTAGCATAAGAGAGGAACCAATAAGTTAGAGGAAGAAATCCAAGCATCCTCTTGAGGTGCTGGAAGTATTAGCCAGAGAATTAAATAAAAGTACTGTAAACACGAAAGTGCAAAAAATGGATACTACATGTGAACAAATGTTGTTTTCAACAGAAAGTCATCTGACATGGAATAGCAATTACTGAAAAGAAACTGTATCATGCAAAGAAAGAGTCTCTTGCAATGCGGCTTAGGAACAGGGAAGATTCAACAGGGTTAAATAATCAGTAATCTTGTGCATGTTGATAAAATTCCAAATACAAATGGTATGGAAGGGGAAAAAATAGAAAATCCAATATTTGTCACTTCCTGATCTAACAAACACAACAAAAAGATTTTTTCTTTCTTTCAATGGTTCTCCTAGAAGAGACAAACCTTTAAAAAAGGTTATTTTCATAAAACTACCTTTAAAAACTGAGATCAGAGACCATTTTTTTTCTAAAAGTGAAAACATCATTATCACATATACATAGCTCATTCTCTTAAAATAAATAATCCTGTTTTTCTTTTCACCATGGATATGTCATTAATGTTCATTCCCTTTATGTCCTTATTAACAAATATGATACAAGATAGCTAATAACCACTAATTATTAGTTTAGAAAAATATGTCTCTAAAAAAAAAAAAAAGAAAAATATGTCTCCATACTTTGAAGAAATAACTCATATATTCCAGTATGATACATCCCATTTCTCCTGTTTAGAATAATTTTAAAAATAATATATTATTCATACTGATACTTGTAACTATAGTTTATTTGCTTAATGTATTAAATATGCAATCACTTCTTATTTTATATTCAGAGAAGATTATAATAATGATTGGTAGAAAAAAACTAAGGAAGTAACAGTTGACTCAATGTATGTTATTCAAGATATACCTAACAATGTTATCTATTTCCTTCAACTGTATCATGTTTCAAAATCAGAGAAAAGTAATGCAATGTAATTTTTCTGCCAAGTTACTCTAAGACAAGAGGTTTCCTGTGATTTATCTAGAGCTATCTGTGAGGTGACAGATTAGTAAAATATTATTCAAAGAAATTTCTCCCACACTTATCTTACAGTGTACAAAATTCCACAGAATTTAATGCCAGCTACACATTCAAATCAACAGGAAAGGAGACTTCTACAGAAAAAGATTAATATTTTAGTGACATTTTAACACTCTCATTATAAATAGAATCCTTATATAGGACCTTAAAAACTTACCCTTTCCAGTACTTATATTTTCCTAGATAGTTCAGTTCAGCTTCAGTCACTCAGTCATGTCCAACTCTTTGTTGACCCCATGGACTGCAGCACACCAGGCCTCCCTGTCCATCACCAAAAACTCCCAGAGTTTTTACTCAAACTCATGTCCATTGAGTCAGTGATGCCATCCAACCATCTCATCCTCTGTCATCCCCTTCTCCTCCTGCCCTCAATCTTTCCCAGCATCAGGGTCTTTTCCAATGAGTCAGCTCTTTTGCATCAGGTGGCCAAAGTATTGGAGTTCAGCTTCAGCATCAGTCCTTCCAATGAACATTCAGGACTGATTTCCTTTAGGATGGACTGGTTGGATCTCCTTGCAGTCCAAGGGACTCTCAAGAGTCTTCTCCATCAACCACAGTTCAAAAGCATCAATTCTTTGGCACTCAGCTTTCTTTATAGGTCCAACTCTCACATCCATACATGACTACTGGAAAAACCATAGCCTTGACTAGATGGATCTTTTGTTGGGGCAAAGTAATGTCTCTGCTTTTTAATATGCTATCTAGGTTGGTCATAACTTTCCTTCCAAGGAGAGCAAGTGTCTTTTAATTTCATGGCTGCAGTCACCATCTGCAGTGATTTTGGAGCCCAGTAAAAATTAAAAGTTCAGCTCACTGTTTACCACTGTTTCCCATCTATTTGCCATGAAGTGATGGGACCAGGATGCCAATGATCTTAGTTTTCTGAATGTTGAGTTTTAAGCCAACTTTTCACTCTCCTCTTTCACTTTCATCAAGAGCTCTTTAGTTCTTCTTCACTTTCTGCCATAAGGGTGGTGTCATCTGCATATCTGAGGTTATTGATATTTCTCCCAGCAATAGTTGATTCCAGCTTGTGCTTCCTCCAGCCCAGGCATTTCTCATGATGTACTCTGCATATAAAGTTAAATAAGCAGGGTGACAATATACAGCTTTGACATACTCCTTTTCCCTAATTGGAACCAGTCTGTTGTTCCATGTCCAGTTCTAACTGTTGATTCCCTGACCTGCATACAGGTTTCTCAGGAGGCCAGGTAAGGTGGTCCTGGTATTTTCGATCTCTTTAAGAATTTTCCTCCGGTTTTTGTGATCCACGACAGTCAAAAGCTTAGGCGTCGTCAATTAAAGCAAGAATGTAGTTGTTTTTCTCGAAATTCTGCTTGCTTTTATCTATGCTGTAATAGGATGTCGGCAATTTGATCTATGGTTTGTCTGCCTTATGTCAGACACTAGTCAGATGTTTTAAAATTTTTAATACTTTAATTCAATAAATTGTTCCATATTAATGATAAAAGCATAATTTTATAGGTTAAAATGGAGTTCAAAGAATTTAAGTACTTTGTTCATCATTATCACATTACCAATGTCAAATCAGAATTTGAATCTTATCATATGTGATTTAAAGCCTTTTAGGGGAAAAAAAAAACCTGCTCAAAATTGACTCACATAGAAGAGGTACAGGCAATATAGCAGAGTAAGAAGCACCAGGAACCTGTCTCCTCTGGAGACAAAAATTGCACTGGAAGGATCTGTCTGGTGTTACTATTTTGGCACTCTGAAGTCTATTGAAGGCTTGTTTTTCTAGAAGAAGTGGATGGTGAATTATGACTAATTTCTGTCAATTTTAGCTCTTAGCTCTGCAGACTACCTCTTTCCCATGTCTTTGCCCTGGGGCAGGTAGCTGTGCATGTGTTAACCCATGCAAAAATTACCCCGACCTTGAAATACCAGGGGTCTGTGCTTGTCATGGAGAAGGCAATGGCACCCACTCCAGTACTCTTGCCTGGAAAAAATCCCCTGGACAGGGAGCCTGGTGGCTGCAGTCCATTTGGGGGCGCTAAGAGTCGGACACGATTGAGCGACTTCTCTTTCACTTTTCATTTCATGCATTGGAGAAGGAAATGGCAACCCACTCCAGTGTTCTTGCCTGGAGAATCCCCGGGATGGGGAGCCTGGTGGACTGCAGTCCATGGGGTCACGAAGAGTCCCCGTCACGGGTGCCCCCCCGGGGTTTTTTCCTGACGAAAAATTTTCGGCCCGGGTCCCCCGCGGCGTTTTTTTTACTTTTGGTTTTAACCGTTTTTTCGCCGTGTGAAAAAACCAAAAGTCCGAAAAGTTTTTGGTTTTAAATAAAAGGTTTAAAGTATTTGTACTTTCCCCGTAGTCGTTTGCTTTTGTGATTTTTTTTTGGGGAAAAAAAAACCGAAAAATTGGCCGGGGACACCGGTAAAAACGGACCGTCTCCCTGAGCCTTTCCTGAAGGACTGTCTGGGGATAGGCCCCGGTTTTGGGTTTTTTCGAAACCCCTTTTCCGAAAGCCCCCCGCTCCTTTTTCCATGCCCCCGGGGCGGTGCGTCTTTTTCCAAAAAAAACCGCCTTTTCCGGGGTCGGGCGTCAAAAGGCTGGCCCCCCCAGACCCCAAAAAACCCGGGGGGCCGGTGGCGCGTCCCGGGGTCGTGGTGGACCGTTGAGGGTTCCTTTTTTTTTTCCCCTGTTTGAGAAGGGGGCCCCCCTCGTGCCCCCGGGCCAGGGGGGGGGCCGGGGGCGAGCCGGGGCCCCGCCCTCGTTCTTTTTTTTCCTTTGACGGGGGGGGAAACCTCCCGCTTGCGGCCCGGGGACTTTGTGGGGGAATTCTGGGGGAATTTCCCCGGGGACGGGTGGGCTGCCATCTAGGGGTCCCCAAGATAGCAAGACTGAAGTGACAGCGCAGCAGCAATACCTGTCATGCTTACTGCTTTGACTTGGGGGTGCGATGAAGTGCCCTTTTGTTATTGCACCTTTCCTCCATTGCTGCAAGCCCCATCCTCACCATTCAAGTCTTTCCAGGCAATTTTAAGGGCCAGATTTTCCCCCCAACATCATTACTGTTTTATTAATTTTTTTTTATTGAGTGTAGTTGTTTTCCAATGCTGCTTAATGTTATGATAGAAAAGTGAATTCCCCATACATATACATATACCCCTTTCTTTTGGTTTTCCCTTATATTTTATTCATTTTTTTTTTTTTTTGGGGGAAAGGGAAAAAAACAAGGGAAACAGTGAAAGACTTTATTTTTGGGCCCTAAATCATGAGGGGTTTGACTGCACCCATAAATTTTAAAAGTCCTTGGCCCTTGGAAAAAAAGTATGACTCCCCTAGATGTATTAAAAAGCAGAGACATTTTTTGCCAAAAGGTCCATTAGAAAAAGTATTGTTTTTCCAGTGTCATGTATGGATGTGGGTTTGGCCCAAAAAGAAGAAACCCCAAAAATTGTGTTTTTAAAATGGGGTGTTGAAAAAAGATCTTGGAGAGTCCCTTGGACTGCAAGGAGATCCAACCAGTAAATTCAAAAGGGGAAAATAGCCTGATTTTTGGAAGGACTGTGTGAGGGGAATCCAATCTTTGGCCACTGATTGAAGAATGATCTTTAAAAAGCCTGATGCGGGAAGAGAAGTCAGGGGAAAAGGGGTGACAGAGGAGAGTTTTGGGTTGGTGGCATCACACTTGAAGGTTGAGTTTAGAAAGGGCCAGGGGGTGTGGCCGGGGAAAACCCCTGTTGTTTTTTTCTTTCGGGGGTCGCAAAGAGTCACACAAGATGAGTGAGAACAAACAGTGCGAAGTAGAACCCCCCCATGTATATAGTAGGTACCCACAGTTGTTTATTTTTTTCCCTTTAGGAGCAGATTTAAAAGTAGGGAATTTTAAAAACAACTAAATGATGTATGAGTGAAAATTTGAAAGCCATCACATTTTACCAAAACAAAGGGGTAAGGCTTTTGGGGAATAAACAATTAAACCAGTAAATTTTCTTAAAATGATAAAAACTAAAGAGGACATATCACACATTCAGTTCAGTCACTCAGTCAAATCCAATCGCAACCCCATGAATTGCAGCAGCAGGCCTCCCGTCCATCACCAACTCCTAGAGTCTACCACTCCAATATATAATGTTTCGATTTAAAAAATAAAGATTTACAGATATTAATAATAAAGGGAAAGTTATGGAAAATTTTATAGAACAAACAATAATTTGAGGAAATAAATTCCTTTAAACACAAAATCTCAAAAATTTTTTAAAAAAAATAAATGTTTTTATCCCTTTAAAAAAAATTTAAATTTATACTTTAAAATTTTTTTAGAAGAAGACCCCGGCCCCCAAAGGCTTCATTATTAAAATGCTATCGTTCAGTTAGTTACCGTCATACCGACTCTTTGGACCCCCTGAACCGCAGACGCCAGGCCTCCCTGTCCCTTTATAACTCCCGGAGTTTACCCAAAAATCATGTTTCCCTTGAGTGGTTTGGTGCCCTCCCAACCCTCTATCCTCTGTCATCCCTTCTCCTGCCCTCAATTTTCCAGATCAGGGGGTGTTTTAAAAAAGTCGCTCTTTGATAGGGAGCCCAAAAAATTGGAGTTTCGCTTACATCAGCCCCTTAATGAAACCCCGGACTGATCTCCTTTAGGATGGATGGTTGGGTCTCCTTGCCGTCCAAAGGGGCTCCAGGTTTCTCCAAAAACCCAGTTCAAAAGCATCAAATTTTGGGATCCTGTGTCTTTTTGTCCCACTCACATCAACTGATACGGGGAAAAAAATGCCTTTGGGTAGAGGACTTTGTTTACCAAGTAAAAGTCTTGCTTTTTTAAAATGTGTCAGGTTGGTATAATTTTTGGGAGAAGGTCTTTTAATTTCATGACTGAAATCACCATCTTGGTGATTTTGGGGGCCCAAAAAAATAATTTTAGCCACGTTCCCCCCTTTTTCCATGGAGTCAGGGGGCCCGAGCCATGATCTTTGTTTCTGAATGTTTAGCTTTAAGCCAAATTTTCCCTCTCTTCTTTCACTTTCATCATGTACTAAATGCTATAAACATTAAGATGAACTCTTAATTACCCTGAACAAAAAAAGTCATAATATATTTCGACCAAAACAAAAAAAATAAAACTCTAAAATGGCTATTGAAAACAAGTGAAAAAACCATTCTGAACTTGATTAGGCAAAAGATTTTTAGATATGAATAAAAAGTCATTTAAAAGAATAAAGTAAACTGATTTCACAAATTCATGTTCTTTAAATGACACTGCACCAAGAAAGAAAGACAAAAAAATTTGGAGGAAATTACATATAAATCATTTTCTGTAGGGGTGGGAAAACCAATTAAAAAAAAAAAAAACAAAAGTGAAAAACTACTAGTCAATGGTCGGGGGAAAGAAACAACTCAATTTAAAAAATGGGAGAATATCTGAAATAATTGCACCTAGATTGTATTTTGCTGTTAAAAAGCATCCCCAAATCAAGAGTTATAAAGTATATACAGATTTAAAAATCAGCGAGTATTCATCCTCTTAGAATGACTAGCAGAACATTAAAAAAAAAAAAATGGTTTGTTCAGGCCGCAATCATCTTAAAAAAAGTCAGAATATAAAATGGGCAAAATTGGGAAAAAAATTACTTTAAGTCAAAAAATGCACCTGTTTTTCAAATACACCTACTTCCCGAAAATAAAAGTATGTGAAAAAACATGTATTTTAAAAAGTTTTATATGTTTTAGTAAAAAGTGGCAAAAACCCCAAACTGTATCGCTTTGTAAATACAAATACTGTGTATCCTTACAATGGAAAATATTTAGAAAAAAAAAAACTGGATGAAGAAAACATGCAAATAGGAAAAAGGTGAATTCTACACAGTTTTTCAGAGTGAAAGAAAATATTTGTATCATCCCCTTTATAAAATTAGGAAAAAAGGCTATCGCCCCGAATCAGAGAGCAGATCGCAGTTGATGGGGATAGAAAAACTGCACAGAGAGATGGGGATGAAGTGTGAAGAACCAAGGAAAATTGGGGTTTTTGTTTCAAAGTTTTCTAGAAAGGTGCATTGCTGATTCGTCAAACTGTATCTTTAAAAAAGTGCAATTTTGTATATCATTATACTCAATAAATCTATAAGAATTTTTAAAACAAATTACTTTAATTGAAAGGAGATGACTAACTGATACGCTCCATCAAAGTGCCCACCCAACTCAATAAAGCTGCCCTGCTCTTTTACAAAAAATTTTTTCCAATACTATGACACTTTTTTAATAAAATGGACAAGTTTTGAATAAAAAAATCAAATTTAGCCTTTTGAGAATGGTTTGTTGATGATCATGAATCATTTAAATTCTGGTTTTTCAGAATCGTATTAAAAATTTGGGGGGTAGGGAATAATAGGTTTTTATGCCCGAAAAACTGAAAAAAAAAAGAGGGTTTTTATGTTCTGGTGTGAAATTTTAAATTTATATATGGCATAAAAAAAATTTTTATTTTTAGGTCTCTTGATAGTCAATCTAGAATGTTTAGATGATATTGTTATGGAACATTCGTTGTAGCTAGGAACTTAACACACAAGTTATTTCTAATTTTCATTCATATGTGCACATGTTGTTTTGGGTTTTGTTGCCCAAATCTGTCCAAAAGTTTTGGACCCCACGGACTGTAGCCCACCAGGCTCCCCTGTCCGTGTGATTTCTCAGGCAAAATTGGAGTGGGGGTTTCCCTTTTCTTATCTGGCGATCTTCCCGACCGGGATTGAAACCATGTCTTGCTGTCTCGAAATTTAGGTGGGTTTTTTTTTTTTATATACTACTGAGGATGGAGAAACCCAAGTGTGGGTTTTTTTATGTAGTATTATGTGTTTTTGATATATAACATAAAATAATTTTTTATATAATATAAAGTAACATTTATATTTAATTATCCCATCTTTTTTTTTAACGAAAAATGATATCATGCAGAGATGATTTTTTAAATTTTATGAAAATTCTGAAAAATATCAACAATTGATTTGCTGTTCAATTTTCCTTGTTCTTTTTCTGTAGCTACATGCTTGGAGCTGTGCATAGAATATTAGCCAGGAAGTTAAATTCTGGGCATAGAACAAAGTTAGGTTGTTTCCTCAATTGCTTCACTTCTTCAAAAGAGAGAGACAGAGACAAACTAAAAGCACTAATAACTTTTGTTTTCAAAGGAAAGCAGAGTACTTGAAAGTTAATTTCATGAGAATCACTTAAAAAATCCAAACTGGTTGTTCTGTTATGAAAAGGGGGTTTTATAAACTGAGTTTATTTTATTATTATTAAATGTTTTCTTTTCTACTGGAGTGTACCCAATTAATAATGCTGTGATGTTGAGGTGGAGACAGCAAAGGGAATCAGGCATACTATACATGTATCCCTTCTCCCAAACTCCTCTCCCATCCAGGCTGCCACACAACATTGAACAGAGTTTCCTGTGCTATACAGTAGGTCCTTGTGGTCATCCTTTTTTATTTAAAAATTTTTTTTTAGCACATTCTTTTTTTTTTAACCCCATTTATTTATTTTTGACTGCGCTGGGTCTTGTTGGGGCTAGGACTTTTCTCTAGCTGCAGTGAGCGGGACTACTCCCTGGTTGCGGTCCGTGGGCCCTTTTCATTGAGGTGGCTTCTCTTGTTGAGCACAGGCTCTAGGATGTGTGGACTTCTGTGGTTGTGGCTCTTGGGCTCTAGAACACAGGGTCAACAGTTGTGGCCACAGGCTTTAGCTGCTTCAAGACATGTGGGATTGATCTGGCCCCAAAACAGGAATCAAATCCATGTCTCCTCCATCGGAAGGTGGAAACTCTTACATGAAGCACCAGGGAAACTCTGTTTAGCCACTTACAATATAGCAGTGTGCACCTTTCCATCCAAATACCTAACTATCCTAAAATTTCCCCACCCCTGCCCTGGCAACCCTAAATTCAATCTCTAAGTCTTGAATCTGTCTCTGATTTTTAAAAAAGTTCATTTGTATATGTTTGGATGTGGCCAAAGCTTTTGGTTTATCTTACTGTTCACGTGTGGAAGCGGACGTGTTTTGTCCCTCAGCTGTGTCTGACTCTTTGCACCCATGGATATTACGGCCAGGCCCTTTCCATTTGGGTTTCCAGGCAAGAGTACTGGAGTGGGTAGCCCTTCCTTTCTCCCGGAAATCTTTCCAACCCAGGGGTTTGACTGGGTTTTCTGGACTACAGGGCAGATTTTTACCATCTGAAACCCCCAGGAAGATACAGTGTTCACATTCAAATGATGTGACAATGACTTCAATTTTGGACTATGCTCAAAATGTGTATTCATTCCATATGTGTAAACGCAATCTTGATTTGGGCCCTTTGATGGAAAAACAACAACAAAACTTTTGTCATAGGCGATTTATAAAGGTTACAGTATTTAAAATTTATCTTCTTATGTTTATATTCAACTCAATTTTATGTGTTACATAGAGATTTGAAATTTCAGAATCTGTTTTGAATGTGAAAATATTATAGCCAAATGTTGATTTAATTTAATTTGAAATGAGAAATATATTTTTTAATAATTAAGTTTATTTTACTATTTGATGGTTTTAAAACTTTTTCTTACTTGATATTTTTGATTAAAGTGCATGGTAAAGAAATAGGAAACATAAATATCTTTGTTTTGGAAAAATGTAGCTAAATAAAGTGGGGAACCTTAAAAAAAAAAAAAAACCCCTTCCCCATGTTCCATGAAAACCTGGATGGGGGGGATTGGGGGGTTTTAAAGAAGGGGGGATTATGTATACTTTGTCCTTTGTAGTAGGCAGAATAAACAACTTTAAAAAGGGTTTATAATTACAATTAAAAAAAATTTTTTTAAAAACCAGCTACAATTTAACATGTAAACTAATTTCATCTTAAAATTTTTAAAAAGTTTAATTTAATAAAAAAAAGATAGATATTTTATATGGAATATTTATATTTAATTTTATGAATTATAAAAGGATCAAACTTTTAGGCCTCCTGGGGTTTAAAAAATTAATTTCAGGCTTTGTCTTTTTAGTATGTAAAGTTGCTCCTTGTGTCCAACTCTTTGAAACCCCTGGATTGGAGCCCCCAGGCCCCCCAGTCCATGGGTTTTTCCCAGGCAAAAATACTGGAGGGGTTTGCCATTTCCTTCTCCAGATTTCCAATAAAGGGAATGAACCGGGGTTTTTCCTACTTGCAAAGGATTATTTACCATTTACCCACCGGGGAAGCCCTTTGCTTATGGGTGTACAATAAAAGAATACAACTAACTTTATTTTTTCCTTTTAGCAAGTTTTTTTATATAAAATAAAGAATTAAAATTTTTTCCCATTTTTTAAAAATTACAAAAATTTTTAAAAAAATTATAATCTTTGAATAAAGAACTTTTGAAAAAAAGCAACATCTCTAATGAAAGGTTAAATAACTTTGAAATCATTCTTTTCAAAGTTCATTTTGAATTTTTAAAAACAAGCAATTTTGGGGAAAAGAAAAAAAAAATTTAGAAAAAAGCTAATAAAAATTTTCAAAACCCCAATCTTGCAAATTTTCCCCAAAATAATTAGGAAAAATTTGATATGTATGATATTCCAATGGGAGGTTATATTTAATATTTGCCATAAGTTAAAAATCAAAATTCTTTCCTCATATATATGCTTATTTAAAATATATTTTTACCCAATCCACATGCATTTTTTTAAAGTTTTAATGTTATATGAAAGCCCAAAAACCAGCTCTTTTATTAGTTTTTTTATAGTCCTTTTAAACACTATTTTTAAGTAAAATATGGAAACAGTGTCGTTTGATTGCTTGGGCCAAAATTGCTGCAGCAGGACTGCCCCATGAAATTATGCTCTTCCCCCTTGGAAGAAAAAGTTACAGAAACCCAGACAGATTTAAAAGCAGAGACACACTTTTCAAAAAAGGTCCCTTAGTAAAGCTATGGTTTTTTAGTGTATGTATGGATGTGAGGTTGGACTATAGAATATAACGCCCAAAAATTTTTGTTTTTAGCTGTGGTGGGGAAAAAAATCTTGGAGTCCCTTTGGGTGCAAGGGTTAAACAGTAATCCTAAAGGAAATCAGTCCTGAATATTCATTAGAAGGGTGTGTGAAGCCATACTTTTGGGCCCCCCTGACGTTAAGAATAGGATATTAGAAAAGAATGATGTGGGAAAAAATTTAAGGAGGGGGAAGAGGGGACGACAAGGGACTAATGGTTGAAAGGATCACTGATCATGGAATGAGTTTGAGCAAGCTCAGGAGTTTGGTGAAGGAGGGGGGCCTGGATGTGCAGTTATAGGGGCCAAAAAGCCGAAAACCCCCTGGCGATGAACAACAACAATCTATGGGATAAAATTCTGTCAATATAGTCTTAAATTTTAAAGTGTCTTTTTCATATAAAAGAAAAAAATTTGTTTTAAAAAAATCTTTACTAAAAAATTTAGTGATTTTGTTTTTGTTTGTTGAAATTTTCAAGATTTTCTAGTAATAGGAAAATTGTTCAAAAGACTATCTAAATGCTATGAACTTATGTGCATATATTGGTCAAGGCCAAAAATTCATCGGTTGAAATTTGATTAACTATAAAAGTCATGTCATGAATTTTCCCCCCAATGCCCAACTAATGAAAATTCGCTAAAACTTTCCTTGGATCATGAACTTTAATCTATTAGTTATTCAATCACAACCCGCAAATCTTAAAGACACTTTTCAGTCATATCTCATTCCCCCTTTGATGTGATCAGTGTTTGTTAAGGAGTGTTTATTGTCTTCCCAAAATTTAACCCCGTTTAATTGCAAGATTGGTACTCAAAATAGGGATGAAAATTTCACAAACAGGTGTATATAATGAATCTAAGGACAGAGGTTCATGACATTGTGAGCAAAAATCAAGACCTTCCAAGAAAAGAATGAAAAAAAACAAAAAGGTGTCTGGGGTTACAAAAAGCTGGAAAAAAAGGGAAGCGAAAAAATAGGAAAAGGAAAAAATACATCCTTTGAATGAGGTTCAAAGAAAAAGCAAGAAAAGATAAGAAAAACCTTCCTAGAATCAAAGCAAATATAGAGGAAAACAATGAAAGGGAAAGACAAAAAGATTTTAAGAAAATTAGAGTAAAAAGGGAAAATTTATGCAAAATGGGCTCAATAAAGGACGAAATGGTAGGGACCTAAAAAGAAAAAGAGACATTAGAAGAGGTGGCAAGAAAAACGAAGTACAAAAAAGATCTCATGACCCCGATAAACACGATGGTGTGATCACTCACATTAACCCAGAGCCAGACATCCTGGAAGTGAAATCAAGTGGGCCTTAGGAAGCTCCTAGAACAAAGTGTGGAGGTGATGGAAATTCCCCCCGGGCTATTTCAAACCCGGAAGAGATCTGTTTAAGTGCTGCCCTTTAAAGCCCGAAAATCTGGAAAACTAGCGGGGCAACAAGATGGAAAAAGGGCGTTTTCATCCCGTTCAAAGAAAGGCAATCTAAAGAATGTTCAAACTCCTGCACAATTGCTCTCTCACATGTAGTAAAGTAAAACTCAAAATTCTCCCAAATGGCTTCAAAAATACAGAACTGGAACTTTTAGATGTTCAAGTGGGTTTTGAAAAGGGAGGAACCAGAGATAAATTGCCAAAATTCACTGGATCATCAAAAAAAGGAGGGTTCCGAAAAACCTTATTTCTCTTTTTTGACTATGCAAACCCTTTTACTGTGTGGTTTTACAAAAAACTGTGGAAAATTCTGAAAAAGATGGGAATACCAGACCACCCGACTTGTTTGAGAAAAACCCGTATGAGGTCAGGAAGCAACGTTAGATGGACATGGAACAAAGATGTTCCCCAAAAAGGAAAAGGAATTTTCAAGGCTGTATATTTTTCCCTTTCTTATTCAACTTTATGGGAGAGTCATCTGAGAAAACCTGGGGTGAAGGGGGCACAAAATTTGGGTCAACTTGCTGGGGAAAAAATAAAACACTCAGATATGCAGAGAACCCCCCCTTATGACAGAAAGTGAAGAAGGAATAAAGGGCCTTTTGAAAAAGGGGAAAAGGGAGTAAAAAAGTTGGCTTAAAAAGTCACCATTCAAAAACAAAGTCAGGGATCTGGTCCCATCATTTTACAGAAAAATAGAGGGGGAAACATAAAAAACAATCCCGGACTTATTTTTGGGTTAAAAAATCACTGCAGTTGTTTGCAGCCAGAAATTAAAAAAGTTTTCCCCCCTTGGAAGGAAAGTTAGCCAGCCTAGATAGATTTTAAAAATCAGAGACACCCTTTGGGAACAAAGGTCCATCTAGTCAAGGTATGGTTTTTCGTAGTCATGCGGGATTGAGAGTTGGACTAAAAAAGAGAGCTGAGCACCAAAGAAGTGATATTTTGAACTGTGGGTTTGGGGAAAAGCCTTTAGAGTCCCCCGGACTCCAAGGAGATCAACCATCCCCTCTAAAGGGGATCAGTCTGGGCGTTTTGGAAGGACTGATGTTGAAACTGAAATCCAATATTGGCCACTGATGTGAAGAGCTGACTCATTTGAAAAAAAACCTATTTGGGAAAAATTGATGGAGAGGGAAAGGGGGGACAGAGAATGAGATGGTTTTTGGGTGGGTCACCGATCGTGCACATGGGGTTTTTTGGGGAGTTCAAGGTTGGGGATGGAAGGGAAGGCCCGGTGTGTGGTTCATGGGGGCACAAAAAGTCGGAATGCTGAGTTAGAACTGAATAAAGAAACTAATATTAAAAATTTTCCAGATGGTCAGTGGTAAAAAATTCCTTGCCAATGCAGGAGTCACAGTAGATTGGTTTGGTTTTTTGTGTTGGGAGATCCCCCGGAGGAGGAAAAAGGAACCCATCAAATATCTTGCCTGGAAAAAAACACACCCGGGCAGAGGAGCCCCCCCGGTGAGTTGAATTATGGGTCGCGTCAGACCTGACTGAGTGAGAAACACACACAGTTTTCCTAAAGGGTTACGCGGAAAAACCAAGCATTTCATAAGCTTTAAAAAAATAAAATTGTGAAACTGAATTGTATGTATTGCCCAGTAATTTCTACAGTTTATCACTATTCTTAATCAAGCAAACTTCTTTAAACGTTCCAATTTAATACATATTAAGAATAAGTAACTTGTTTTTGTATCTTCCTTTCATAAAGCTTCTAGATATACTTCTGTGCCATATATTTATATCCTTTCTTTTTTTTTTCCCATTTATTTTTATTAGTTGGAGGCAAATTTTCTTTACATCATTGCAGGGGTTTTTGTAAATACATTGAATGAATTAGCCATGGATTTACATGTATTCCCCATCCCGGTCCCCCTCCCACCTCCCTTTCCCCCCAAATTTCCCTCTGGGTCTTCCCAGTGCACCAGGCCGAGCACTTGTCTCATGCACCCAACCTGGGCTGGTGATCTGTTTCACCTAGATAATATAAGTTTCCATGTGTTTTCTTGATCATCCCACCCTCGCAAAACCCTTTATGGACAGTTACATAAGATTAGGGTTTATGTTTTTTTACTGGGAAACAGTTACAAGTGCTCAGTGTTGTAACAGTGCAAAGTTTACCTGTTAGATAGTTGCACATTGGAAAAAGGCATGAACGTTATGTCCAAGTATAATAAATGCATATATCAAAAAACTGTAAATTAACAGTACTTATCATGCAGGCTAAGTCGCTTCAGTGGTGTCCAACTCTATGCGACCTGTGGATGTAGCCAGTCCAGCTCTCTGTCTGAGGGGGTTCCGGACAAGAATTTTGAAATGGGTAGCTGTGCCCCCCTCCAGGCGATCTTCCCAACCCAGGGATTGAAACCCCTGTCTTTTTTCCTGCACTGGGCAGGCAGGTTCTTTACCACTAGCGCACCTGGGAAGCCCCAGTTGTCCATATAATTCAAGATAAAAAAGATTAAATTTCTGTAGCTGTATGATTATAGAGACTAAAGAATACAAAGGAAAGAAGTGATATATCTTAATTTGGAAATAAAATTAACACTCCAGTTTCCTTTATGTTTTGAAAACACTTAGACCGTCTTTAAACTGAGCATACTTAATCTCTTTAAAAAGCTCTTGATATAGCATAAAATATGCTAGGCCCTCTGAATAAGTCAGTTAAACCTGAGAACATAAACACTTTTGCCCTAAGTTGCCCTGCAGTAATTTTCAAGCTGTCGCAAGATTTTTGACAACAATTTACAATCACCCTCTCCTGCCTTGTTTGAAGTGTTCTTATTGGATTTCACATTGTTCTCTAACATTACATTACATAATAAAACATGGCTTTCACAAAGTTGTCCGATGGCCACAGAGTCCTAATAACTTTTTTAAATACTATGGAATAGATTATAATGTGGCAAAACTATTTTTCCCCCACTTCTGCCCTCTATCTCTACAGAAATTCTGGGCTCCTTAACAATCATTTCTCTTGTTCGTTGATGTTGAAAGATTTGGCACCTTTGTTCATTCATATCATCAAAACTTTTGCATAAATATTGTTATATTTATTTGCTATTATTTAGCTATTACCAAGTGCCACATATATAAACAGCAGCACTTAAAAACATAATAAAGCAGAACATTAATTGAACAATCTTCTCTGTAGTACTACATTTCATAGGTTTCTTGATTAAAAATATGAAAATAAAGCTATTGGTAGCCACATAACATAGGATTTTCAGCTGAGGTGTAGTCTGGTTTTTAAAATTTTGGATTTTAAATTTTTTGGGAAAAGCCAAAAGGGAGGAAGGCAGCAGAGGATGAGATGGTTAGATAGGTCACTGACTCAGTGGATATGAATCTAAGAAAATCGGGATACTGAGGATAGGGGACCGGGCCCTGCTGTAGTCCATGAAGTTGAAAAGAGTCGGATATGACTTAGCAACTGAATAAAAACAATAAGTGGTATTGCTTTGTAGACTCAATCTAGTTCAAAGTTAAAATTTATTGTTATTTTACAATACATTTCACTGATTCTTGTGCAAAATTTAGACCCAAAGTTTCATGGAGAAATCACATAAATATTTTCATTGGTGCCTTTAAGTAACACTGTTTTGTCCAGGAACTATGACATGTTTCCAATATTAAACACTAATGTAATAAGACCTCACACCCTGCTTGCCCACTGCTCCAGTTCCAAGTAAAAACAACTCAGAAGACACAGAGGCCACAGGTAAGTTTTTAAAGATTCAGAGAAAGAAATAAACAAAATGATGCACATTTATACTTTTTTTTGATTTCTGTCATAGTCTGATATAGCTGCTTTAATATTAGAATTTTCATAGCATAGTTATTTGTTTTCTTTGAACACAGTATATTTTACTTACATGCAAGTTGAGTAAGACGCAGGTTAAATGAAATACAAAAGGCAGGAGAGATCACTGTGTGCTTTTCACGGCCAAAATTCCATAAGATCAGAGAAATGTTATCTCGATACTTTTAAAAAGGAAAATAGTTTGAATCTATATTTTGCAAAGTTAAAAAAATAGGAAAGAAAAATGTCCTTGTGTACCTCCTTAGCACCAATGACCATCATGGCACAACCATAACTCGTTCACATTTGTTGATATGACCTTGAGTCATCATAGGAAAGCATATCATATTTAATTTATTTAGTGGGGAAAGGGAAAACTCTCTTAAATTTCAACAAGATGAGACTTCAATATTTTTACTTGGCATTTTTTCAAACTTTTCGTACTCAAGAGAAAGAAATCAGCACCTATAAAAATCACTTTTGAAAGAACATTTCATTTTGTCATAATCTCAGGTAAGCAGCATTTTTAAAGTTTTTTCATTAACACAGAAAATACATTTCCTCATCCTTGCAGTTGAGAGACAGCCACCCTCTACATGTTTCTTGAATTGTATACTTGGTTTTAAGTTTTAAAAATCTACACAAACAGTCAGTACACCCACATAATCAACTTACTGCGTTTTTTAGTGGCAGTGGCTGAGGAAATCTGCATAGTGGGTCCATATGTCCAGTTTTCAAGAAAAAATTACAAAGAATGCCGCCAAGGCAAATGACATGATTGAACAGTAAGCATCAGACAGACGTAGAAGCGATGTTGGATCGTAACACTGGTGTTAAAAAACCTCTGTGAATTAACATGCTAAAGGTTCTAATGCAAAAGTAGACAGCATGCAAGAACACATGGGCAATGTACCCAGAAAGATAAAAATATAAGGGGTAAAAAACAAAAACAAAAAAAAAAACTAAAGGAAATAAAAAGTTTTTAAAAAAAATGAAAAGCAAACAACAAAAAACTCCACCATTTTTCAAAATGAAAAATATAATTGATGCATTCACTAGTAGATGGCCCATAGCTTATAAGAGAATCTCTGAGTTTGAGGTATTAGCAATAGAATCATTGAAAATTGACACCAAAAAAGAATTGAAACTGAAAACAAAACAAAGTCAAGGACTGTGGGACAACCACAAAAGGAGTAACATAGGAGCAAGGCAAAGAGAATTGGCAAAAGGGGTCATGGCTAAGAGGGAAACCAGAAGAATATTGAGTCCTGAGATTTTTAAAAAAAACATTATGAAATCTTAAGCAAGACTGTCAGTATGTCAAGAGTCAAATAGAATAAGCCTGAGAGATGTGTATTAGAAATAATGATGGAAAACTATCAATGCCTGAAGATGTTTAGTTTTGAGCAGTGAGCGAAAGGTCAGATTACAGTAGTTGAAGACTGGATGGAATACAGGAAGTGGGGGCAATTAAAAAGTTAGCCCTTTTTGGTGGCTCAGACTGTAAAGCGTCCCGTCTGCATTGCTGAAGACCCGGGTTTGATCCCTGGGGCGGGAAGAATCCCTGGAGAAGGAAAAAGGCAACCCACTCCAGTATTCTTGCCTGGAAAAAACCCCTGGACAGAGGAGCCTGGTAAAGGCTACAATCCTGGGGTCGCAAAGAGTCAGACAGGACTTTAGCGACCTTACTTACTTTTATGTTATCCAGGATACCACTGACTTTCCATCCCGCAGTTTTTCCCAAATTGAAAGGATTTACTTCATACTACCAAAATACATTGAAGGGTTTTTTAAAATCAGTGCAAAGGCAAAACTCAAGAAATCTTGCTACTGAGGCAAATAGATATCAAATTACTATTTTTCCTTTTATACATGTTAGACTTTATATTTGTATTTGAGTTTTTAAACCATCACTACCTAAAGTTTCTGGATCCCTTTTTTTACTTTATTCTTGCTTAAAATCAGCCATTTATTTTCTTAGATTTATGATGGCCTTATTTGAATTATCTTACTAATAAGCCGCTTTCAGAAACCAACAAATGATACCACTATTCTTTGGGTTTGGAGTCGTTAGGGGCATGATCTACATTCTGAGTTTTTTTCAGTCAACAGTTTTTAACAATAAATTTCAATGCTGCCTATCATGGATCACTGTGATCCCTTCTTGAATACAACTTCTTGAAGCCTGCATGCTGATTTAACTCAATGCCATGCCATCTGTCATGTTTTGTTATGACACCATCCTATTCCCAGGAATACTTTTCTGTACCCAAATCTTCTAGGTAACAGACAGACCTAAATATTTCAGTGACTTTAAAAACAATTCCATATTCATGCTAATAATGACTTTGGTTATTTACGAGAAGGATGACTAAAAGAAAGAGATTAAAAAGAGTTGGAACGAGTGAAATGTAAAGGAAATCTCACCAATATGAGAATTCTTTTTTTGACCATTTTTATTTAGATGAGAAAATTTTGTTTGTTTAAGATGGGATATATGTGATATGTTTCTTGTTGATAAAAGGAAATCAGTAACAAGAGGAAAGTGTTGATGGAAATATATCAGAAGAGTTTGAGAATGATGGACTCACCAAGTCTAATAGAACAACCCTTCAATATAGGTCAAGAAGGGAAAAAGACACTGCTGATATAGAAAGTTTGTAAAAAAATTTTGCAAAAAAAAGAGGAAATTATAACAGATAGTTTTTGTTTTCTTCAAACTAGTAAGCAAGATAATCTCCTTATAGTGAGAAAAAGGAATAGCTTTTGGATGACAATTTTAAGGGTAGAAAATCTGAAATTACAGGACAGGTGAAAATAACTAGGCCAACAAAGGAGGCTAGCCGTAAAATTTAAAGAAATTTATTATTAAACTGTGAAATAAAAGAGATAAAAACATAAATAATTTTGTGACTGATTTCCTTCTGCATCTTAAGGAACTAGGCTAGACACCAAAATCATGGAAAAATTATATGTTGCTGTTGTTGTTCAGTTGCTAAGTTTTGTCTGACTCTGTGACCCATGAACTGCAGCACAGGAGGCTTCCCCGTCTTCACCATCTCCATCGAGTCGTGATGCCATCCAACCATCTCATCCCCTGTCGCCCCCTTCTTCTCTTGCCCTTTAATCTTTCCCAGCATCAGGTCTTTTCCAATGGGTTTTGTTTTTGTATCAGGTGGCCAAAGTATTGGAGTTTTAGCTCGCATCACTCTTCAGATGGATATACAGGGTTGATTTCCCTTTTGGATTGACTAGTTTGATCTCCTGATGTCCAGGGGACCAAAGTCTTTCTTAACACCACAGTTCAAAAGCATCAATTCTTCAGCACTCAGCCCTTTTAGGTCAAACTCTCACATCCATATGTGACTACTGGAAAAAAACCCTTAGCTTTGACTATATGAATCTTTCTAAGCAAAGTGATGTCACTGCTTTTGAATACACTGTCTAGATTGTTTAAAAACTTTCTTTCAAGGAGCAAGTGTCTTTTAATTTCATGCTGCAGTCACCATCCCAGTGATTTTGGAGCCCAACAAAATAAAATCTGCCATGGTTTCCACAAATTTTCCCCCCTCTATTTGCCCATCAGTAAATGTCACAACACACACACACACAAAACACCCAAAATGGCATGTACATACCATGGAATATAGTCGTGAGAAACAAAGAAAAAAATGAAGTTAGACAACATAGAAATTACTTGAGTGATGTTAAAAAAGGATATTTAAGATTAACATCAAGAATTACAGATTTACCAAAATATGCTAAAAGGATGCATGATGAAAATCAGAGAATCAAGTATTTGAGTTTTTTTTTCACCACGTATTTGAATTTATGATTTCTAAGTTGGGGTTGATTGAAATAAAACATTCCATTATATTTGCTAATCTAAATTTTTCAATAGCTGCAAAATAAGATTGTCACTATGTTGGGAATGGGTAATTAAAACATGTGATCAATTAGCAGGACTTCAAAAACATAGTTGTAATCAAAACACCCACCCCACCTTCCTCTCTTATTTTTTTTATGATATGTATTGTATTCATCTCCATAAAGCAACCTTGATAGACTTTACTGTTAAACCCCTATTTTATAGGGGCAGAATGTTTCTTTTACCAAATAAAATTTACTGCTATACTAAATTTTTTTGAATAGTTTATAAATGAAGTTTAATTCTTCTTACATGAAAAGTGAAAGTTGCTCAGTCATGTCTGACTCTTTGCAACCACATGATCTATACAGCCCATGGAATTCTCCAGGCAAGAATACGGGAGTGGGTAGCCTTTTCCTTCCCCAGGGGAATCTTCCCAACCCAGGGATCAAACCCAGGTCTCCCACATTGCAGGAGGATTCTTTACCTGCTGAGCCACAAGGGAAGCCCTACATGAACTAAATGCAAGAAATAATTTTTGAAAAATATATTTTAAGAAGTGAAAATAAAATCACCCTTTTTTGGTAATATTTTTCTTTAAAGAAGAATACAGGGATTCAATATTTCGCCAAAACTCTGACGCTGCATTGATGACTCAGAAAATACTTGGTTAGATCTTTGTAACACAGATAAATTTTGCTCAGAATATTTTAGTAAGAAAAAGCACTGGCAGTATTATATGAAAGACATACATACATAGAAGAACTAGGTTTAGTATTTAAACCATGGATTTTCAGGACAGGAAGTAACAGCCAGTGAATGGGCCTAAGGTGGGGTTGCACCTGGCATATTCAAGGAACAGAGGAGAGTCTGGTGTGTCATAGAATCGAGTAAATAAGAGAGAGGATGGTAGATGGGGAGGTCAGACGGACACCTTACAATTTAAGGCATAATATTCCCTATTCCATTTACTCAAAATTTGCAGGGAAGCATGTATGCTCAGTTGTTCAATTGTGTCAGGACCCTTTGAGACCCATGGACTGTAGCCCGCCAGGCCCCTTTGTCCATGAAATTTTTCAGGCAAGAATACTGGAGTGGGTGGCATTTCCTCCTCCAGGGGATCTTCTCAACCCAGGGATGGAATTTGAGATTCTGACATAGCAAGCTATTCTTTCCCATCTGAGCACAGAGAAGTCTCAAAAGAGGCTAAAATGTCTAGTGTACTCTTTATCTGAATGGTTATTTACCAAGTAAAATGCTTTACTATGCTTTTACTATAAAATTTGCTTTTACTATGAAACATCAGAGATCAAGTCAAATAGTCCTGTACCACATTGTATTTTTAATATGGGTGTGTGTGTGTGTGTGTGTGTGTGTGGTGTTTTGGAGGAGGGGAGAGAGAGAGAGGGGGGAAGATGGCGGAGGAATAGGACGGGGAGACCACTTTCTCCCCTACAAATTCATCGAAAGAACATTTGAACGCTGAGCAAATTTCACAAAACAACTTCTGATCGCTAGCAGAGGACATCAGGTGCCCAGAAAAGCAGCCCATTGTCTTCGAAGGGAGGTAGGACAAAATATAAAAAGATAAAAAAGGGAGTCAAAAGAGCTACGGACGGAGACCCGTCCCGGGAAGGGAGTCTTAATAGAGGAAGTTTCCAATCACCAGGAAACCCTCGCACTGGCGGGACTGGGGGAAGTTTTCGGCAATCTAACTGGGAGGAAAAATTAAACAAGGCCCACAGATTACGTGCCTAAAAGCAACTCCCAGCAGAAAAGTACCCCAGACGCCCGTACCCCGCCAGCAACAAACGGGGGGGAACAGAGAGGAGCGGGCGGCATTGCTTAGGGTAAGGACCGGCCCGAAGACCCTGAGAGCAATCAGAGGGAGCTTTTTTAAACTGTGGGATAGCAAGGGTCAAAATTAACTGGCCCGAACACACTGCCGGCGGTTCGCTAAACAAAGGGACTGAGAAACTCCAGAGAAGAGCCGGCCCATCCCTGCTGGAGGTAGGAGGCAGGGGGGAGGGGAAAGGGCAAACTCAGCCCTGAGAAGCCACCCCCTCCCACACTGCAAACAGGCCCCTGGTCCTATCTAAAGACTTCCTGAGACCCGACTGGCGGCGCGCGCTGGGGCCACGGAGGGAAAAGGTGCGCCGCACCCGGGGAGAGTGCGCCCAAGCCTCTGGCTGCCTGGGCTTCTCGACGCGGAGGGAAAAGGCATGCCACACCCGACCCGGGGAGAGTGCACCAAAGCCTCTGGCTGCCTGAACCGCTCAGGCCGGGGAAGGCACAAAACGCAGGCGCAACCGAATCTGCGCTTTTGTGGAGTACCCGAAAACTGGAACCGCACTCAACACAGGGGGCCCGCTCCATATAGAGCAGCCGGGAGCCTGAGCAGTGTAGACGGGAAAGCACTGACACCCGTGAGCGGGGCAAACCCAGTGTGGCCGGAACACTGGTGAGTGCTATCCACACACAGCAGCGGTATCTGTCTGCAGCGCCCCACCCTCCCCGTAGCAGGACTGAACTGAACTAGCGAACCTAAATAAGAGATCACCTCTGCCCACCTGTGTCAGGGCGGAAATTAGACACCGAAAGAGACGGCAAATAGAAGCCAAATAAACAAAGGGAACCGCTTCAGAAAGGACCGGTGCAACAGATTAAAATCCCTGAAGGTAACACCGACTACACAGGAAGGGGCCTATAGATATCGAGAAGTGTAAGCTGGAAAGAGGAGCTATCTGAAATTGAACTGAACCTACACTGACCACAACAACTCCAGAGAAATTCCTAGATATATATGTATATATATTTTTTTAATTTAAAAAAAAAAATTTTTTTTTTTCTTTCTTTTTTTAATTTTTTATTTTTTTCTCTTTTATTTTCTTTTAAAATTCCCTATTACTCCCCCATTACTCCTCAACTTTCATTTTCATATATTTTTATGATTTTTTTTTTAATTAGGGAAAAAAAATTTTTTTTTTTTTTTTTTTTTCTTGTTTTTCTCTCCTATTTCCTTTTAAAGTCCTCTAATACTCCTCTATTATTCCTTAATTTTCATTTTCATTTCACTATAACCTTGCCAAAAAAAAAAAGAGAGAGAGAGAGAGAAACCCTATTTTTAAACCGAACTTCATATACATTTCTAATTTTTTTTTTTGTTTTTGTTTTTAAATATTGTATTTCAAAGAGTCTAACCTCTACACTAGATTTTTAATCTTTGTTTTTCAGTATGTGATATAAATTTTGGACATTTAAGAATCCAATATTCAGTTCCCATTTCTATTCAGGAGTGTGGTGATTACTCTCCCCCACTTTTGACTCTCTGTTTTCTACCTCAGAACACCTCTATTTCCTCCTTTCCCCTTCTCTTCCCAATCCAACTCTGTGAATCTTTGTGGGTGTCTGGGCTACGGAGAACACTTTGGGAACAGATAACTGCGTAGATCTGTCTCTCTCCTCTTGAGTCCCCTTTTTCTCCTCCTGCTCACCTCTATCTCCTTCCTCCCTCTCCTATTCTTCATGTAACTCTGTGAACCTCTCTGGTTGTCTCTCACGGTGGAGAATCTTTTCACCATTAACCTAGAAGTTTTATTATCAGTGCTGTATAGTTGGAGAAGTCTTGAGACTATTGGAAGAATAAAACTGAAATCCAGAGGCAGGAGACTTAAGCCCAAAACCTGAGAAAACCAGAAAACTCCTGACTACATGGAACATTAAGGAATAAGAGACCATCCAAAAGCTTCCATACCTACACCAAAACCAACCACCACCCAAGAGCCAATAAGCTCCAGTACAAGACATACCACGCAAATTCTTTAGCAACGCAGGAACATAGACCTGAGTGTCAACATACAGGCTGTCCAAAGTCACACCTAACACATAGACCCATCGCAAAACTCATTATTGGACACTCCATTGCACTCCAGAGAGAAGAAATCCAATTCCATGCACCAGAACGCTGACACAAGCGTCCCTAACCAGGAAACCTTGACAAACCAATCGTCCAACCCCACCCACTGGGTGAAACCTCCACAATAAAAAGGAACCACAGACCACAAGAATACAGAAAGCCCACTCCAGACACAGCAATCTAAACAAGATGAAAAGGCAGAGAAATACCCAACAGGTAAAGGAACATGAAAAAAGCCACCAAGTCAAACAAAAGAGGAGGGAAATAGGGAATCTACCTGAAAAAGAATTTAGAATAATGATAATAAAAATGATCCAAAATCTTGAAAACAAAATGGAGTTACAAAATAAATAGCCTGGAGACAAAGATTGAGAAGATGCAAGAAATGTTTAACAAGGACCTAGAAGAAATAAAAAAAAGTCAATTAAAAATTAATAATGAAATAAATGAGATCAAAAACACTCTGGAGGGAACCATGAGTAGAATAACAGAGACAGAAGATAGGATAAGTGAGTTAGAAGATAAAATGGTGGAAATAAATGAAGCAGAGAGTAAAAAAGAAAAAAGAATCAAAAGAAATGAGGACAACCTCAGGGACCTCTGGGACAATGTGAAACGCCCCAACATTCGAATCATAGGAGTCCCAGAAGAAGAAGACAAAAAAAGAAAGGCCATGAGAAGTTACTCGAGGAGATAATAGCTGAAAACTTCCCTAAAATGGGGAAGGAAATAGCCACCCCAAGTCCAAGAAAACCCAGAGAGTCCCAAACAGGATAAACCCAAGGCGAAAACACCCCAAGACACATATTAATCAAATTAACAAAGATCAAACACAAAGAACAAATATTAAAAGCAGCAAGGGAGAAACAACAAATAACACACAAAGGGATTCCCATAAGGATAACAGCTGATCTATCAATAGAAACCCTTCAGGCCAGAAGGGAAATGGCAGGACATACTTAAAGTAATGAAAGAGAATAACCTACAACCTAGATTACTGTACCCAGCAAGGATCTCATTCAGATATGAAGGAGAAACTCAAAAGCTTTACAGACAAGCAAAAGCTGAGAGAATTCAGCACCACCAAACCAGCTCTTCAACAAATACTAAAGGATCTTCTCTAGACAGGAAACACAGAAAGGTGGTATAAACGTGAACCCCAAACAACAAAATAAATGGCAACGGGACCATACCTATCAATAATTACCTTAAATGTAAATGGGTTGAATGCCCAACCAAAAGACAAAGGCTGGCTGAATGGATACAAAAGCAAGACCCCTATATATGCTGTCTACAAGAGACCCACCTCAAAACAAGGGACACATACAGACTAAAAGTGAAGGGCTGGAAAAAAATATTCCATGCAAACGGAGACCAAAAGAAAGCAGGAGTCGCAATACTCATATCAGATAAAATAGACTTTCAAATAAAGGCTGTGAAAAGAGACAAAGATGGACACTACATAATGATCAAAGGATCAATCCAAGAAGAAGATATAACAATTAAAAATATATATGCACCCAACATAGGAGCACCGCAATATGTAAGGCAAACGCTAACGAGTATGAAAGAGGAAATTAATAGTAACACAATAATAGTAGGAGACTTTAATACCCCACTCACAACTATGGATAGATCAACTAAACAGAAAATGAACAAGGAAACACAAACTTTAAAGGACACAATGGACCAGCTAGACCTAATTGACATCTATAGGACGTTTCACCCCAAAACAATCAACTTCACCTTTTTCTCAAGTGCACACGGAACCTTCTCCAGAATAGATCACATCCTGGGCCATAAATCTAGTCTTGGTAAATTCAAAAAAACTGAAATCATTCCAGTCATCTTTTCTGACCACAGTGCAGTAAGATTAGATCTCAATTACAGGAAAAAAAAAATATTAAAAATTCAAACATATGGAGGCTAAACAACACGCTTCTGAATAACCAACAAATCATAGAAGAAATCAAAAAAGAAATAAAAATATGCATAGAAATGAATGAAAATGAAAACACAACAACCTAAAACCTATGGAACACTGTAAAAGCAGTGCTAAGGGGAAGATTCATAGCATTACAGGCCTACCTCAAGAAACAAGAAAAAAGTCAAATAAATAACCTAACTCTACACCCTAAAGCAACTAGAGAAGGAAGAAATGAAGAACCCCAGGGTTAGTAGAAGGAAAAGAAATCTTAAAAATTAGGGCAGAAATAAATGCAAAAGAAACTAAAGAGACCATAGCAAAAATCAACAAAGCTAAAAGCTGGCTTTTTTGAAAAAATAAACAAAAATTGACAAACCATTAGCAAGACTCATTAAGAAACAAAGGGAGAAGAACCAAATTAACAAAATTAGAAATGAAAATGGAGAGATCACAACAGACAACACTGAAATACAAAGGATCATAAGAGACTACTACCAGCAGCTCTATGCCAATAAAATGGACAACTTGGAAGAAATGGACAAGTTCTTAGAGAAGTATAACTTTCCAAAACCGAACCAGGAAGAAATAGAAGATATTAACAGAGCCATCACAAGCAAGGAAATCGAAACTGTAATCAGAAATCTTCCAGCAAACAAAAGCCCAGGACCAGATGGCTTCACAGCTGAATTCTACCAAAAATTTAGAGAAGAGCTAACACCTATCTTACTCAAACTCTTCCAGAAAATTGCAGAAGAAAGTAAACTTCCAAACTCATTCTATGAGGCCACCATCACCCTAATTCCAAAACCAGACAAAGATTCCACACAAAAAAAGAAAACTACAGGCCAATATCACTGATGAACATAGATGCAAAAATCCTTAACAAAATTCTAGCAAACAGAATCCAACAACATATTAAAAAAATCATACACCATGACCAAGTGGGCTTTATCCCAGGAATGCAAGGATTCTTTAATATCCGCAAATCAATCAATGTAATACACCACATTAACAAATTGAAAGATAAAAACCATATGATTATCTCAATAGATGCAGAAAAAGCCTTTGACAAAATTCAACATCCATTTATGATTAAAACTCTCCAGAAAGCAGGAATAGAAGGAACATACCTCAACATAATAAAAGCTATATATGACAAACCCACAGCAAGCATCACCCTCAATGGTGAAAAATTGAAAGCATTTCCCCTGAAATCAGGAACAAGACAAGGGTGCCCACTCTCACCACTACTATTCAACATAGTTTTGGAAGTGCTGGCCACAGCAATCAGGGCAGAAAAAGAAGTAAAAGGAATCCAGATAGGAAAAGAAGAAGTGAAACTCTCTCTGTTTGCAGATGACATGATCCTCTACATAGAAAACCCTAAAGACTCTACCAGAAAATTACTAGAGCTAATCAATGAATACAGTAAATTTGCAGGATATAAAATTAACACACAGAAATCTCTTGCATTCCTATTACACTAACAATGAGAAAACAGAAAGAGAAATTAAGGAAACAATACCATTCACCATTGCAACAAAAAGAATAAAATACTTAGGAGTATATCTACCTAAAGAAACAAAAGACCTATACATAGAAAACTATAAAACACTGATGAAAGAAATCAAAGAGGACACAAACAGATGGAGAAATATACCATGTTCATGGATTGGAAGAATCAATATTGTCAAAATGGTATACTACCCAAAGCAATCTATAGATTCAATGCAATCCCTATCAAACTACCAACGGTATTTTTCACAGAACTAGAACAAATAATTTCACAATTTGTATGGAAATACAAAAAACCTCGAATAGCCAAAGTAACCTTGAGAAAGAAGAATGGAACTGGAGGAATCAACCTGCCTGACTTCAGACTCTACTACAAAGCCACAGTCATCAAGACAGTATGGTACTGGCACAAAGACAGAAATATAGATCAATGGAACAGAATAGAAAGCCCAGAGATAAATCCACGAACCTATGGTCACCTTATCTTCGACAAAGGAGGCAAGGATATACAATGGAAAAAAAGACAACCTCTTTAACAAGTGGTGCTGGGAAAATGGTCAACCACCTGTAAAAGAATGAAACTAGAACACTTTCTAACACCATACACAAAAATAAACTCAAAATGGATTAAAGATCTAAATGTAAGACCAGAAACTATAAAAATCCTAGAGGAGAACATAGGCAAAACACTCTCCGACATAAATCACAGCAGGATCCTCTATGACCCACATCCCAGAATTTTAGAAACAAAAGCAAAAATAAACAAATGGGACCTAATGAAACTTAAAAGCTTTTGCACAACAAAGGAAACTATAAGCAAGGTGAAAA
The DNA here is from genome assembly GCA_020976825.1 of Odocoileus hemionus. Lineage (NCBI taxonomy): Eukaryota > Metazoa > Chordata > Mammalia > Artiodactyla > Cervidae > Odocoileus > Odocoileus hemionus. Next base: position 4,094 of record JAJLRB010005441.1, on the reverse strand, counting down.
GACAGCCCTCAGATTGGGAGAAAATAATAGCAAATGAAGCAACAGACAAAGGATTAATCTCAAAAATATACAAGCAAAACTCCTCCAGCTCAACTCCAGAAAAATAAATGACCCAATCAAAAAATGGGCCAAAGAACTAAACAGACATTTCTCCAAGGAAGACATACAGATGGCAAAAAAACACATGAAAAGATGCTCAACATCACTCATTATCAGAGAAATGCAAATCAAAAACCACAATGAGGTACCATTACACGCCAGTCAGGATGGCTGCTATCAAAAGTCTACAAGCAATAAATGCTGGAGAGGGTGTGGAGAAAAGGGAACCCTCTTACACTGTTGGTGGGAATGCAAACTTAGTACAGCCACTATGGAAAACAGTGTGGAGATTTCTTAAAAAGCTGGAAATAGAACTGCCATATGACCCAGCAATCCCACTTCTGGGCATACACACCGAGGAAACCAGATCTGAAAGAGACACGTGCACCCCAATGTTCATCGCAGCACTGTTTATAATAGCCAGGACATGGAAGCAACCTAGATGCCCATCAGCAGATGAATGGATGAGGAAGCTGTGGTACATATACACCATGGAATATTACTCAGCATTAAAAAGAATTCATTTGAATCAGTTCTAATGAGATGGATGAAACTGGAGCCCATTATACAGAGTGAAGTAAGCCAGAAAGATAAAGACCATTACAGTATACTAACACATATATATGGAATTTAGAAAGATGGTAATGATAACCCTATATGCAAAACAGAAAAAAGAGACTCAGATGTATAGAACAGACTTGTGGACTCTGGGAGAAGGCGAGGGTGGGGATGTTTCAAGAGAACAGCATCGAAACATGTATATTATCTAGGGTGAAACAGATCACCAGCCCAGGTTGGATGCATGAGACAAGTGCTCGGCTGGTGCACTGGGAAGACCAGAGGGATGGGGGTGGAGAGGGAGGTGGGAGGGGGGACCGGGATGGGGAATACATGTAAATCCATGGCTAATTCATTTCAATGTATGACAAAAAAACCACTGCAATGATGTAAAGTAATTAGCCTCCAACTAATAAAAATAAATGGGGAAAAAAAAAATAAAAGCAATGATGAATTTATTTACTATTTTACTTTCCCTGAGTCAGCCTTTTGCTCATTAGAGGAATAGCATGTGGCTAGTGTTTTAGGAGAATGTCAATGGACAAACTAAAGTGGCTCATCAAAAAATATGTAATAAAATCTCCAAATGCAAATTATGTTATATATAAAATTAATGCCAAAAAGAGAGGGAAAAACAACGATGGCCAAAAAAAAAAGACAGATTGAAACAGTCAGGTTGATATTGACTAAGTGGAGAATCTTAATCTAAGCTTGCATTTTAAGATGCACAATAATGGCTGACAAATGGAGGATTTTCTTAAAGTTTGTGATATATATAAAGAAAACGTTTTTATATGCCAAAAAAAGAAATGGGGACTAAATTTTAATGTACATGTAAAATTATGTGGAGATAATGGGCCCCCAAAAATTAAGAACTTACAAGTGAGAGGATCTGGAAAAAAAAAGCAAAGAATATGTCAGATGTTGCACTGAAGTTGATTTTTCAACCCAACATAAATCCTAATGAGTTTGAGCATAGGATAATGAAATTTTCTTTATTTCACAAAACCTGGATGATGTTTACTCTTCAAATATTTAAAATAACTAGCTTTTTTAAAATTCTGAGACAATAATAATAGGATGAATGTGTATTAATTACTTACTGCTGCATAAGAAAACACTCCGAAACTGGTAGCTCTAAAAAGAAGAATTTGCTTATTTTTTTTAATAATAAGCCTAGAAGCCCAATAAGTTTAGTGATTGTTGCAGTGTTTCTTCTGGACTCAGCTGTGCTCACCCAGGCATTAAAAGTTAAGAATAGTGTGGGCTGGTATCTTACAATGGTATATCCACATGTGGAAGTTGTCCGGCTGGTCTTGTTCTCATGGCAGGGGGTATATCCTAGAGAACCGTGTAACATGCAAGGTCTTGCGGCTTAGACTTACAAGGCTCATTTATACTCTAGCACTTCCAGGCATTTATTGGGGTTAAAGCAATCGAAAGCAGGCAACAGTAAACAGATACCCCTTCAAAGACTATAAAGTCATATTGAATGGGGCATGGGATACTTGGAGGGGGGCAATTTCAGAAATGGTTTATCATTTTCCACCTCATAGTCTCAAAACTCATGCTCTGTGCATTCCAATTATGGTCAGTTTTACCTAAAGAGGCTTTAAAAACATATGTAATCATGGTGCTTCCCCTTGTGGCTCAGATGATACCGATTCGCCTGCCAATGCAGGAGATGTGGGTTGATCCTGGTTGGGAAAATCCCCTGGAGAAAGAAATGTCAACCCCACCCAGTATTCTTGCCTGAAGAATCCCATGGACAGAGGGAGCTGGAGACTATAGTCCACGGGTTGCACAGAGTCAAACATGGACTTAGTGACTGAACAACAACACAATCTGACATAGGTTCAAAATCCAGAACTTTATATTATATCATTACAGATGTAATTTTTCAGATGCCTCATTTCTTGACCTGAGGACCATGCTTACCAAAGTTAACTGATTGTTACCTAACATTCCCAAGATAAACAATGAGAAAAAAGCAGGATAATACAGTAGTACATATAGGAAGCCCACACTTTGATAAATGAGTTTTTTTGGTGAAGAGCCAAGCCTTCAGCAGGGCTGAAACACATGGGAAATTATTCAGACTGTAAAAAAGGTCTCATGGTTCCTAAATTTTTATGAATAGAAATCAACGGAGAAAGCTATTTCTTTTTCATGTAGGCAATTTTTTCAAAAAGTAACAAATGAGAAAATGAACAAAAAATTTCCAGAGGATCTGCCAACAATACTAAATCAAATTCATTCTTCTTCATGATATGCTTCTATTCAAAACTTGAAATGATGGAACTAGTGATGGAATTTTGCTGCTAAGTATATGGTGTTCCAGATATCCCAGGATAAGAGTGAAAAATATTGATCAAAATAGAATCATTTGTCTCAATGCCATAACTTTTATCTATAACATTTTTGGTTAGGGACTGTAAAGCCATGTTTTAAAAATGCTGAACTACATAAATTTATATGCAATGTTAGGTGAATATTAAACATTTTTATTTGTAATCCCGAAACAGGTTATCTGTTACAGATTTCTGTAGATAATAACTTTTACATATTTAATACCCAAAATGTTCAATTATTCTTGGTACCCAAGAATAAGAGAATTGTAAAATTTGGAAAAGGTTATCTATTTTTTGGGGATAAAAATAAAAGGAATAAACCCAGAGGTAGCAATCAAGAATTTCCCTTTAAATCAATGGACTTGGGGAAACACATCGAGGAAGCAGAAATAGGTCTCTTCATGCAATATTTCTTTTCTATGGGATAGATTAACCTGGAAATATATGCCCAGATGTAGTTCTGAAATTCTGTGGATCCACAGTGACTGCATTGTCCCCTTTAATCTCCTTATGATAAAGAATATTTATGTTGGATTGTAGTTAATTCCTTTTGATAAAAGTCAACACATGAGCAAGGCTAAGAACTCTGAGAGTTGCCAACCTCCCAAATTGGATTAAACCTGTGAAACATAATGATTACAATGTAGCTCTAATTATATGAAATTGTTTAGGTATTTAAAAATTCATAGGTACAATTTTCTATTTGAGAAATGATTTTTTTTAGAATTATTGCACTGGAAAAATTGAAAGATGAAAAAACAAAACATAAAAAAAAATATAGTAGGTGTAACTTTCGGGGAAAACATTAGGAACAAAAGGAGTTGTGTGGCAAGTGGCTAGAAAGGAGAAAATTCTAAGGTGTGAGCCTTTTATTCTGTCCTGGGTTTATGTCAAGGGATTTGCAAACTGGACAGTGATAGTGAGAGGCTAAAAAAAAAAAAAATTTGATAAGCCTTTGTGGCAAGGAAAAAACCCCTTCCCTTAGGGATAAAATAGGCGGGGGGGGGGGTGGGGGGTATGCAGGGAAAGGGCTGGCTTGAATTGGGGAAGTTAGAATAATGTGGTTTGAAAAATTTTAAAAAAGGA
>JAJLRB010005440.1:0-28192 GCA_020976825.1 Odocoileus hemionus | reverse complement strand
AAAGGAAAAAGAAAAGGAAAAAAGGGATAGCATCATGACTCAATGGGCATGAGTGAGCAAACTCCACGAAAGAGTGAAGGACAGAGGAGCCTGGCATGCTGCAGTTGTGAGGTTGTAAAGAGTTCGACATGACAGTGACTGAAAAAAAAACAATACTGAAGCACATTCTAAGAGGCTCTTCTTAATTTTTTTTTGGGAGTCATGAACAGCATTAAGTGATTCTTGCAATCCACTAGAAATACCCTTCATGTTTAAATGGCACTTTATTTTCACACTGGCACTCTTCAAACATCACTCAGCTGCCTTTACTCGTGTTTGATCAGGATTGAGGAGAACGTCATAGAGGCAAAACTTTTTTCCTCTCTATTTCTTTGATGTTCAGACATGTTACAGGTGGTAGTTGGCCGAGTTTCCTGCTGGATAATGAAGTACTTGCTCATGTGAATGGCTAAAGTTTGAAATGCCTGCAGGCTAAACATACTTCCAACGGGGTTCAAGACATGTTTGACCTCAAAATCACAGTGCCCTGAGAGGCTTGGTGAGCTCTGCTCACCCTGTCTGCCCTCTCACCCATCCTCCTCCTTCTACTGCTCTTATGTGGAAATTGGAGTAGGACCACTCAAATTCACAAATACCCTCCCAACATCTATTAAAATTCCTCTGAAACCCAAAGGCAAAAAAGAAAAGAGAGATGATGAGCATGTGAGCTGTCTTTCAGAGTGTCTGCCTCCTCCCCTTTGGTAGCTCTGAGCATCTCCTTTCATTCATAAAACTGCATGTATGTGGGTCTGCAAGCACCATGAAGAAACGAGCATGGAGTTAGGATTTATCTCTTCAGTGCGTGCATGTCCTACTAATGATGTCCATTTCCACATCAAAGCAGACAGATAAAAACATTTTGAGCAACATAAATGGGCTTCACTGATGCAAGAGAGCCTTCTAAAAATGCTATATTTCATGGTGATGGGTTTATATACACCACGTGGTACTCATTAGTGTGAAAGTCACATATCCACCTGTTTGCAAGGAAATGGAGACCTCATGCCATAGCAAGTACACACCAAATGCTTTACATACGTCAGTTGCAAGTAAGAGAGAGAACAGAATGTGTTTATCAGGGGAAACCACTGAGCAATAGCTCCCACTGACTTATGGGACTATGGATATTTTCTTTTTGCAATGTTTGTTTCCTGGAATGGAAATGGGAAAACTCACTCCACGTTATTCGTTGATCCTGGAAGTAATCCATGGGGTCAACAAACCAGCACTTGTTTTAGTGTTGCCAAGTAGAGTCGGACTAACTTACTATGATACTAAACAACAATGACCAAAAGAATGTCTTGTTCGCCTAGAAGGCATCATTATTTCTGAGATCAGATGTAACCCAACTCAGTGTTCTCTTTCCGGGGGTAGTGGAGGGCTTGGGCTACCGTTATGCTAGGATTCAGGGGGAAGCAGGACTATCGCGAATAGAGATTGGAAACTTCTTTCTCTGCAGACCCTAGAACCCATTATAATCTTTTGGCAATTATTCTAAGCAGAATAGGCATAACTGGCCTCCGTCACACCAGACCAGAGCAGCAGATCAAGATCTGAAGAAACTTCCTTGGCTACTACTGATGCTCACGCTTTCCTTCGCTGATTCTTTTTACAATTCTTTCAGTCTCTGCTCAAACAGTTCACCGGCAGGTACTGTGCTCCTGCTTATGACGTCGAAGTGCTAAGGGTTGGGGCGGTGAGGGTTATAGGATTAACAGACATAATCCCTGTCTCTAACTTCATCATGATGTCCAGTTGGGTGAGAGCTAGGGAAAATAGAGCGCCTCTCATATGTATGACCGGGAGGAACAGACACAGAACTCAGAAGTGTGTTAGTTTATTGTGGAGTTTTCTGGTCGATCTCTGTGTCTGTGTGCTAAATATCTACAGTTGTTTCCCCTATCTTGTGTTATGGCCTTAGCCACATGGTCCGCTGTCTGGTTAGACAGGCAGAAGAATGGTGTGGGTTGCCATATAGTCAGGGGATCTTCAACAAGGGTGACTGGGGTCTGCTGCATTGTAGGCGATGATTAACTCGTTCAATGGGAGCACCTACATTACAGTATCCTAGAACAGAGCTAATAACCTGTAGTGCAAGCCAGAGTGTGGCGATCAGGGAAGGCCTGAAAATCCTGCAGATGCCCAAATAAGAAAAGCTTTTGCTATAAAACACAGCTAACCAAAGATTATGGTGAATAAAAAATGTTATTTGACTAGGTTAGAGAGTCTTACAAGGGGTTTATTTAGCCTCCCACCAGGAATGCCCTATTTTTTTCCATAGACCCACAGTTTCCACTAAGAATGAGCTTGAGCATAATAAGTCTACAATATCAAGAATTGAAAAAAATTATAATAATAATTTAAAAGGAAGGAAAGGAGAGAGTAAGGAAGGAAGGGAATCAGATTAAAAATTAAACTATCTCATGTGCAAGAGCCTAATCAAATTTTTGCCAGAAAACAGAACATGTGACGAAAATTTAAAGAGGGTATCAAGAAGGATGGGATATTATTTGTGTCATTGTGGTATGAATCCTGTTCTTGTATGGCAAGAGAACATCACACCCAGTCAGCAATTAGTTCAAATAAAAAATAATTACAAAAATAATGAGTGTGATATGAGACAAGATAATAAACTTTCCTGGAGGTATACGTGCCACATTAGCTATTACCGTAATCATGATGTTAATGTTTTCTTTAAATTCATATATTATTAGATTTTAATATTTGTGTACTTATTATTACAAGTAGTTTGAGAAAAAGTTTTGTATATACTGTTCGAAATTGCAAAGGTATACCCTCTAATTGCTACCTAAAATGTGGTCTACAAGTATTTAGGAAAATAACTATATTAATTATTACCTTCGTAACTTAAGAGAGCTCCAACTAGGTGGACTGCTATCTACATGGGTTCTGTCAATACTCTTTTGCCTAGCTAGGCAAGGTAGTCACGGCGGAGACTGTTAAGGAAGGTTACCATTGGGAGGAGCGAAAGGGGAGGACAGCACATCCATCCAGGCCTGGTCAGTCGGCATCAGCACGAGCTAGAGCTCCATGCAAAAGTTAGTCAGTCAGTTCAGTCACTCAGTCATGTCAGACTCTTTGCGACCCCATGGACTGCAGCACTGCCAGGCTTGCTGTCCATCACCAACTCCAATGGAGTTTACTCAAAACTCATGTCCATTGAGTCGGTGATGCCATCCAAACCATATCATCCTCTGTCATCCCCTTTCTCCTCCTGCCTTCCAATCTTCCCAGCATCAGGGTCTTTTCCAATCTGTCAGTCTTCACATCAAGGTAGCCAAAGTATTGGGACGTTTCAGCTTCAGCATACAGTCCTTCCAGTGAATATTCAGGACTGATTTCTTTTAGGATGGATAATTGGTATTGATCTCCTTGCTGTCTAAGGGATCTCAAGGGTCTTTCAACACCACAGTTCAAAAGCATCAAATTCTTCAGTGCATCAGCTTCTTTATAGTCCAACTCTCACATCCAATACATGACTACTGGAAAAACATAGCTTTGACCAATGGACTTGTTGGCAAAGTATTGTCTAATGCTCTTTTGATTTAGGTGCTGTCTAGGTTGGTCATAGCTTTTCTTCCAAGTAGCAAGGGTCTTTTAATTTCATAGGCTGCAGTCACCATCTGCAGTGATTTTGGAGCCCCCCAAAAAAAAAGTCTGTCTCACTGTCCATGTTTCCCCATAATTTGCCATGAAGTGATGGGACACCAGATGCCATTGATCTTAGTTTTCAGAATGTTGTGTGTTAAGCCAACTTTTCTCACTCTCACTCTTTCACTTTCATTAGGAGCTCTTTAGTTCTTCTTCTCCTTCTATGCCATAAGGGTGGTGTCATTATCCCATTCAGGCAGCTTCCAGAGCCTCTCAATCGTTCTCCTTCAAGGACAGATAGAATCGCAAACAAGCAATACCCAGAAAACTAAATCAAATGAATCACATGGACCTCAAGCCTTGTCTACTCAATGAAATACTATGAGCCATGCTGAGTAGGAGGCACCAGACAGAGCACGGTCATGGTGGAGAGTTCTGACAGAAATGTGCCCTCCACTGGAGAAGGAATAAATAACCACTGTCAGTATTCCTTGCCTTGAGAACACCTTGAACAGTATGAAAAGGAGTGGTTCGCAGGGCTCAAGCAAAACCTTTTGTCCCCACAAGAGTGAGCCAGACATGCCTTAGTGTGGTTTGTGTGACTATTTGCAGTGGCCAAGAGGTCAGCAGTGGCCTGCATCAGCGGACAGGGACTCTGGCTGCAGCAGAACCTGGGTGGCATGCCGTTCGAGCCTTAAGTTGTCATTAGGAGGATGTTGCCCATCAGCCCCGCATGGAGCCACTGAGCTGACAACCACAAAACTGGAGACCAATAATTACCCAACGCAGATTTCACACTATTATGAAACGTGTTCTAGTGCCCAAAAACCGATTTTCCCAACTGAGGTTCCAGCAAAGGGACTGAAAATCCCGAGAAGTTTGACCTAGGCGGCCGGTGGGCTATGCTTACAGAAACTTGCAGACAGGACTGGGAAACAGTCTCTTAGAGGGCACAAACAAACCTTGTGTGCACCAGGAAGACCAGGAGAAAGGAGCAGTGGCCCCACAAGAGATTTACCCATACTTGCCTGTGAGTGTCCAGGAGTCTCCAGTGGAAACATGAGTTGATAGTGGCCTGCTGCAGGGTCATGGGCACTGAATACAAACAGTGCTGGCATAAGCCCTTTTGAAGGAGGTGTCATTACCCCCACCATAGTTTGGCCTTAGGCCAAACAACAGGAAGAGAAACACAGCCCTAACCATCAATAGAAAATTGGATTACAGATTTACTGAGCATGGTCCCAACCAATCAGAACAAGATCCAGATTCCCCAGAGCCCAGTCCCTCCCTCAGGAAGTTTCCATAAGCCTCTTATCCTTATCCCTCAGTAGGGCAGACAGAATGAAAAACACAATCACAGAAAACTAACCAAACTGATCACATGAATCACAGCCTTGTCTAACTCAAAGATGGCGGAGGAATAGGACGGGGAGACCACTTTCTCCCCTACAAATTCATCGAAAGAACATTTGAACGCTGAGCAAATTTCACAAAACAACTTCTGATCGCTAGCAGAGGACATCAGGTGCCCAGAAAAGCAGCCCATTGTCTTCGAAGGGAGGTAAGACAAAATATAAAAGATAAAAAGGGAGTCAAAAGAGCTACGGACGGAGACCCGTCCCGGGAAGGGAGTCTTAATAGAGGAAGTTTCCAATCACCAGGAAACCCTCGCACTGGCGGGACTGGGGGAAGTTTTCGGCAATCTAACTAGGAGGAAAAATTAAACAAGGCCCACAGATTACGTGCCTAAAAGCAACTCCCAGCAGAAAAGTACCCCAGACGCCCGTACCCACCAGCAACAAACGGGGGCAGAACAGAGAGGAGCGGGCGGCATTGCTTAGGGTAAGGACCGGCCTGAAGACCCTGAGAGCAATCAGAGGGAGCTTTTTTAAACTGTGGGATAGCAAGGGTCAAAATAACTGGCCCGAACACACTGCCGGCGGTTCGCTAAACAAAGGGACTGAGAAACTCCAGAGAAGAGCCGGCCCATCCCTGCTGGAGGTAGGAGGCAGGGGGGAGGGGAAAGGGGCAAACTCAGCCCCTGAGAAGCCACCCCCTCCCACACTGCAAACAGGCCCCTGGTCCCTATCTAAAGACTTCCTGAGACCCGACTGGCGGCGCGCGCTGGGGCCACGGAGGGAAAAGGTGCGCCGCATCCGGGGAGAGTGCGCCCAAGCCTCTGGCTGCCTGGGCTTCTCGACGTGGAGGGAAAAGGCATGCCACACCCGGGGAGAGTGCACCAAAGCCTCTGGCTGCCTGAACCGCTCAGGCCGGGGAAGGCACAAAACGCAGGCGCAACCAAATCTGCGCTTTTGTGGAGTACCCGAAAACTGGAACCGCACTCAACACAGGGCCCGCTCATATAGAGCAGCCGGGAGCCTGAGCAGTGTAGACGGGGAAAGCACTGACACCCGTGAGCGGGGCAAACCCAGTGTGGCCGGAACACTGTGAGTGCTATCCACACTCAGCACTATCTTTCTGCAGCGCCCCACCCTCCCCGTAGCAGGACTGAACTGAACTAGCGGACCTAAATAAGAGATCACCTCTGCCCACCTGTGTCAGGGCGGAAATTAGGCACCGAAGAGATGGCAAATAGAAGCCAAATAAACAAAGAGAACCGCTTCAGAAAGGACCAATGCAACAGATTAAAATCCCTGAAGGTAACACCGACTACACAGGAAGGGGCCTATAGATATCGAGAAGTGTAAGCTGGAAAGAGGAGCTATCTGATATTGAACTGAACCTACACTGACCACAACAACTCCAGAGAAATTCCTAGATATATATGCATATATTTTTTTAATTAAAAAAAAATTTTTTTTTTCTTTCTTTTTTTAAAATTTTTTATTTTTTTTCCTTTTATTTTCTTTTAAAATTCCCTATTATTCCCACATTACTCCTCAACTTTCATTTTCATATATTTTTATGATTTTTTTAATTAGGGGAAAAAAATTTTTTTTCTTTTTTTTTCTTTTTCTTGTTTTTCTCTCCTATTTCCTTTTAAAGTCCTCTAATACTCCTCTATTATTCCTTAATTTTCATTTTCATTTCACTATAACCTTGCCATAAAAAAGAGAGAGAGAAACCCTATTTTTAAACCGAACTTCATATACATTTCTAAATTTTTTTTTTGTTTTTGTTTTTAAATATTGTATTTCAAAGAGTCTAACCTCTACACTAGATTTTTAATCTTTGTTTTTCAGTATGTGATATAAATTTTGGACATTTAAGAATCCAATATTCAGTTCCCATTTCTATTCAGGAGTGTGGTGATTACTCTCCCACTTTTGACTCTCTGTTTTCTACCTCAGAACACCTCTATTTCCTCCTTTCCCCTTCTTTTCCCAATCCAACTCTGTGAATCTTTCTGGGTATCTGGGCTACAGAGAACACTTTGGGAACAGATAACTGCATAGATCTGTCTCTCTCCTCTTGAGTCCCCTTTTTCTCCTCCTGCTCACCTCTATCTCCTTCCTCCCTCTCCTATTCTTCATGTAACTCTGTGAACCTCTCTGGTTGTCTCTCACGGTGGAGAATCTTTTCACCATTAACCTAGAAGTTTTATTATCAGTGCTGTATAGTTGGAGAAGTCTTGAGACTATTGGAAGAATAAAACTGAAATCCAGAGGCAGGAGACTTAAGCCCAAAACCTGAGAAAACCAGAAAACTCCTGACTACATGGAACATTAAGGAATAAGAGACCATCCAAAAGCCTCCATACCTACACCAGAACCAACCACCACCCAAGAGCCAATAAGTTCCAGTACAAGACATACCACGCAAATTCTTTAGCAACGCAGGAACATAGACCTGAGTGTCAACATACAGGCTGTCCAAAGTCACACCTAACACATAGACGCATCGCAAAACTCATTACTGGACACTCCATTGCACTCCAGAGAGAAGAAATCCAATTCCATGCACCAGAACGCTGACACAAGCGTCCCTAACCAGGAAACCTTGACAAACCAATCGTCCAACCCCACCCACTGGGTGAAACCTCCACAATAAAATGGAACCACAGACCACAAGAATACAGAAAGCCCACTCCAGACACAGCAATCTAAACAAGATGAAAAGGCAGAGAAATACCCAACAGGTAAAGGAACATGAAAAAAGCCCACCAAGTCAAACAAAAGAGGAGGAAATAGGGAATCTACCTGAAAAAGAATTTAGAATAATGATAATAAAAATGATCCAAAATCTTGAAAACAAAATGGAGTTACAAATAAATAGCCTGGAGACAAAGATTGAGAAGATGCAAGAAATGTTTAACAAGGACCTAGAAGAAATAAAAAAAAGTCAATTAAAAATTAATAATGAAATAAATGAGATCAAAAACACTCTGGAGGGAACCATGAGTAGAATAACAGAGACAGAAGATAGGATAAGTGAGTTAGAAGATAAAATGGTGGAAATAAATGAAGCAGAGAGTAAAAAAGAAAAAAGAATCAAAAGAAATGAGGACAACCTCAGGGACCTCTGGGAAAATGTGAAACGCCCCAACATTCGAATCATAGGAGTCCCAGAAGAAGAAAAAAAAAAAAAAAGGCCATGAGAAGTTACTCCAGGAGATAATAGCTGAAAACTTCCCTAAAATGGGGAAGGAAATAGCCACCCAAGTCCAAGAAACCCAGAGAGTCCCAAACAGGATAAACCCAAGGCAAAACACCCCAAGACACATATTAATCAAATTAACAAAGATCAAACACAAAGAACAAATAAGAAAAGCAGCAAGGGAGAAACAACAAATAACACACAAAGGGATTCCCATAAGGATAACAGCTGATCTCTCAATAGAAACCCTTCAGGCCAGAAGGGAATGGCAGGACATACTTAAAGTAATGAAAGAGAATAACCTGCAACCTAGATTACTGTACCCAGCAAGGATCTCATTCAGATATGAAGGAGAACTCAAAAGCTTTACAGACAAGCAAAAGCTGAGAGAATTCAGCACCACCAAACCAGCTCTTCAACAAATACTAAAGGATTTTCTCTAGACAGGAAACACAGAAAGGTGGTATAAACGTGAACCCCAAACAACAAAATAAATGGCAACGGGACCATACCTATCAATAATTACCTTAAATGTAAATGGGTTGAATGCCTCAACCAAAAGACAAAGGCTGGCTAAATGGATACAAAAGCAAAACCCCTATATATGCTGTCTACAAGAGACCCACCTCAAAACAAGGGACACATACAGACTAAAAGTGAAGGGCTGGAAAAAAAATATTCCATGCAAACGGAGACCAAAAGAAAGCAGGAGTTGCAATACTCATTTCAGATAAAATAGACTTTCAAATAAAGGCTATGAAAAGAGACAAAGATGGACACTACATAATGATCAAAGGATCAATCCAAGAAGAAGATATAACAATTAAAAATATATATGCACCCAACATAGGAGCACCGCAATATGTAAGGCAAACGCTAACGAGTATGAAAGAGGAAATTAATAGTAACACAATAATAGTAGGAGACTTTAATACCCCACTCACAACTATGGATAGATCAACTAAACAGAAAATGAACAAGGAAACACAAACTTTAAAGGACACAATGGACCAACTAGACCTAATTGACATCTATAGGACGTTTCACCCCAAAACAATCAACTTCACCTTTTTCTCAAGTGCACACGGAACCTTCTCCTGAATAGATCACATCCTGGGCCATAAATCTAGTCTTGGTAAATTCAAAAAAACTGAAATCATTCTAGTCATCTTTTCTGACCACAGTGCAGTAAGATTAGATCTCAATTACAGGAAAAAAAAAAAATTAAAAATTCAAACATATGGAGGCTAAACAACACGCTTCTGAATAACCAACAAATCATAGAAGAAATCAAAAAAGAAATAAAAATATGCATAGAAACAAATGAAAATGAAAACACAACAACCTAAAACCTATGGAACACTGTAAAAGCAGTGCTAAGGGGAAGATTCATAGCACTACAGGCCTACCTCAAGAAACAAGAAAAAAGTCAAATAAATAACCTAACTCTACACCTAAAGCAACTAGAGAAGGAAGAAATGAAGAACCCCAGGGTTAGTAGAAGGAAAGAAATCTTAAAAATTAGGGCAGAAATAAATGCAAAAGAAACTAAAGAGACCATAGCAAAAATCAACAAAGCTAAAAGCTGGCTTTTTGAAAAAATAAACAAAATTGACAAACCATTAGCAAGACTCATTAAGAAACAAAGGGAGAAGAACCAAATTAACAAAATTAGAAACGAAAATGGAGAGATCACAACAGACAACACTGAAATACAAAGGATCATAAGAGACTAGTACCAGCAGCTCTATGCCAATAAAATGGACAACTTGGAAGAAATGGACAAGTTCTTAGAGAAGTATAACTTTCCAAAACCGAACCAGGAAGAAATAGAAGATATTAACAGAGCCATCACAAGCAAGGAAATCGAAACTGTAATCAGAAATCTTCCAGCAAACAAAAGCCCAGGACCAGATGGCTTCACAGCTGAATTCTACCAAAAATTCAGAGAATAGCTAACACCTATCTTACTCAAACTCTTCCAGAAAATTGCAGAAGAAAGTAAACTTCCAAACTCATTCTATGAGGCTACCATCACCCTAATTCCGAAACCAGACAAAGATTCCACAAAAAAAAGAAAACTACAGGCCAATATCACTGATGAACATAGATGCAAAAATCCTTAACAAAATTCTAGCAAACAGAATCCAACAACATATTAAAAAAATCATACACCATGACCAAGTGGGCTTTATCCCAGGAATGCAAGGATTCTTTAATATCCGCAAATCAATCAATGTAATACACCACATTAACAAATTGAAAGATAAAAAACCATATGATTATCTCAATAGATGCAGAAAAAGCCTTTGACAAAATTCAACATCCATTTATGATTAAAACTCTCCAGAAAGCAGAAATAGAAGGAACATACCTCAACATAATAAAAGCTATATATGACAAACCCACAGCAAGCATCACCCTCAATGGTGAAAAATTGAAAGCATTTCCCCTGAAATCAGGAACAAGACAAGGGTGCCCACTCTCACCACTCCTATTCAACATAGTTTTGGAAGTGCTGGCCACAGCAATCAGGGCAGAAAAAGAAGTAAAAGGAATCCAGATAGGAAAAGAAGAAGTGAAACTCTCTCTGTTTGCAGATGACATGATCCTCTACATAGAAAACCCTAAAGACGCTACCAGAAAATTACTAGAGCTAATCAATGAATACAGTAAATTTGCAGGATATAAAATTAACACACAGAAATCTCTTGCATTCCTTTACACTATCAATGAGAAAACAGAAAGAGAAATTAAGGAAACAATACCATTCATCATTGCAACAAAAAGAATAAAATACTTAGGAGTATATCTACCTAAAGAAACAAAAGACCTATACATAGAAAAACTATAAAACACTGATGAAAGAAATCAAAGAGGACACAAACAGATGGAGAAATATACTGTGTTCATGGATTGGAAGAATCAATATTGTCAAAATGGTTATACTACCCAAAGCAATCTATAGATTCAATGCAATCCCTATCAAACTACCAACGGTATTTTTCACAGAACTATAACAAATAATTTCACAATTTGTATGGAAACACAAAAAACCTCGAATAGCCAAAGTAACCTTGAGAAAGAAGAATGGAACTGGAGGAATCAACCTGCCTGACTTCAGACTCTACTACAAAGCCACAGTCATCAAGACAGTATGGTACTGGCTCAAAGGCAGAAATATAGATCAATGGAACAGAATAGAAAGCCCAGAGATAAATCCACGAACCTATGGTCACCTTATCTTCGACAAAGGAGGCAAGGATATACAATGGAAAAAAGACAACCTCTTTAACAAGTGGTGCTGGGAAAACTGGTCAACCACCTGTAAAAGAATGAAACTAGAACACTTTCTAACACCGTATACAAAAATAAACTCAAAATGGATTAAAGATCTAAATGGAAGACCAGAAACTATAAAATTCCTAGAGGAGAACATAGGCAAAACACTCTCCGACATAAATCACAGCAGGATCCTCTATGACCCACATCCCAGAATTTTAGAAACAAAAGCAAAAATAAACAAATGGGACCTAATGAAACTTAAAAGCTTTTGCACAACAAAGGAAACTATAAGCAAGGTGAAAAGACAGCCCTCAGATTGGGAGAAAATAATAGCAAGCGAAGCAACAAACAAAGGATTAATCTCAAAAATATACAAGCAACTCCTCCAGCTCAACTCCAGAAAAATTAATGACCCAATCAAAAAATGGGCCAAAGAACTAAACAGACATTTCTCCAAGGAAGACATACAGATGGCAAAAAAAAAAAAAAAAACAAATGAAAAAATGCTCAACACCACTCATTATCAGAGAAATGCAAATCAAAACCACAATGAGGTACCATTACACGACAGTCAGGATGGCTGCTATCCATAAGTCTACAAGCAATAAATGCTGGAGAGGGTGTGGAGAAAAGGGAACCCTCTTACACTGTTGGTGGGAATGCAAACTAGTACAGCCACTATGGAAAACAGTGTGGAGATTTCTTAAAAAGCTGGAAATAGAACTGCCATATGACCCAGCAATACCACTTCTGGGCATACACACTGAGGAAACCAGATCTGAAAGAGACACGTGCACCCCAATGTTCATCGCAGAACTGTTTATAATAACCAGGACATGGAAGCAACCTAGATGCCCATCAGCAGATGAATGGATGAGGAAGCTGTGGTACATATACACCATGGAATATTACTCAGGCATTAAAAAGAATTCATTTGAATCAGTTCTAATGAGATGGATGAAATTGGAGCCCATTATACAGAATGAAGTAAGCCAGAAAGATAAAGACCATTACAGTTTACTAACACATATATATGGACTTTAGAAAGATGGTAATGTTAACCCTATATGCAAAACAGAAAATGAGACTCAGATGTATAGAACAGACTTGTGGACTCTGGGAGAAGGCGAGGGTGGGATGTTTCAAGAGAACAGCATCGAAACATGTATATTATCTAGGGTGAAACAGATCACCAGCCCAGGTTGGATGCATGAGACAAGTGCTCGGGCCTGGTGCACTAGGAATACCCAGAGAGACTGGGTGGAGAGGGAGGTGGGAGGGAGGGACCGGGATGGGGAATACATGTAAATCCATGGCTAATTCATTTCAATGTATGACAAAAACCACTGCAATGATATAAAGTAATTAGGCTCCAACTAATAAAAATAAATGAAAAAAAAAAAAAGGTGACCCTATATATTTGAATTGATACTCTTTAGTCACAATCTTACTGTAAGTATAACACTAATATATGTATCTATATCATCCTAGTTTTACAGAAGAGGAAGCATAGTCTTATTAGAGTAGTTAAAAACTTGCCCAAGTTGACACATCAAGTAAGAAACTGAAATGAATATGAATCCAGAACTGTCAGTTTCCTATAGTTGAAGCTTGTATCTCCTAATTTTCACATAAACTATATCGTCAACAAAATTTGGGACTGGGAGTTATCTTCATAGGGTTTTAAAGCTGCATAAGCTTACTAATTGAGATAAAACAAACATTTCAAAGTATAAACTTCAAATCCTAGTTAAAATTCCTTAATCTTGCATTAGCTGTGAGCACTTCACATGATCTTTACAAAGAGGACCATCTCATGGTCTGAAAGTGCTGTCATGTAAAGAATTATAGTTGTCATTAGAACAAAATTAACAAGCATGCCTAATGAGCACTCTGGAAGTTTTAAAGCTGAACTGGAGTGGTCCTGCCTTATTAGGGAGCATTGCACTAGCACAGTTATAATTTTAACACACGCCTCATTATGCAGGAGATGTGAGTCAGCTGGAAATTTTCTTGTGTTTGAAGCACATTTGATTTTCTAATCACTAATACACAGCTCTTTTCCATATCAAAAACTCTACCAATAATCATCTCCAAAATAAACAGCAGGGAGGGATTCTGTTAGGACAAAGCCACAATATATGTTTGTGGTATGCTCCTTCCTCCTTGTGATGGAGTTGGTGTAACTCAATCAGTTCCCTGATCTCCATCTCGGAGCTTGGGCTAAACTACATTTCCACATCCCCACCTGTTACAAGGTAAAGCATACGACAGTTCTGGAGACTGGAATGTAGGTGGAAGTAAGAATTTACCACTTTCAGACTCAAATTATGTGTGACGTCTTCCATGCTTTGCTTTTTCTCTCTTGCATGTGACTGGAAATGAAGGGACTCACACCCTAGAATACTGGGGCAGCCCCAGAATGCACAAAGCCCCTAGCCCATGAGCTCCTTTTGCAAGGAGAATCCGAATGCTCAGGGAAGCTGCCTAACCAGGAGCAGCAGCAGTAAAAACTAAACTTTCACTCTCTTAGTAAAACTAAGTGCACCTATGTTTGTCTGAGGTTAGGAGAGTGAGCACTCTTTTCTTTAAATGGGACCATATTAAGCCCTGATTTGGTGTCATCTCTGAGAGCAGGGCGCTGATGATGGCAGAACACCATGGAGATAACTAGCAGATCATTGTGGCCCTGGGACCCCAGAATCAATCAGGTGGGACCTGAACAAAGCCCAAGTCTCATTTCACACACTCAGAGAGGACTGCTTTTTACTGCCTATATTTTGATGACCTGCTTTGCTCAGTAAACAAAAACAAAAAAAAAGATCAAACCTTGAACGTGGAGGGTAAAAAAGTCATTGATCTGGGGGAATTTTATTTCCTTTTCTTTGAAAAAAATATCTCATACACTTCTTTTTTAAGCTCATCTGTCTGCCACGAGGAATGGGCCCTATTTCTCATCTTGTAGCCACTTTACTCTACTATCCAAAGGAAATTCTCGCTAAAATCCTACCCACAGCTACAACTACCCAAATGGTGCTGTGAAATTCAGCATTCGATTTAAGCATCTCTAGAGATCATGCATTCACATTTTTATGATTCATTAAAGACATCTGCAAAGAATTTTGGCAGTTATACAGACTTTACAAGAGTTTTATACACTTGTTTATATGTTGCATTAGCCTGAATGCTGTTTGTAAGAGCACAACTTAAAAATCACAATCAGCTCTCTAGTAAATGTAACCATTATAAAAAATTAAGTGATTTTTACCATGGACGAAGCCACTTACAGGGGACAGGTGGTTTTTTTTTTTTTTTTTAAGTCTTAATTGAATTTGTTGGAACACTGCTTCTATTTTATGTTTTGGTTTTTTGGGCCCCAACCCCAAGGCATGTGGGATCTTAATTCTCTTGATCAGGGATCGAACCTTCATCCCATGCATTGGAAGGGAAAGTCTTAACCACTGGACCACCAGGGAAGTCCCAGGATAGTTAAAAAAAAAATTAAAAATGATCCCAAAGAAAATAACATCTCACTAATAGGATCTGTTAGATTTTAAATTCTACAGCTCATGCTTTTAACTCAACTGTGAGAATCTTCAAGAATTTAAAGGGCCAAACACGTGAGAGAGGATTATTAATGATAAAATTGGACATTTCCTACCTCCATCATTATAAAAATACCTTGGGGAAAATGGCTTTCTTGTTTTTTTATTAGTAACACAAATTCTTATAAGGATTTTATAGTTTATACCAGCAAAAACCACTATATTTATTGAAAATTTACACCAATAAGATAATTCTGTTTCAGATTAGAGGCTTCCAGAGGCTCCTATTATCTTCAAGAAAAATTCTTTTAATGATATCACACACACACACACACACACAGAGACACACCACACACCACAGCTGTAGGATGATTGTCATCAGGGATCATATAACCATTATGGAACATCTCAATCAGCCCCAAAAAACAAAAATGGGGTTTGGTTAAATGGTTGTGTTTTTTGGTTTGTTTTGGCTATGTTCCCCCATGGCATTGTGGGATTTTTAGTCCCCTGACCAGGGATCAGACCTCCTACTCCCTGTATTGGGAAGCACAGAGTCTTAATCACGGATTGACAGGGAAGTCCTAAAATGTGTCTTTTTTGTATCAGCACAATTCAAATTTGCTGTCCTCATCACAGGCCCTCCTTGGAGTTCTGACTTAAGAAATGGTAATCTTCTATTTGAGGAATAACACTCCAGGGATCTTATTCAGTGTTATAATGTTATCCTCCTTTGTACTTAATTTTATGTTAACATTTTATCCATTAGCTCTAGTTCTGTAATTGAATATTAAAATCAGGATAAAAAGTTCTTATTTTGTTGTCTCTTGACCCTTACACACACACACATGCCAGAGACTCAGCACGTTGAATTGTTATTCATCTTTTTAGCTTTTCTTTTTCTTGCTTATTATTGAGGCTTTTCCCAAAGTTAGGATTAAATGAATTCAAATTCACACCAAAAAATCGATTCCGAAGTCAGCCTTCTCAGCAAGTGAGTCTGCTGTGACTTACGCGGGTGCTAAGGTAAAATCTCAGCAGTGAGAGTTAATCCCCATACTTTCTGCAAACCGGCAGATCCATCATTAAAGAATCATTCCTCTCCCATAGCGCTGATCTCCTGGTGAGAGATGAAGATGCCGCGCACTGGTCAGGGTAAACACTCCAATTATTTTTTTCCCCTATTATTTCCCGGAGCAGATCTGGCGCTGTTAGGGATGCACATTTATGGTGGGGGTGCAGGTGAAGGTGGGAGCGCGATAAGTGAGGGGTGAGGAGGAGGGAATGAGATAGTGTCATTGACAGAGGATAACGGTAGGGCTGAGAAGAGGCAGCCTGCCCAGGAGGTGAAGAGCATCAGCTTTCCCAGCATCAGCACCTCTCTGACCCTCTGATGGTGTCTCCAAAAGGGACGTATTTCTGTACACCTTTGAGAACACAAACACTTCAAGCACAGTGTGGTGGATAGAAAACTTGGTCAGGGAGCTCTAGTTTTAAAGCTACACAGGGTGCAATTTTGGGCAAGGTACTTAACCTCTCTGGGCCCTAGCTGGCTGCTGGTAAAAATTCTGCAGGTGCTTTGCAAAGGCTTCACTGGATTTGAGCAGTCGATCCATTGTGTCTGGCACCGGAATAAGCCCTGAGTGTCCTGGTGGGCTACAGTCCACAGGTGTCGCAAAGAGTCGGACATAAACATGCAAGCACGTCCCTCTTTCAAGTCTTTACTTCTGAGTTCCCCTCTGGTGGGCAGAGAAAGTGGGGGGCATGCCCAGGCAACCAGGCTGCTTCTGTAGCCAGGTCCTCGTCTTTCCTTCAATCATCCTGCTTTTTCCAGCTTTATTCCATGATATCTCACGTGTGGTATTGTGTGTGTCCTGCTGTTTATCTCAGGGCTAGATCCATCACCCTTGCCCCAGTCTCCAGCTAGGATGCACCAGGGACACCCCTCCCAGCTTGTTTTTCAGCCCAGCAGGAGCTCGCTGGTAGGTGGGGGGCGGTGGTGGGGGGCTGCTGGCGGAGAAATCAGGGCTTTCCCTTCATGTGGTTCGTGCCCTCTTGGTGACCACTCCTCCACATTCCCGCTTCCTCTTGGGACAAGCTTGTGGGTCCCACCCCGGGGCCCAGGATCCCGTTTGTCATCCTTGACTCAAGTAATGTCTCTATTTCCCCCTCTTGCTAATCGCTGTATAATCTGTAGCTTCCCCAACATCCTTGTTTGGATCTGCTCAGATTTTCCATCACTTGTACGGTATCACGCCAATTCCCTCTGTCCGTCTGGGACCATGTGTAAACAAAATAATACTTTGGGTACCCATATAGTCTAAGTAGTAAAACATGTTTTCATCAGTGCTTTTTATATCAGATTTTTATCTGCATCTTTTAAAGAGCTTTGAAAAGAGATGTAACTTATGTTCAACAGCAACACTTCACAAAAAATCACTTTTTTCTTTGCCTTCCTATTTTTTCATGTACACTTTACTCCTCTGTTGTCTTGCTCTCTCATTGTTTCAGAGGGTCAATGTTGTCTTTTCGGTAGGCAGATAGCAGCTGACAACCTGTGTTTTCATTTATATATTCACATAACAAGTATTTATTTTAAGAGCCTGCTGTTGTGCCAGGCTCTGGGTAGTAAAACTCCACCCTGCCCCGTTGAAGAGGCTCATAGTCCAGGGAGGGAGACATCTCCTGATAAAACATAAGCACATATTACGATTCTTGGGTAAAAAATGCAGTGATGCGGAAAGGAGGATACAGGGGGGAACGCATGGAGAAGAGTAGGCGAGTTTTTTTTTGCTTTAGACACCTGACACATAGCCAGGCATCACAGCAGTTGTGCTCAGACATGAGGTCACATCCATTAAAAGAGGGTGCTGGGCTGCAGGCCAAAGGCAGGGACATGGCCAAAACCAGCTGGTCAGGGGCCCAACCCTCCATTAAGCTATTGTTTGTTATAAAATGGGAGCCAGTAGAGCAATAAGTCGCTCAACCTGCACAGCTTTCTACCTGACGCGTTGCCCTAAACCAGTTCCATCATTTGTCCTGTGTTAATGACGCCAGGACACAGCGGTGCGGGACACACCGATCTCCACTCTAAAGGCAACCTCCTTCTCTTTAGGGAAGATAAATACAGAATATAATTAGCAAATATACAGGTGAGCTTAACAATCATGAGCTAGCAGTGGCTCCCTTGTATTGTATGGAATTGACCATCAGGTAAAGACTTTCCTACATCAAAGAATTCATGCAACAAAAATTAAACACCCAGAAGAGTGTTTTGAGGACTTCCAGAGATATCATTTAGCCGGCAGAGGTCTGTATTGTCAAAGCTATGGTGTTTCCCAGTAGTGTATCACATATGGATGTGAGAGTTGGACCATAATAGAAGGCTGAGTGCCAAAGAATTGATGCATTTCTAGAACCATGGTGTTGGAGAAGACTCTTGAGAGTCCCTTGGACTGCAAGGAGATCAAACCAGTCAATCCTAAAAAGAAATCAACCCTCGACTATTCATTGGAAGGACTGAATGCTGAAGCTGAAGCTCCAATACTTTGACCACCTGATGCAGAGAGCGACTCATTGGAAAATACACTGATTGCTGGGAAAGATTGGGGGGCAGGAGGAGAAGGTGGTGACAAAGGATGAGATGATTGGATGACATCACCGACTCAGTGGAATGAAAACGGCTGCGAGATGGTGAAGGACAGGGAAGCCAGGGCGTGCTGCAGTCCATGGGGTTGCAAAGAGTCAGATATGATTAGGACTGAACTACAACAACTGGGGGATCCAGTGGTTAAGAATAACGCCTTGCCAATGCTGGAAGACACAGGTTCAATCCCTGGTCTGGGAAGATCCCACATGCTGCAGGGCAGCTGGGTCTGTGCACCAATGTGCTGAGGCCCACGCACCCATGCTCCGCATGCTCTGCAACAAGAGAAAGCCACTGTAATTGAGAGGTCTGTGAGACTCACAACTGGAGAGTAGCCCCACTCACCATAACTAGCAAAAACCCTGTCTGCAGCAACAATGACCAGTTTAACCAGTAAAATAAATAAATAAATGTTTTGAATATTTAAAAGGTGACATATGGACCACCGGGAGGAAGGAATGTGTGTCTGGATGATGTGTGTGTTAGGAAATGATGGGTTGGTATTCATGGGCTATACCCTGTTTGGGTTTCCACTAAAACAGAGTAGAATTGAGGCAAAGTGTAAGCTGGAAGAAAGCAAAAATTCTTGCCTTATATATCGTGCAGTCTCCTGTTTGAAGCTAGATTCTAAGTCTAAAGTAAACTTGTTATAAATGTATTCACAGTGTGATAGGACAGAGATATCAAATGATGGTTTTTTAGCAGCTTAGACTCTAACTTCATGGAAAATAGAGTTGTATCAGATCTTTCAAGCGGTCAAGCACAGAAAAGAGAGCTAGTCTGTGTACTCTGAGCTTATCTCAAATAAGTAACCACATAAAACACACAGAACTGTCTACTCTCTTCCATCTTTATACCCCCAGAGAGTACTGAATAAATATTTGTAGAAAAAATGAGTAAGAGAATAGCATGGGAGTAGAAACCACTGCACCAAAAAAGTCCACTGTCCCTTCTAATCACCACAAAAATATTCAATTCAGCCTTTAAGATGATTTTTCCAATTGAAATGAAGCTACACGAGATTTGGGGGTAGGGTGGGGCGTAGGGTGCTGAAGAGTGAGTTCTGTTGGGTAGAGTTTCTAAGAGGTAAGTGCCATTGGGTACAGAGTTTCTATGTAGGTGATGAAAATGTTCTGACATTCACAGTGGTGTGATGGTTGGACAGCTCTGTGAATATGCTACAACTCACTGAATTGGACACTTAACAGGGGGTTAATTTTTTGTAGCTTGTGAATTATATTTCAATGAAGTTGTCTTTTTAATCATAGTTGAGATTCAGTCTTGATGAAATACATTATAACTCGAGAATCCAAATACAGCTCACTGTGCATAGTGTAATAAATTAGTTTTATCCTTGCAAATAAGGAGATTTATGTTATAATCCAATGAAAATTATGACCTTACAATAGAGAAAAAATTATTCTGATGAAATATCGAGAGCACTTTAAACATAAGACTAGCATGCAAATGAGTATCAGCTCATTAGCTGAGAGCTGCAAATATTTTGTGTATCAGAGAATTGGTAGCTGGGTTATTGGTTCAGTCAGTCTTTCATCCAATGAACATTTATTAAGAAATCTGAGCAGCAGTATTTTTCTAGAATCCTGAGGAGCTGTCTCATCCTGGCTGAATCATTGAACACTAAAGAGGCTTGAAAATTCTCTAAGACAGCATGAATATACTATCAATACATCGCGGGCTGTATAATTCCATCTCCTACTCTGGGGCTCTGTGCTCCAGATGAAAACTGGGAGTTACACAGCTCCTTAACACAACTGAGTTCATCTTGACCACAAACTCTGATGCTTCTACAAAACAGAGAAATGGAAGCTCTTTCCTAGATGTAGTGACTTTCCTCTAACATGTGTGGTCCAGAGCTACAACCAGTTCTCTATCTTACCTGCCATCTCTGTAGCCTTCAACAAACCATAGCTGAAGGGCAGTCAATTCTCAGAACCCTGAACTATCAGTATGGGGTCTCTAAGCACATGTGGTTATTGAACAGTTGAAATATATCTTACCCAAACTGGGATGTGCTGTCAGGACAAAATACCCAACCAGATTAGACTTAGTAAAATCAAAACCATTCCTTTTATATTTAAAAATGTATTACATGTTGAAATCACACCTGTCTTTAGATTATATATTGTGGTGTGTGCATGTTCAGTCATGTCTGACTCCTTACAACCACATGGACTGTGGCCCAACAGGGACTCCTCTGTCCATGGAATTCTCCAGGCAAGAAATACTGGAGTGCATTGTCATTTCCCTCTCAAGGGGATTTCCCTCTCTGGGTCAATTTCTGTCCCAGGGATTAAACCTCACACTTCTCTCGCATTCTCAGAATTGGCAGGCCAGATTTCTTTACTGGAAAGCCACCTGGAAAGCCCTTAGATATATTAGGTTGGAAATAAAAATATATTATCCTCTCCCAATGTAGCTATCTCTTCCCTTAGGATGAATAGCAAAGAAACTCAGTTAAAGAAAGGTCAGGCAACAAAGAATATATTGAAGAGAGGTGAAGAAACAAGGCCATGGCAGCCTCTGCTTACTAACTTGTTATAGCTGCTGTTCATAATTGGGGGGGAATTATGAGAATGAGGTCTGAGATGTTCATCTAAACCTGATTTTTAACTCATGCTTGGCAGTCACTTCTGAAATGTTAACAGCCCATTCTATGACCAAGAAACTTCTTTCTGGAAGGGGAATCCCACTGACCACAGGCAGACTGTGTAGCTGGATCTTAGGTGCATGCTCAGTCATATTCAACTCTTTGCAACCCCATGGACTGTAGCACAGCATGATCCTCCATCCATGGGATTTTCCAGGCAAGAATACTGGAGTGGATTGCCATTTCCTCCTTCCAGAGGATCTTTCTGACTCATGCGTTAAGGCTAATGTGACTGCTGTCACTATGTACAGGCTTCAACTGGATATTTGAGGAGTTGAATCAGCTGCATAGGGAGGAACAGCAACTACTGAATGCCCTTTTTGCCCAAATGTAAGTGGCAGTTTTAAAACTATATTCTTAATATCCATGAAGATAAAGAACTCATAGCAAGGTGCATTTGCACTGCATTAAAATGTAGGGGCATAATCTTTAGGATTCATTCCATGTGCATTTCTTTTATATGAACAGTTCCAACTGGAAACACACACATACACACACACACACACAATCTTTCCAGAGTAACTCATTTGTGCTTCCCAGCTCTTTGTCAATCAATTGTCTAACAAGACCCACCATGTATGAGTGGGGGAATTAGAGATACAATGATGAAATGATTGCGTAGCCTCCTTTGAGAAAGACACAGTTTCCATGGGAGAAAGACAAGGTACAAGAAAACAAAATAAGCAATTTTAGGGCTTTCCCTGGTGGCTCAGTTGGTAATACAATCAGCCTGGAATGCAGGAAATTTGGGTTTGATCCCCAGGTTAGGAAGATCTTCTGGAGAAGGAAAATGGACAACCCCACTCCAGTCCTTCTTGCCTAGAGAATCTCATGGACTGAGGGGCCCACTGGTGGGCTATCAGGTCCACAAGGTTGCAATGAGTCAGACACGACATGGAAGCAAATGAGACACGCACATGCACAAAGCAATTTTTATTCATCTTGTAAGAATGTTAATGATGATATTTGACCATTAGTGGATGTAGGAGAACAAGGGCCTTTTCATAAGTAATTACAACGCAAAGACTCACACTACTGCTTGATTAAGAAGCCATGACACCGACAACTTTAGAGTATGCACTCACTCACAGCATCGTAGAGAAAGCCCAATAGGCAGCAATGAAGAACAAGTACAGCCCAAAATAAACAAGTTTTTACAAATTAAAACGTAGAAAGCTTCTACTGCTGCATGAGAACAAATGAATTATGTGCTAATGATGTTACTTTAGCAGTTAGTCCAACAGCCTAGACTTTGGTGTCGCTTGTGTTTGGTGTCTTGCTTCTTTGATGCTGGTGATGTAGAACAGAAAATGTAGAAGTGAGTCTTTTGGGAGGTTCTCTACGTCCAAAGCAGTCACTGCTCAGGGCTGCTCTCTATCTTCTTTTGCCCACAACCCTTAGGTACCCCCTGGAGTCTTGGCTCTGCAGTAAAAGGTAAAACTTCTTGTGAGGTCCCAGTGTTCGCTGAGAGGCAGTGGTGTGGACAATAATGGCAGACAATTTGGGAAAACAAATGAATTATTACAGCTGACAACTTTGGGGCAAAACACAGGAGTTCATGGAATGAATTTGCTAATTCATCCTCGTTCCCCATTGCAATAGAGAATTCAAACAGTATATCTCTGTATAATGCAGAATGATTTTATATGGTGAGTGTGTGTGTGTGTATATATGAATCTAAGTGTTAGACAGATATGGACTGTGATCTGGAGTCTCATGTAATAATCTTATAAATTGTTGCATGAGTGTTTCCCAAGGTCTCTGCAGGTTACTCTTGATTTATAATAGAGACACCTTTGCCACAAACCGGAAAATAAGTGCTGTCGTGTTTGTGAAATTAAATATTCTTATAATTCTTTGATATTGTAGCTCAAATTTACATTTCCCTCTTAGTTCAATCTGCTCTTCTGAGGGATATAATTGGGATTCAAACATGGGTTTGCTGCTGATCGGTGGGACAAATGGGGACATTCCTTGGTGGATATTTGGAAAATGTATCTCTTACAGTTAGCACATGTGCTGTGGATGCCATCTATGTAGTTCAGTTCAGTCGTCTCAGTTATGTCCAACTCTTTGCAACCCCACGGACTGCAGCATGCCAGGCCTCCCTGTCCATCATCAGCCCTGGTGTTTACTCAAAAAACTTCACATCCATTGGAGTCGGCGATGCATCCAAACCATCCTCATCCTCTGTCATCCCCTTCTCCTGCCACCTTTCAATCCTTTCCCAGCATCAGGGTCTTTTCAAATGAGTCAGTTTCACATCAGGTGGCCAAAGTATTGGAGTTTTCAGCTTCCAGCATCCAGTCCTTCCAATGAACACTCAGAACTGATCTCCTTTAGGATGGACTGGTTAGATTTCCTTGCAGCCAATAGGGACTCTCAAGAGTCTTCTCCAACACATGGTTCAAAAGCATCAAGTTCTTCAGCGCTCAGCTTCTTTTATAGTCCAATTCACACATCATACATGACCACTGGAAAAACCATAGCTTTTGACTAGACGGACCTATGTTGCAAAGTAATGTCTCTGCTTTTTAATATGTTGTCTAGGTTGGTCATATACTTTTCTTCCAAGGAGTAAGTGTCTTTTTAATTTGATGGGCTGCAGTCACCATCTGCAGTGATTTTGGAGCCCCAAATAAATTAAGTCACTTTCCACTGTTTCCTCATCTATTTGCCATGAAGTGGATGGGAAACCAGATGCCAATGATCTTAGTTTTCTGAATGCTCTATTAGCTGTTAGCTAATAATTATATCAAGAGGCAGGGAGGAACAAGAGGGCACAGATGAAATTTTCCCAAGAGCATTTCATGGGAACCTAGATAGACAAATCACTTTTAAAAAAAAAGAAAAAGAAACCAAATTCCATTAAACTGAATTAGGCAAAGAAAATGACTTGGTCACCCATCTGTGTCATTAATCATTAGGTTATTGATTTGTGTGTAGGTGTTTGGCGGCCAATGAAAAACTGATTTATGGAACACTAAAACAATCTTTATAAAAATCCATGTGGGGTTTATACTCTATAGACCCATCTTCTTGATGACTTGGTGCAACAGATTATGTTTTTCCATATTTCCCATTACAGGTTCGCACGGTGCCAATGTGTGCTCAGTTGAGTCCAACTTCATTGTTGAATTACTCCCATGGAAGCTACATCCATGGGGTGTAACCAGCCAGGCTCCTCTGGCCATGGGAATTTAGTAGCAAGAAAACTGGAGTGGGTTGCCATTTTCCTGTTCCGAGGGGTTTTTCCCAACCAAGAAATCAAACCCCACATCTCCAGTCATCTCCAAGCCTTTGGCAGGAAGCGAGGATTTCTTAACCAATAGGCAACTCCTGGGAAGCTCAATACCATGTTTATAATCTGTAAATTTATTTTTTGACATATCATTGGTCTCATTTTTGGCTTCCCTGGTGGCTCAGATGGTATATGAATCTGCCTGACAAGTTAGGATACTGGGGTTCGTTCCCTAGGTAGGAAAGATTCTCCTGAGAAGGATATGTTCGAACCCACTCCTTCATTTTTTGCCTGGAGAATACATATGGAAAGAGGAGCTTGGTGGCAACAGTCCATGGGGTTGCTCAAAGAGTTGGACACGACTGAGTACATGCACATGGTTCAGATTTAGGGCACAATCCCCTTACTGATAAAACATTTTTACGCAGAATTCTATAATAGCAACACAGACTGAATTTTGGAAGATATTTATAATGAGGTAATGAAAGGAAAGCCCCTGTTCCTTGCAGGAGAAATTCCCTATGGAATATTATTCTGTGACTTGTCCTGTCCCTAGAAAAACAATGTACAAATCATGAGTGAGCGTTGACTAAGCTAATTAGTATAGTTTATTGCTGTTCTGTAAAATAAGACAAATTTTTAATTGGCCTTGACTTCAAGAATGTTTTAATGTTTTACTTTTACTACATAATAGAGCTTCTGTAAGTGCCTAAAGTTATGGCGGTATGACACTCATATGGGTTTTGGGGTGGCTCGAGTTATATGAGTAACTCAGCCATAAAAATAAAACAAGGGAAACAGTGGCAGACTTTAATTTTCTTGAGCTCCCACAAATCACTGCAAGATGGGTATGATGCAGCATGTCAAATTAAAAGATTGCTTACTCCATGGAAGGAAAGTTATGACCAAACTAGACAGCATATTAAAAAGCAGAAGAGATCATTACTTTGTCAACATAATAGGTCCATCTAGTCAAGGCTATGGTTTTTTCCAGTTAGTCATGTATGGATGTGAGGAATTGGACTATAAGGAAAGTTGAGTGCCGAAGCACACTGATACTTTTTGAAACTGTGGTGTTGGAGAAACTCTTGAGAGTCCCGTTGGACTTCAAGGAGGGTCGATCCAACCAGTCCATCCTAAACGGAGATCAGTCCTGAAAAGTGTTCATTGGAAGGACTGATGCTGAAGCTGAAACTCCAATACTTTGGCCACCTGATGTGAAGAAACTGACTCATTTGAAATAAGATTGTTGATGCTGGGAAAGATTGAAGGTGGAAGGTAGATGGGGGTGTTTAGAGGATGAGGTGTTGTATTGGCTACTACTGAATCAATGGACATGAGTTTGGGTTAAGAACTCGGGAGGGAGTTGGTGATGGCATGCTGCAGTCCTGGGGTGGCAAAGAAGTTGGACACGGGAAAATCTCGAGCGACTGAACGGAATGAGAAAGAAACAAAGTTGGGTCATTTGTATAGACATCAGATGGATCGAGAGAGTGTTATACGAGGTTGAACTCAGAGGAAAAAAAACAAATGTGTATAATAATGCATATATGTGGATCTGAAAAAAAATGGTATAGATGATCTTACTTACAAAGCAAACAAATAGATACACAGAAGTAGATAATAACTCTGTATCCCAACCAAAAACACCCACCACCTCAAAACAAAAACAAGCAATAACAAACCTTTCATGTGATGCTAGGTTAATTTCTATTTTCTAACTCACAGATATTGAGGTTGCATGTTTTTGGAGTATGAAATCTAAAATAAATAAATGATTTTGTAAAACATAGTTGATAAAAAATATTAACAATAATTTTTTCAAGCTTTCTTTAACTGTGTGTGTTTGCCATGTGCCAGACCTTCCCTATTTTCATTTTGTGTCTTTTTGTCATTGGTAGGGAAAATTTGCTTTACTGGTTGTGGTGATTTCTGCCCAACAACCAACTTGGACTCATCCATATGTATGTATGTTTATCATTATCTCCACTTTCTTGGGGCTTCCTAAGTGACACTAGTGGTAAAGAACCTCTGGCCAATGAAGGAAAAAGCAGGAGGATCTGAAAGATTCGAGGCCTGCATCAGTAAGATCCCCTGAAAAAGGAAACAGGCAAACCCTCTCCAGTATTCTTACCTGCCTATTCCCATTGGACAGAGGCAGCCTGGCAGGTTACAGCCCATGGGGTCACAAAGAGTTGGACACAAAATGTAGTGGACTTAAGCACACAGCAGACCGTGGCTTCTCTGGGCTCAGACAGTAAACAAAAACTCTTTCTGCAATGAGGAGACCTGGAGTTCAATCTCTGGGTCAGGAAGATCCCTGGAGAAGCCAAATGGGCGACCCAATGCTCAGTATTCTTGCCTGGCAGGCTCTAGTCCATGTAGTCGCAAAAGTGTTGTCCATGATTGAGAAACTATCATTCTGTTTTCGCTTCTCAGGGTAAACAACAAAGATCAGGGACTAGCGGAATTATTCTTAGAAACTCTAGAAGTCTGTCGCTCCTTGGAACATTACTCTTTAACTGGTGTGTTTGAGTTGCAGTTAAGCTCAAAAGGCAAAGTCTAGAACATCTAGAATCAGGATGGTATGCTGAACAACCTATAGAGATGCATAGAATGATAAAGAGGATAACTAAAGCATCAAGCTCTGGGACTCAGCTGCCCCAGGCGCAGGATTCCCTGTGGAAGTTCCAGAGAATTATGTTGAACTATATTAATATAAGGTAAAAGAGAAGCCTGATTTTCAGTTCAACTTTGGAGTTCCCTTGGCTGCTGAAACAATTACAGGTCCCTGGAGCCCAGCAGTCTTCAGCACATCAGCAAACTTTTTTCCCCCATTGCTTATTCAGAGGCATATTCAAATCTCTTAGAGAAAATTCCTTCTTTTCCCTCATTATTTTCACCAAAAACACTTCTTAAAGAAACGGCCCTCATTTGTAGTTTTGTTCATACCTTCATTTGTTCCTTTTTAAATTCACTGATCTATTCATTAGTTCTTCCTACTTTCTCATCTCCCTGCTATTGGTCGGTCACCGTAGTGTGCCTGATTCTGGGGACAAGGATGTTTAAGGTGTCCCTTGTGCTCCGCTTCCCAGCCCTGGACCCTCATATTGTTCCCACTGAGGCTGAATAGATAGGATAATTGTGGATTCTATGCAGCAAAGTTACCAACTTCACTTGTGTTTAGTTGCTGGTTTTATTCAGTCACTAAGTCGTGTCCAGCTCTTTGCAACACCATGGACTGCAGCACACCAGGCTTCCCTGTCCTGTATCATCTCCCAAAGTTTGCTCAAACTCATATCCATTGGGTCGGTGGTGCCATCCAACCATCTCATCTTCTGTCATCCCCTTCTCCTCTTGCCCTCAGTCTTTCCCAGGATCAGGGTCTTTTTTAAAGAGTTGGCTCTTTGCATCACGTGGCCAGAGTCTCCCGCATTGCAGGCAGATTCTTTATCCTCTGAGTCACCTGGGAAGCCCTACTTATACATAAACTGAATGTGTGGATAAAAGCAGTGAAAATAGAAAATAGAAACTTTCCTTCTATAATCATGGCTCATCTTGCCCATCCTAGGGCTGCCAAAACTGTCCCTCCTTAA
>JAJLRB010005439.1:0-36592 GCA_020976825.1 Odocoileus hemionus | reverse complement strand
AATGCCCCCCCCTTTCTACCCCATTGGAGGATAGGTTGAAACCCCTCATCCCAAAAAATTTGGGAAACTATACAAAATATGATTTCAGATATTGGACAACAGGCAACAAAACACTATGATCCCTGAGAGAAGGGAAATAAAAAAAAGTAAATTTCCCATGATCACCCAAAATTTCCCTCCCTGAGTCAATTTTGGATTGTGGTGAAGGAAAGGGGAACCAAAAATAGAGAACAGAGGGTATTTTTGAATTGAGGAGTCAGGATGAGCACTTGAGGGAGCTGAGTTATCTAAAATTTGTAAGGCAGAATGTCAAGAAAGAGGAAACTATCACAAAATGAGTTCTAAATATCTTCACAGAGATTCCCCTTGATTCTTTGTTCAAATAACAACCTATATATGGTGAAACTCAATAAAGGTGGACAAAAGATAAACTCTGGGGAAAGAATAATTATTAAAGAGCTACAGGCTAAATAATTTACAGAGTAAATTTTGGACCTGGAATCATTCAAGTTCTCACCAGAAATGGTGGAGAGCCTTACTGAATCACAGAATCTTTAGTAGAAGGCAAAAAAAGGTGTCTTAGTAGTGGAGCTAAACTAACCTGGAGGAAAGGTCACCTTAAGTCCCTTAAATAGTTTAAAAACAAGATCAAAAGAATCAAGCAAACCGGAGTAACTTAACTGCCTTTCCAGAAAAAAGCCCAAAAACTCTTTAAGAGATTACAGAAAATGCACCACTCAATGCATAATATGCAACCCACCCAAACATTCAATAAAAAATTTAAAACTAGACATCTGTAGAAATGTGATCATGCAGGAAGAAAAAAAATCAAGAAACATATGTATAAATGACACAAATTAATAATTAACAAGTTCCTAAAACAATTCTTGAAAAAACATTAAGTGCCTAACTAGTTAAAGAAAAACAATCAGCATTGTGAGAACTGGGGGGAAAAATTATAAAAAAAGAATCAAATGGACCTACTAAACATGAAAAATACAAATCACAAAGAAGAAAAAACTTCACTGGACGAAATAAGTGCATACTAGACACCTGCAGAAGAAAAAAAGTTGAAACCATAACAATAGAAACAATGCAAAATAAGGCACAGAATAACCCCCCAAAAAAAGATTGAAAAAATAAACAGAGCCTCCCTCAGTAACCTATGGAAAACATCAAACATTTAAAAAAAAAAAGTCTGAGAGAAAAAGAGGGTAAAGGAGCACAGAGAATATATTTCGAGAAAATTGTGACCAATAAAATTACAAAAATGATATGGAAACACCCCAAATGCCCATCAAAAAGGTTAAAAAAGATGTAGTATACATACACAATGATATTTATTCAGCCATGAGAAAGGAGGGCATCCTGCCATTTTCACAACATGGGACCTTGAGTACGTTATGCAAATGATTAAGCCATATAAGCATTTCAACATAGCTTTTCTCAATAACAATAGAACTGGACAGTAAATCAATGGGGCCACAAACACTTAACACTTTCAATCAGCTTGACATAGTTGACATTTACAGGGAAAAACAATAGATGGGAAGACTAGAGATCTCTTCAAGAAACTGGAGAGATCAAGGAAACATTTCATGCAAAGATGTCACAATAAAAGGACAGAAATGATAAGGACCAAAACAGAAGCAGAAGAGATAAAAAAGAGGTGGTAAGAAATACACAGAAGAACTATACAAAAAAGATCTTATGAACCCGATAAACACAAGGTGTGGGTCACTCACCTAGGGACAGACATTCCTGAGCCTGAATTCAAGGGGGTCTTAGGAAACATTACTACGAACAAACTATTTAAACTTAGCTATTTAAACCCTAAAAGATGATACGTTTAAAAGTGTTTGACTCAAATGCCAGAAAATTTGGAAAATTCAGCAGTGGACACAAGACTGGAAAAGGTCAGTTTTCATTTCAATCTCAAGAAGGGCAATGCCAAAGAATGTTCAAAGTACCCACAATTGTGCTCATTCCCATGCTAGTAAGGTTATGTTTAAAATCCTTCAAGCTAGATAGGCTTCAGATATGTGAAACGAGAACTTCCAGATGTACAAAATGGGTTTAGAAAAAGCGGGAGAACCAAGACCCAAATTGCCAAGATGTATTGTATCATAGAAAAAAACAAGGGAATTCCAGAAAAAATCTACTTCTTTGACAACACCGAAGCCTTGACTGTGTGGATCACAATAACCTGTGGGAAATTAAGTCTTAGAGATGGAATACCAGACCACCTTACCTGTCTCCTGAGAAACCTGAAATGCAGGTCAAGAAGCAACAGAATCAAACATGGAACAACTGAATGGTTCAAAATTGGAAGGAGATGACAAGACTGAAATATTGTCACCCTGTTTATTTAATTTTCTATGCATACTTGTTGGTCAGTCACTCAGTCGCGTCCAACTCTGTGGGGACCCCTTGGACTGCAGCACACCAGGCTTCGCAGTCTTTCACTATCTCCCAGAGTTTGCTCAAACTCAGTCCTCTGAGTCAGTGATGCCATCCAAACCCATTCATCCTCTATCCCCCCTTTCTCCTCCTGCCTTCAATCTTTCCCACATCAGGATTTTACTAATGAATCAAGCTCTTGCATCAGGTGGCCAAGTATAGAGCTTAACTTCAGCAATCCTTCCAATGAATGTTCAAGGTTTGATTTCCTTAAGGGTTAACGGTTTGACTTTTGTGGGCAAAATTAGTCTCTGTTTTTTAATATTCTTTATAGGTTTGTCATAGTTTTCCCTTCCAAGAAGCAAGCATTTTTAATTTCAAGGCTGTAGTCACTGTCCTCAGAGATTTGGCGCCAAATAAAATAAAATCTACCACCGCATCCATTTTCTCCCTTTCTATTTACCATGAAGTGTTGGAACTGGATGCCAATTTTTTGAATGCTAAGTTTTAAGCAGTTTTTCACTCCCCTTTTCACCTCATAAGAGAAACTTTGAGAGTCTGGAGTGGTGGCTGTGCTGTGCTGGAGCAGCTGTGAGGAGATGCCCACATCCAAGGGCAAAGGAGAGGCCCCAGCAAGATGGTAGGAGGGCAAAATCGTGTTTAGAATCAAACCCCATACCTGCCAGAGACACTCAGAGGGCTCAAACAACCTTGTCCACACCAGGACCCAGAGACCACACAGAGACTGAGACAGAACTGCGTTTGAGTATCTCCTGTGGAGGTGAGGGTCAGCAGTGGCCTGCCGCAGGGCAGGGGCTCTGTGTGGGCAGAGTTGGGTATGGCATAAGCCCTTTTGGAGGGGTCGCTTAACCCCCCCAGACTGCCAGAACTTACACAGGACGGGAAAAGACTTGGAGGGCCCAACAGAACGGGGCCCAGGAGAAAGGAGCAGTGACCCCACAACAGACTGACCCAGACTTGCCATGAGTGTCCAGGAGTCTCTGGTGGAGGCATAGTCAGTGGTGGCTGCTGCAGAGTTGGGGGCACTGAGTGGCCCAAAGAGTTTTATGGGACCTTTTGAAGGAGGTCACCGTTATCTTCATTACCTCCACCTAGTTTTGGCCCCAGGTAAATAACGGGGAGAGAACACAGTACCACCCTTTAACAGAAAACGGGTTTTTAAAGATTTACGGGCAGGGCCTCTATCGGGAAAAAGGGAACCCTTTTCCCCCTCATCAGTCTTCCCAAAAGGGGAAAACTTCCATAAGCCCTTATCCTTCCCCATCAGGGGGGCAGACAGACAAAAAAACCCAAAAATCCAGAAACAAACCCAAATCTGATACATGGCCCCACAGCCTTGTCAAACCCTAAATAAAACCTATAAGTCATCCCATATAGTGCCCCCCAAAGGACAGCGGGTCATCGGTGGAAATTTCTGAAAAAACGTGGCCCAAACTGGGAAGGGAATGGCAAACCATTCATATTCTTTGCCTTGAGAACCCTTAACAGAATGAAAAGGAAAAAAGATAGGACACGGGAAAGATGAACTCCCCAGGTCGGTGGGGTGCCCAAATCCCACTGGGGGATCAGAGGAAAAATAACTCCAAAAAGGGGCCCTGAAGAGACGGAGCCAAACCCAAAAAAAAACCCCAGCTGTGGCGGTGACGGGGGGTTGGGATGGAAGTAAATTCCGATGCTGTAAAGAGAAATTTTGCATAGGAACCTGAAAATGTTGGGTCCATAAATCAAGGAAAATTTGGGAAAGTGGTAAATTTGGAGATGGAAAAGGTGAACATCCATTTTGGGAATCAGCAAACAAAAAATGGACGGAAGGGGGTAAATTTTTAACCCAGATGACCATTATTCTACTACTGGGGCCCCAAGAACCCCTTTAGAAAAATGCGTAGCCATCACAGTAAAAAAAAGAGTCAAAAAGCAGTATTTGGGGATGCAATCTAAAAAAAGCCCAAATGATCTCTGTTTTTCCAAGGCAAACCATTAAATACCCATGGTAACCCAAAGCCTATGCCCCAACCAGTAACGCTGAAGAAGCTAAAAGTTGAGCAAAATTCTATAAAAACCCTACCGGGCCCTTCTAGAACTTAACCCCAACCCAAAAAAAAAGGTTTTCCCTTTTCCCCATTTGGGGACGGGAATGAAAAAGGGTAGGAAGTCAAGAGAAAACCGGGAGAAACAGGAAATTTTTTGCCCTGGATTACAGAATGAACAGGGAAAAGGTTTAATAGAGTTTTTCCAAGAGAAGCACTGGTCATAAAAAACCCACCCCTTCCAACAAACCCCAAGGGGAAAAGACTTATACAGGGACCTCCCCCAATGGTCAATCCCCAAAATCAAAATTGATGTATTCTTTGCACCAAAAGATGGAGAAGCTCTATACTCAGCAGAAAAAATCCCGGGATCGCTGTGGCCAGTTTCATGAATCCAATTTCCCAAAAATTCAAAATTTAAAAAATTGAAAAAGTAAAAAAAAACCACTAGACCATTCAGGTGGGCCAAAAATCAAACCCCTTTTTCGTTTATACAGTGGAAGTCAAATAGATTAAAGGGGAATTAGATTGATAGACAGAGTGCCTAAGAACTATGGATGGAGGTACGGGGAAAAAAATCCTAAAAGGAAGAAAAAGATAAAGACCACCAAAGGAAAAAAAAATGCAGGGAGGTCCTAAAAATCCCCAAAAAAGGAATAGGAGGGGAAAGATAAAATTTCCCTACCCCACAAAGGGCCATAAAAAGGGGGGGGGGGGATCGGGGGGGAAAGGGGGGGGGGGGGGGCTGACAAATTCCACAAAAAAAACTTCTGAATGCTGGGGGGGAGGGACACAAAGACCCCCAAAAGGAAACCCTTCCTTCGAAAGGAGGTGGGAAAAAATAAAAGGGTTAAAAAAAAAGAAAACCCAAAAAGTTGGGAAAAATTTTTAAGGAACCCATCCCAAAGGGAAAGGGAAAGTAAAATTTGGAAAGGAAAAGGGGGGTTTCCAAACCCCAAAAAAACCCCCTCTCCCAGCGGGTCTGTGGGGTTTTTGGGGAATTTTCCAAAGGCAACAAAAACTGGGGGGGGGGAAAAAAAAAAACCCACAGAATACGCGCCTAACTGCAACACCCGGGGGGGAAAGAAGTAGCCCCAGACCCTCGGGTCTCCCAGCAGTGAGCGGGGCTGAACAGGGAGGTGGGGGTTTTGCATATTAGGTAAGGACTGGGCCTGAATGCCTGGGGGACAATTTTAGGAAGCTAATGTGGGGGATAGAAAACCCAAATTTGGTGGATAGCTAGAGAAAAGGGGAAAAAAAGAAAAGAGAGAGGGTGGCCCAAAGATGGCAAAAAAATAGGACGGGGAGGCATTTTCTCCCCCAAAAATTATCAAAAGAACATCTGAACGCCAACTTCCCAAAAACAACTTTAAATGCTGGCAGAGGACAGCAGGCCCCCAAAAGGCAGCCCTTTGCCCTTGAAAGGAGATTTTTTAATTTTTGTTTTTTTCAAAATTTTTTTATCAACTTTGTCCCTTTTAAAAAACCCCCATTCTTCATTTAAAAATTTTTTTCTTGGGACCCAGATCACTGGCCTGTTTTGCACACCCCCCCTTTTAACTCTCCTTTTTTCCCCCGGGTTCGCCTTATCTCCCCCCCCCCTTTTTCTTCTTTCCCCAAACTCGATGAATCTTTTGTGTTTTCCGGGTAGGGGAACACTTAGGGAACTGTTTTCCCTGGCTGGATCTGTCTCGCCCTTTTTTGTTTCCCCCTTTTATCTTCCGGTCACCTTATCCCCTTTCCTCCCTTTTTTCCCTTTCCCTATCTTTTTTCCTTTCCCCTCTTATGAAATCTCTGAAGGAAAATTTTTGTGGGAAAATGTATGCTCTTTTTTTTAAATATTCTATAAAGATTTGTGGGCAATTTTAGAATAATTGTGGGAAAAAAATGAAGCCTTTAACGGGGGGCCCCCCCCCCCCTTTGGTGTGATTCCCGGCAAGGAAATTTGATTACGGGCCCAGGGAAGTAAATTACGGGCTAGTTTGGGTCTCTCCCCCTTTTGAAAACCCCTTTGTCCCCGGGTCATCTCTAACTCCCTTTTTCCCTCTTCTCTTCTGCATGTAACCTGGGGACCTCTTTTGGGGGGTCCCTTTTTGGGGAAAATTTTAAATTAAACCTAGATGGTTTATCATCTTGCTGTATAGTTTGAGAATTCTTGAGGCTAAATAAAAATTAAAACTGAAAACCAGGGCAGGAGATTTTAAGCCCAAATTTCCTAAGAACACCAGAGAACTCCTGAATCCGGGGAAACATTAATCAAAAAGGAGACATAAAAAGGGCCCCCATCCCTACACTAAAACCCTAGCCCCCCCAAAAAAGGGCCAACAACTCCGAGCAAGCCATACCACGCCAAATTCCCCAGCAAACAAGGCCGAAACCCCCTTGACCCCCAAATACAAAATGGCAAAACCCACAAATTTCCACTGAAAACTCAAAATCATTTATTGGACACTTCTTTGCACCCCGGAGAGAAAAAATCCAGTCCACCCACCAGAACCCCGACCCCCAAGCTTCCCAAACCCAAGAGACCTAGACAAGCCACATTCCCAAACCCCTCCCCACATTGGGGAAACCCTTTCCAAAATAAAGGGGAAAACCCCCAAAACTCCAGGATACAGAGGGGCCCCCCCAAACACGGGCAATAAAAACAAGATGAAAAGGGCAGGGGAAAATACCCAGCGGGTAAAGGAATGGGATAAATCCCCACCAAACCAAACAAAAGGGAAGAGATAAAGGAACTCCCTGATAAAAAATTTCCCCTGAATAATGTTTAGTAAAAATGACCCAAAAATTTTCTTAAAAGCAAATTGGATTTTACAGATAAATAGCCTGGAGACAAGGATCGAGAAGATGCAAAAAAGGGTTTTAAGAAGGCCCTAAAGAATAAAAAAAGAGTAATAAAAAAGAATAATGCAAAATAAATAACAAAAAAACACTCTGGAGGGAAAACCAACAGAATAAGGGAGGCAAAATGGGATTAAGGTTAGAAGATACTTTTAAGAAAAAAATGAAACAGAGGGGAAAAAAAGAATTAAAGAAAATGAGGACCCCCCCCCCCTCAAAAAGGCCTTGGGGAAAAGGAAAATGCCCCAACATTTGAATCTTTAATTCCCAGAAGAAGAAAAAAAAAAAAGAAAAACCTGAGAAAATACTTGAAATAATGTTAAAAAACTTCCCAAAAAAGGGGGAAAAGGAAAATTTATCACCCAATCCAAAAAACCCAGAGAGCCCCCAAACGGGATAAACCCAAGGCAAAACCCCCAAGACACAAAATTAATAAAATTTAAAGAAGATCAAACAAAAAGAAAAAATTTAAAAGCAGCAAGGGGAAAAACAAAAATACACACAAGGGGTTTTCCCATAAGGATAACACCCTGATCTTTCAATAAAAAACTTTTAAAGCCAAAAGGGGAAGGGGCCGGGACATACAAAAAAATGGAAAAAAAAAAACCTAAAAGCCCAAATTACGTCCCCAGCAAGGATTCTTTTCAAATATAAAGGGAAATCAAAAGCTTTAAACAAGCAAAAGCTGGAGAACCCGGCATCCAAAACCACCTCTCCAAAAAAAATGTAAAGGGATCTTCTCTAACAAAAAAACACAGAAAGGGTTTTTAAACTTGAACCCAAAACAAAAAGTAAATGGCAAGGGGATCAAAACTTTTCAAAAAATTACCTTAAATTAAATGGTTGAAGGGCCCCAAACCAAAACCAAAGTTTGGGCTGAATGGATACAAAAAAGACCCTATACATGCTGTTACAAGAACCCCCCTTAAAACGGGGGAAAACACACAGACTGAAAGTGAAGGCGGGAAAAAAAAATTTCCCAAATGCAAATGGGAGACCAAAAGAAAGCAGGAGTAGCAATACTCATATAAAAAAAAAATAAACATTAAAAAAAAGGGCCCTGTAAAAAGGGGACAAAGATGGACACTACATAATAAACAAAGGATAACCCAAGAAAAAATTTTTAAACAACCCTAAATATTTTATGCACCCAAAACATAAGAGCACCACAATTTTTAAGAAAATGTAACAAGTTTTAAAGGGGGAAATTAAAACAAAAACCCACAAAAATAGGGGGAAAATTTTAAATCTCCACTCACACCTATGGATAGGATCAACAAAACCAAAAAATTTAACAAGGAAACACAAACTTTAAAAAAACCACAAGGGAGCGTTAAAACCAAAATTTGATATCTACAGGACATTTCCCCACAAAGAAATAAAATTTCCCCTTTTTTCTCAACCCCACATGGGAAACCTTCTCCAGGATAGATAACATCCGGGCCATAAATTGCCTTGGAAAATTTTTAAAAAAAAATTGAAATCATTCCAAGCATTTTTTCTGACCCAAAAGCAGTAAGTTTAGATGTAAATTACGGGAGAAAAACTTTTAAAAAAACCAACATAGGGAAAGGCTGAAAAAACCCCCTTTCGAATAACCAACAAATCCCGAAGAAAAAAAAAATAAAAATCAAATTTATGCATAGAAACGAATGAAAAAAAAAAACACAACCCCCAAAACCCTAATGGGCCCAATGTAAAAGCAGTGCTAACAGGAAGGTTCAAGAATACAGGATTGCCCCAAGAAAAAAGAAAAAATCAAATAAATAAACTAAAATCCCACCCTAAAAAACCTTAAAAAAGGAAAAACCCTTATTTAACCCCCGGGTTTGTAGAAGGAAGAACTTTTTAAAAATAGGGCAGAAATAAATGCAATAGAAGCAAAAAAGACCTAGCAAAATCAACAAAAACCCGAAGCTGGTTCTTTCGAAGGTTTAAAAAAAAATTGACAAAAACCCTTAGCCCGAATCCTCTAGAAGCAAAAGGGGGAAAAATTTTAAAACAACAAAAAAAAACAAAAAAAAATGGAGGGAGCCCCAAAGAAAAC
Organism: Odocoileus hemionus; assembly: GCA_020976825.1. Lineage (NCBI taxonomy): Eukaryota > Metazoa > Chordata > Mammalia > Artiodactyla > Cervidae > Odocoileus > Odocoileus hemionus. Next base: position 27,253 of record JAJLRB010005439.1, on the reverse strand, counting down.
ACCGAAATACAAAAGGGTCAAAAGAGAATACTACCAGCAAAAATAAATTTTTCAATAAAATGGAAACTTGGAAGAAATTGACAAATTCTTAGGGAAAAATACAAATTTCCAAAACTGGGAACCCGGAAGGGAAAAACAAAATAGAAAATCCCGAAAAATAGAAAAAAAGATTTCAACACAATCACAAAATTGAAACTATAATCAGAAAAACTTCCAAAAAAACAAAAGCCCGGCCCAAAAAGCTTTACAGCTGAATTCTAAACCCAAAATTTAGGGGAAAAATAACACCTATCCTGCTCAAACTCTTCCCGAAATTTGTTTTTAGGAAGGTAAACTTCCAAATCATTCTATGAAAAACCCTCACATTAAAACCAAAACCTGACAAAGATGCCCCAAAAAAAAAAAAAACTTTTAGGGCAATTTTCACTGATGAATATAGAAGCAAAAAACCTTAAAAAATTTAAACAAAAAGAATCCAACAACATATTAAAAAGATCACACCCTCTTTACCAAAGGGGGTTTTTCCCCCGGGATGCAAGGTTTTTAATTTCCCCAATTTAATCAATGTAATACACCACATTAACAAATTGAAAGATAAAAACCATATTTTTTATCTCAATAGATGCAGAGAAGCCTTTGACTAAACTCAACATCCATTTTTGATAAAAACCTCCAAAAACAGGAATGAAAAAACATAATCAACTTAAAAAAAGCTATCGTTTACAAACCCCCCCCAGCAAACATTTTTCCCCCAATGGTGGAAAAAAATTTAAAGCATTTCCCTTTTAAAACAGGAAAAAAGACAAGGGTGGCCCCCTCTTACCACACATTCAATACAGTTTTGGGAAATTTTTGGGCCCCAGCAAACAGGGCAAAAAAAGAATAAAAGGAATCCGTTTGGAAAAGAAGAAATTAAAAAATCTCACTGTTTGGGAGAAGACATTATCCTCTACATTGAAAAACCCCAAATATTACCAGAAAATTTAAGCTAATCAATAATTAGTTTTTGTTTCAGGATATTTAAAATAAAAACACAGAAATCCCTTGATTCCTATACATAACAAAGAGGAAAACAGAAAGGAAAATTAAAGGGAAAAAAAGTCCCCCACCATTGCAATAAAAAAATAAAAAACTTAGGAATAAAAATTTCCTAAAGAAACAAAAGACCTTTTTTGAAAGGAAAAAATATAAAAAAAACTGGTGAAAGAAAACAAAGAGGACACAAATGGTTGGGGGAAAAATTTCCGGCCATGGACAGAAGAATCGGTAAAAGTGGAAAAACAGTATAATACCCCCCGCAAAACCATTTAAATTTAATGCAATCCCCATCAAGCCACCAAAAAGGGTTTTTTTTACAGAACTAAACAAATTTTATAATTTTTATGGAAATACAAAAAACCTCAAATAGCCCCAAAACCCAAACTTTGGGAAAGGGAAATGGGGGAAAAAACAACCTGCCGCTTTAGTCTCTACTACAAAGCCCCCAGTCCCTCAAAACCTGGTATTGGGACAAAAACAGGAAAAAAACCCCAAAAAACAAAATAAAAAAACCCAGAATAAAACCACAAAACCATAAACAAACCCTTAAACTTTTTCAAAAGGGGCAAGGAAAATACAAGGGGAAAAAAAGGGCAATTTTTAACAAATGGGTGCTGGGAAAAAGGTCCCAAACCCCTTGTAAAAAACTGGGAAACCCAGAAAAACTTTTTGATATCCCAAAAACAAAATTTAAAACCAAAAGGATTAAAAATCTAAAAGTAAGCCCGAAGCTTTTTAAAATCCTAGGGAAAATCAAGGCAAAACACCCCTCCGACATAAACCACAGCCCGGGTCCTCTATGAAACCACCTCCCCGAGTAATGGGGAAAAAAAAGCAAAAATAAAAAAAATGGGACCCAATTAAAATTAAAAGTTTTTGGACAACCCAAAGGGAAAACCCAAAACCCAAAGGGGAAAAGAAAGCCTTTAGATTGGGAGAAATAATAGAAACGACGCAACAGACAAAGAAAATTTAAACTCAAAAATTTTACAAAACCCAAACCCTTTCCCGCTCAATTTCAGAAAAATAAAAGACCCAGTCAAAAAGTTTGGGGGGAGAACTAAACAACTTTCTCTAAAGAAACATCCCGGTGGCTAACAAAAAAACGGGGAAAAAAAAGTTCAACCCTCACTTTTTATCAGGAAAAGCCAAAACAAAGCCAAATGAGGTACCCTTTCAAAAACATGGAAACAACCTTTAAGCCCACAGCAGAATTTAAAAAGAAAAACGTGGTTCAAAAACACAAGGAAAAATTAATCCCCCATTAAAAAGGAAAAAAATTTGAATCCGTTCTAAAAGAGGTGGATGAAAGTGCAGCCTATTATACAGAGGAAATAACCCGAAAAAAAAAACCAATACCCGTATTTTAAAAACATAAAAAGGGAAATTTTGAAAAATGGGAATGATAACCCGGGAAAACGAGACAGCAAAAGAGACACAGATGTATTGAAAAAGTCTTTTTTGGGCTCTTGGGGGGGAAGGTGAGGGGGGGAGATATGGAGAATACATTGAAAAAAATGTAAAAAATCATATGGGAAAAGAATTTACCAATCCAAAGGGTTTAATGCATGATACAGGGTGCCGGGGGTGTGCACTGGGGTTTACCCCAAAGGGGTTTGGGTAGGGGGAGGCGGGGGGGGTTTCCCGAATGGGGAACCTGTCCCCCAAAGGGGGATTCAAATCAATGTATGGGAAAAACCAAAACAATGTTTAAAATAAAAATAAAAAAAATAACCCAGTTTTTAAAAAAAAAAAAAAAATAACAATTGCAAAAGGGAAAAAAGAGAGAGAGAGAGAAAGAAATTTCCTGTGAAAAGCTTAACCTAAAGGGACTGCTGGGGGCCCGTCACAGGGAAAAAAGGACTGAGGAGGCCCACCCCAAAGGAAACTAGCCAACTTTGAAACCGGGCCCCCCCCCCGCTGGAGGCAGAGAGGGGAGGCAGGGGGTGCCCGAGCCAGAATTTCAAGGAACAATTTTCCACCCCAAAAAGTTGGGGAACCCCTACCAAACGCAAAGGGGGCTCCCATTTGGGTAAACCCGTCTTCCTGCGACCCCGGGGCAGTTGACATCCACCAAGGGGGGTCACAGCCAGAGGGTCAGCTCCCAAGAAGGACACACCCGGGACACTGAGACAGCACTCCCTTTCTGTGCACCCAGGGGAAAAGGGTGGGGGGACCCCCGGGGGGTGATAAGGGGCACCACCCAGCTGCGAAGGGGTTTGCTTGCCAAGCATGTGGGGCACCTGAGGCTTTTGGACCTGGGAAGGGGGACCCAAAAAACAGGCCCAACCAAGTTTTTGTGCCTTTGTGGAATTTCCCAAAGAAACCTTTAAACCCGACAGCTTAGGCCTGGAAGTGCATTTTAACCCCAGGGCCTGCTTTGGAAAGTTCCCCCTTTCAGAGCCAAAACCCGGAAGCCCGAGCAGTGTAACGGGAAAGCCCATGCCGTGAGCGGGGCCAAAAAAAAAAACCCCGGTGGCCCAAACGTGAGCATCCCCACCACGCCAGGTGTTTGTTTTTAAAAACGTTCCTCCCCCCAAAAAGCACAACTGAACAAGCGAGCCCAAATAAGTTAACCCCCCCCCCCCCCTTTTCTCAGGGCAGAAATCAAAAATGAAAAGGGCTTGCAAAAAAAAGAAGCCAAAAAAAACCCAAAAAAGAGGGGCCCGCTTTTTGAATTTACAGGGGGGCAAAAGATGAAAGCCCCGTTTGTTAGCACTGGGCTACATTGGAAGGTTTCCTTTAGCCTTGACAAGAAATATAACTGGAAGAAGGGAAATATTTGAAAAAGAACCGACCCCCCACTGCCTGCAAACATCTCCAAGAAAATTTCCCAGATATATTTTAAATTTTTATCATTTTTAAATTTTTTAAATTCTTTATTACTCCCTTTTAATTTTTTATTTTTATAACCTTTCTATTAAACCCCAAAAAAAAAAGACCCCATTTTTAAAGGGCCCAAATTTTATTTTTTATTATATTTTTTTGATTTTTGTGATTTTGATTTGTTTTTAAAATTTTAAAAATTTAAAAAGTCTAACCCCCACTTTTTAGATTTTTTAATTTTTTGCTTTTTGGTATTTGTTATCAATTTTGTACCTTTAAAAAATCCAGTCTTCAGTAATCATTTTCACTTAGGAGTGTGTTTACCCGGCTTGATTTCTCTTCCCCCCTTTGGGCTCTCCTTTTTCTCCCCCAGGTCGCCCCTTCTCCTCCCTCCCCCTTCTCCTTTTTACCTAACTCTGTGAATCTCTTTGGATATTCCCGGGTGTGGAGAACCCCTTAAGGGAAATTTAATTTTGGGTTTGATTGTCTTTTCCCCCTTTTTACTCCCCCCCGTCTCCCCCTGGTCACCTCTATCTCCTTCCTCCCTTTTCTTGTTAAAATCTGTGAACCTTTTTTGAGTGTTTTTCCGATGTTGGGGAGCACATAGGGAAATTTATTACTGGCTAGAAATGGGTTTTCTCCCCTTTTGATTCCCCCCTTCTCCCCCTGGTCACCTTTTATCTCCCCCCTCCCTCTTTTTCTTCTCCGTGTAACTCTGTGAAACCCCTCCAGGGGTCCCTCACTGTGGAGAATCTTTTAAAATTAAAATAGATGTTTTAAAACAAACATGCTGATGGGGGAGAAGTCTTAGGTACTGTTTAAAAAAAAACTGAAAAACCAGAGGCAGGAGACCCTTTAAATTTCCCCAACTTGACAACATCAGAGAACCCTGATTCCAGGGAATATTAATCTACAATGCTCATCCAAAACCTATACCCCACACTGAAAAAAAGCTCCACCCAAGAGCCCAAAAAGTATTTAGAGCAAAACATACCAAGCTAAAATTTTCCCCAAAGGGCTTAAATAACATAACCCCGACATTTAAAAATACAGGGGGGGGCCAAAAGTCACACCAAAAACCCCTTTGACACCCCAACACTCACTACTGAACCTTAATTCATTGCACTTCAAGAGAATAGATCCAGCCCCCACCCACCAAAACACAGACCCAAGCTCCCCTAAACAGGGAAAACCCTTTACAAGCCCCTAGTCCAACCCCACCCAAGGGGGGGAAAAAAAACCTCCACAATAAATAGGACCTACAAACTTCCAGCATACAGTAGCGGGAGCGCGGCGGCCGGGGGCGCGGGAGGCGGGCGCACAGGCAATCTTAAACAAGATTGAAAACACAAAGAGATATTTCAGCAGGTAAAGGAACTGATATATTGGCCCGACGCAAACCTAACAAAAGAGATGAGATTAGGAGTCTAGCCTGAAAAAGAGTCAGAATAATGGGGGGGGGGAGGGGATGGAAGGGGGGGAGGGGGAAGTGGGGGGATGGGCGGAGTTAGGATTTTCAAAATGGTACTTACATGATAACTCCATTCAACATTTGATTTCATATAAATGAATGCCAGAGAGGAAAAAAGAAAAAAGAATTAAAAGAAAAGAGACAACCTCAGAGATCTCTGGGACAATGTTAAACACACACATTTCAAATCATAGAGTCCCAGAAAAGAAGACAAAAAAAAGATCATGAGAAAATACTTGGGGACATAGATAGTTGAAAACTTCGCTTAAAAGGGGAAGGAAATAGCCACCCCAGTCCAAGAAACCCCAGAGAGTCCCAAACAGATAAACCCTAGGCAAAATACCCTAAGACACCTATAATCAAATTAATGAAAGATCAACACAAAAGAGACAAATATTAAAACAGCAAGGGAGAAAGCAACAAATTCACCACTAAGGGGTTTCCCATAAGAATAACAGCTGATCTATCAATAGTAACCCTCCACCACAGAAGGGAATGGCAGGACATACTGAAAGTAATGAATAAGGATGAATATAAAACCCTACACCCCAGAGTGCTGTACCCAGCAAGGATCTCATTCAGTATATGAAGTGAGAAATGTTAAAAGCTTTAACAGAGCAAGTCAAAAGCTATGAGAAATTCAGCACCACCAAACCAGACTCTTCAACAAATGCTAAAATTGATCTTCTCTAGACAGGAAACCAGAAAAGATATATAAACTCAAACCCAAAACAACAACAAGTAAATGGCAACAGGGAATCATACACTTCGCAATAATTTACCTTAAATGTATATGGGTTGAAATGCTCCCAACCAAAAGAACAAAGACTGGCTGAATAGAATACAAAAAACAAGACCCCTAAATATGCTTTCCTACAAGAGACCCACCATCAAAACAAGGACACATACCGTTGACTGAAAGTGAAGGGCTGGGAAAAGATATTTCATGCAAATGGAGACCAAAAGAAAGCAGGAGTGAGTAGCAATAATCACAGTCATATCAGATAAAATAGACATTGAAATAAAGACACCATGAAAAGAGACAAAGAAGGACACTACATAATATCAAAGGATCAATCCAAGAAGAAGAAGAAGATAAGAATATCATAAATACAACCATCCAATATCACCCCACATAGGACAGCAACTGCAATATTTTGAAGGCAAATGCATAACCAAGTATGAAAGGGACTAAATTAACAGTAACACAATAATATAGTGGGAGACTTTAATACCCCACTCACACCTATGGATAGATCAACTAAACATGAAAATTAACAAGGAAACACAAACTTTAAAATGATACAATGGACCATTTAGACCTAATTATTGATATTTATAAGACATTTCACCCCAAAACTCTAATCCAAATTTCACCTTTTTCTCATGTGCACACAAACATTCTCCAGGATTGAATCACATCCTGGCCATAAATATAGCCATTGATAAATAAAAAAAAAATTGAAAGAAATCCTAAGGTCCAAGCATCTTTTCTCTCTGAACGCATTCAAGATGCAGTAAGATTAGAAGTCAACTACAGGAAAAACTAAACTAATGTTAAAAATACAAACAGTATGGAGGCTAAACAACACACTTTTGATATAAATTCAACAAATCACAGAAGAACAATAAAAATAAAATCAAAATATCATAGAAACAAAATGTAAAAATGTGACAACAAATCCAAAACCTATGGGATTCATTAAAAGCATGCTAAGGGAAGGTTCATAACAATACAACGACCTACCTCAAGAACAAGAGAAAAATCAAATAAATAACCTAACCTACACCTAAAGCAAGTAGAAAAAAAGAAGAAAGAAAACCACCCCAGGGTTAGTAAGAAGGAAAAGAAATCATAAAAAATTTGACGGGCAGAAAATAAATGAAAAAGTAAACAAAGACAGACCAAGAATAGTCAAAAACAAAAATCAACAAAACCAACAGCTGGTTCTTTCAGAAAAGTAAATAAAATAGACAAACCATTAGCCCAGACTCATCAAGAAAAAATGGGAGAAGAATCAAATCAACAAAATTAGAAATGAAAATGGGAGAAATCACAACAGAACATTACACAGAAATACAAAGGATCAAAAGAGACTTCACTATGCAGCAACTAATATGCCAATAAAAATGGACAACTTGGAAGAAATGGAACAAATTCTTAGAAAAGTATAACTTTTCAAAACTGAACCAGGAAGAAATAGAAAATATATTAACAGGCTCAATCACCAAGCAAGTCAGGAAATCGTAACTAAACTGTAATCAGAAAATCTTCCAACAAACAAAAGCCCAGGACCATATGGCTTCACAGCTGAATTCCTCTACCAAAAATTTAGAGAAGAGCAACACCTACATCCTACTCAAACCTCTTCCATAAAATTGCAGAGGAAGATAAACTTCCAAACTCAAATCTATGAGGCCACCATCACCCTAATACCAATAACCAGACAAAGATGCCACACAAAAAAGAAAACTACAGGCCAATATCACTGATGAATATAGAGATGCAAAAATCCGTTAACAAAATTCTAGCAAACATGAATCCACAACATATTAAAAATGAATCACACATCATAGACCAAGTGGGCTTTTATCCCGAGGAATGCAAGGATTCTTCAAATTTTTGCAAATCACATCAATGTGATACACCATATTAACAAAATTGAAAGATAAAAACAATATTATCATCCCAACAGATGTAGAGAAAGCCCTCTTTGACAAAATTCAACAGTCCATTTATGAAAAAAACCCTCCAGAAAGCAAGGCACAGAAGGAACATACCTCAACATATAAAAGCCATATACGATAAAATCCCTACAGCAAACATTTGCTCCTTGAAGCCATGAAAAATTGAAAAGCATTTTCCCTAAAGTCAGAATAAGACAAGGGTGGTGCCCACTCTCACCACTACTATCTCAGACATAAGTTTTGGAAGTCCTAGCCACAGCAATCAGAGAAGATAAAGAAATAAAAGGAATCCAGATTGTGAAAAGAAGAGAAGTAAAGACTCACTGTTTGCAGATGACATGATTGCCTCTACCTAGAAAACCGCAAGGATTCCTCCACACAGAAAATTACTACACCAGCTAATCAGTGAATATAGTAAAGTTGCAGGATATAAAAATAACACACAGAAATCCCTTGCATTCCTATTACACTAACAATAGAGAAAACAGAAAGAGAAATTAAAGAAACAATCCATTCACCACTGCAATTGAAAAGAATAAAATAGCTTAGGAAATAAATCTACCTAAAGAAACAAAAGACCTATATGTATGAAAACTATAAAACACTGATGAAAGAAATCAAAGATGACACAAATAGATGGAGAAATATACCATGTTCATGTGGAGTTGGATAGAATCAATATAGTGAAAATGAGTATACTACCAAGCAATCAATAGAATCCAATGTACAAGTCCCTATCAAGCTACCAACTGTACATTCTTTCCACAGAACTAGAACAAATAATTTTCACAATTTGTATGGAATGTGACAAAAAAACCTCAAATACACCAAAGCAATCTGAGAAAGAAGAATGGAACTGGAGAAATCAACCTGTCCTGACTTCAGACTCTACTACAAAGCTACAGTCATTCAAGACAGTATGGTCACCTGGCACAAAGACAGAAAATAATAGGATCAATGGAAGTCAAAAGCTAGAAAGCCCCAGAGATAAATCCACACACCTATTGGACACCTTAACTGTTGACAAAGGAGGTCAATAATATACAATGGAGAAAATGACAATCCTCTTTAACAATGGTGCTGGGAAAACTGGTCAACCAATTGTACAAAGAATGAAACTAAGAACACTTTCTCTAATACCATAACACAAAAATAAAAGACTCAAAATGAATTAAAGATCTAAAGGTAAGACCAGAAACTATAAAACTCCTAGGAGGAAAACATAGGCAAAACACTCTCCAACATGAAACACACAGCAGGATCCCTCTAATGACCCACCTCCCAGAAGTAATGGAAATAAAAGCAAAAATAAACAAAATGGGACCTAATTAAACTCAAAAGCTTTTGCACAACAAAGGAAACTATAAGCAAGGTGAAAAGGTGTACAGCCTTCATAATGGGAGAAAATAATAGCAAAACGGAAAGTCAACTAGACAAAGAATTAATCTCAAAAATATACAAGCAGCTCCTGCAGCTCAATTCCAGAAAAATAAATGACCCAATCAAAAAGTGGCCAAAGAACTAAACAGACATTTCTCCAAAGAAGACATACAGATGGCTAACAAACACATAAAAGATGTTCAACAATCACTCATTATCAGAGACAAATGCAAATCAAAATCACAATGAGGTACTCAGTCTTCACGCCAGTTGGAATGGCTTGCTATCAAAACGTCATACAAACAATAAAATGCTGAAGAGGTAGGTGTGGAGAAAAGGGAACCCTCTTACACTGTTGGTGGGAATGCAAACTAGTACAGCCACTATGGAGAACAGTGTGGAGATTCCTTAAAAAAAACTGGAAATAGAACTGCCTTATAGTTGACCCAGCAATCCCACTGCTGCTGGGCATACACACCGAGGAAACCAGAATTGAAAGAGACACGTGTACCCCAATATTCATCACAGTTGCAGACTGTTTTACAATAGCTAGGACATGGAAGCAACCTAGATGTCCATCAAGCAGACAATGGATAAGGAAGTTTGTGGTATATATACACAATGGAACATATTACTCAGCTATAAAAAGAATATATGCATTTGAATCTCAGTTTTCTAAGATGAGCTGTAGATATAAACTGGAGCCTATTATACAAGTGAAGTAAGTCATGAGAAAGACAAAACACCAATATAGTTAATTAACTGCATATATACTGGAATTTTAGAAATATGTAATGATGACCACTATATGCGAAGGACAGCAAAGAGACACAGATGTAAAGAACAGATTCTTTTGGACTCTGTGCTCCTTCACAGAGGCAGAGGGTGGGATGATTTGAGAGAATAGCATTGAAACATGTATTATTATCATATGTGAAATAGATCACCAGTCCAAGTTCAATGCATGAGAAGACAGGGGTGCTCCAGGGCTGGTGCACTGGGATGACCCAAGGGATGGGATGGGGAGGGAGGTGGGAGGGGGTTCAGGATGGGGAACACATGTACACCCATGGCTGATTCATGTCAATGTATGGCAAAAACCACTACAATATTGTAAAGTAATTAGCCCTCCAATTAAAATAAATAAATTCGGTTTTGTAAAAATGATCTGCTTTTTAGAACTGTAGATGTTGGATAAGACTCTTGAGTAGATCCTTTGAACAGCAAGAAGAATTCAAACTCAGTTAATCCTAACAGGTACATTAGTCACCTGAAATATTTTCAATGTGGAAGGACTGATGGGCTAGAAGCTTGACACTCCAATACCTGTTGGCCAGCCTGCTGACACAAGAAAGCAGCTGACTCATTAGAAAAGTACCCTGATAGCTTGGGAAAAGATTGAGGTGTTCAGAGAGGAGAAGAAGTGGAATGGACAGAGGATGATTGATATGGGGGTCAGTAGTGATGGCAATCACTAACGTCAATGGAGCAATGAAGTTTGAGTAAAGGTGGGAGTTGGTGATGGACAGTAAAGTTTTATTGCCTGTCATTCATAGGGTTTCAGTCCAATGGGGTACACTAAAGTAGTCAGTTAAACACGTAACGGTAGCAACCCTTGAAGGCGATGAAGGAGAGGATCTTCATTACATACTCTCTGCTTTCTTCTAAGATAACTTGTACTAGGGGCTTTCCTGGTAGCTCAGCTGGTAAAGAATACACCTGTAATGCAAGAGACTCTGGTTCAATTCCTGGGTCAGGAAGATCTCCTGGAGAAGGGATAGGCTATCCACTCCAGTATTCTTGGGCTTTCCTGTTGACTCAGACAGTAAAGAATCCACCTGCAATAAGGGAGACCTGGTTTTGATCCCTGGGTTCGGAAGATCCCCTGAAGGAGAGCATGGCAACCCACTCCAGTATTTCTGCCTGGAGAATCCCCATGGACAGAGAAGCCTGGTGGGCTACAGTCCATGAGGTCACAAAGAGTTGGACATGACTGAGCGACTAAGCACAGCACAGAAGCAACAAGCAAAGGGAACATGTACTAGATCATAAAACAAATTTCAGTAAATTTAAATGTATTGACATTATACAAAATATGTTCTCTAACCACAACAAAATAAAATCAGAAATCAATAACAATATGTGGGAAATTCCCAAAATATTTTAAAGAACAGATTTCTCAATAGCATATGAGTAAAAAAAGAAATCAAAATAGTAATAAAATTTTGGGTCTAATGAAAAAAAAACCACAACATATGAAAATGTGGAGGGTACAGCTAAAACAGTACTGAGAAGGAAATTTACAGTCTTAAATGCTTTAAAGTTAATGATCCCAGATTCCACTTTAAGGATTTGGAACCCTACCTCTTATTTGCTACAGGACTTAAAAGACAAATGCATTAAAAAATTATAAAGATATGTGATGGGTACACAATATATAAAGATACAATTTGTGGCATCAATAATATAAAGTAGCAGGCAGGATTGTAAAGGAGTAGTCTTTGTATGCAACTGAAATTAAATTTGTACCAATTTAAAATCGATTGTTATAAATTTAGGATGTTATTTGTAATCTTCACAGTAATTCAAAGAATGTATCTGTAGAATATACACAAAGGAAATAAGAAAATCAAATGTCTCATTATAAAAAAAATAAACTAGGGGCTTCCCTGGTGGTTCAGTGGTTAACACACCATGCTTCCACTATATGGGCACAAGTGTGATCCCCAGTCAGGCAATTAAGATCCCACATGCCATGCACTGTGGCCAGAAAATAGAAAAAAAAAAAAAAACAAACTAAACACAAAAGAAAACAATAATGAAAAAAGAGGAATGGAAAGTCATAAGACATACAGAAAGCATAACAAAGTGGCAAAAGTAAGTCTTTTCCTATCAGCAATTACTTTAAATGTAGATGAATTAAACTCTACAACCAAAAGTCATAGAGTGAATAACTAATTGAAAAATGGTCCAATTACCTGACAGCTACAAGAGACTCACTTTAGACATAATGAATATATAGACTGAAAATAAAAAATATAGAAAAATATAATTCACATAATAACTAAAGGAGAGTAGCGATGACTACATTAATATCAGACAAAATGGACTTTAAGTCAAAATATGATTACAAGAATCAAGGAAAGACATCATTTACAGATAAAAGGGTCAATTTCCCAAGAAGATATAACAATTTCCAAACATGAGAGCTCAAAAATATATGAAGCAAACATTAAGAACTGAAAGAAGAAACAGACATTCTACAATAGAAGAGATTTCAATACTCCCACTTTTAATAATGGATATAACAGCTGACAGAAAATGAATAAAGAAATATAAGACTTAACCAACATTATAAACCAACTGAACCTAATATACATATACAGGATACTCCACTCAATAACAGAAGAATATATATTTTTCTCAGGTACACATGGAACATTCTCCATAATAAATAGTATATTATGGCCAAAAAGTCTTAAAATTGAAATGATTGAAATATTATCAAGTATTTTTTACTGATTACAGAAGAAATGAATCTAGAAATCAATAGCAGAAGGAAAACCAAAAAATTTACAAACACGTGAAAGTTAAACAACACATTCTTAAACAACCAATGGCCTAAAGAGGAAATAAAAAGGCATATTAAAGAATATCTCTATTCAAATTAAACTGAAAACACAATATACCAAAACACAGGATGTGATGAAAGCAGTGCTAAGGGGAATCTTTATAGCTGTACCAAAGACAAAAGGATCTCAAATCAAGAATATAAGTTATACCTTGAGGAATGGATAAAGAAAAGAGCAAATTAAGTCAAAAAAAGAAAAAGCAGAAAGGAAATAATAAGGATAAATAAAACAGAGTTAAATAAAGTAGAGAACAGAAAAACAATAAAGGAAATTAATGGTACCAAAAGCTGGTTCTTCAAAAATTTCAACAAAATTGACAAATCTTTAGCTAGATTAAAAAGAAACAAAGGGAGAGTCCCAAATTACTCAAATTGTAAGTAAAAATGGAGTCATTACTATAAATTTTACAGAAATAAAAAGGACTATAAAAGAGTAGCATGAAAAAGTGTATACCAGAAAATTCCCTGGGTGGTCCAGTAGGTAGGGGAGCCTGGCAGGCTACGGCCATAGGGTCGCACAGAGTCGGACAAGAGTGAAGCAACTCAGCACACACGTACACACTAGTTCAGACTCCACGCTCTCACTGCAGAGGGCTTGGGTTTGATCCCTAATCAGGGAACTAAGATCCCACAAGCTACACAGTATGATGAAAAAGCAAAAAACTGTATACCAAAGAAACGAATAATCTCAATGTAAAGGACAAATGCCTAGAAACACACACCCTACCAAAACTGAATATTAAAGAACAAGAAAATCTGAACAGATCTACACCTATGAAGGAAGTTTAATGTATAATTTAAAACTTCTCTGCAAATAAAACCCCTGAGCCAAGTGGCTTTAGTGGTGAGTTCTATGAAATATTTAAAGAACTAACAACTCTCTTCAAGTTCTACCAAAAAATTTAAGAGAAGGGAACACTTCCTCAATCATTCTATGAGGCCAGCATTACCACGATACCAAAGCCAAAGACACTACTACAAAAAATAAATAAACAGTATCTTCTATAAATACTGATATAAAAATCCTCAACAAAACACTAGCAAACCAAATTCATCAACATGTTAAAATGATTATAAAAGATTATAAAACATGACCAAGTAGGATTTGTTCCTGAAATGCAAGGATGGTTTAACATATGAAAAACAATTAAAGAAGTGGGAAAAATATCACACAATGATCCTCTCAATAGTGACAGATAAAGCATTTGGCAAATCCAACACCCTTGTATAAAAAAAAAAAATTCAACAAACTCAGAATAGAAGAAAATTACCTCAGTATCAAGAAGGTCATATATGTATAGCTAATGTCATAGTCAATGGTGAAAGATGAAAAAATTTTCCTCTAAGATACAGAAACAAAGCAAAGATTCCCCCTTTCATAACTTCTGTTCAACATAGTATTGGAAATACTATAGAAGTATTGGAAATACTAACCAGAGCAATCACATAAGGAAATGAAATACAAGGCATCTAAAGGAAGGGAGGAAAAGGTATAATTATCTCTGTTCACAGATGGCATAACCTTATAGTAGAAAATTCTAAATATTACACATCCACGCTGTTTGAACTTACATACAAATTCAGCAGAGTTTCAGGACACAAAATCAATATACAAAATCAGTTGCATTTCTATACACTAACAATGGGCGATATGAAAGGAAAATTAATAAAACAATCCCATTTACAACAGCACCAAAAAGAATAAAATAATTAGGAATAAACTTATCAAAAAAGGTGAAAGATTAACACACTGAAAACTACAAAACACTGCTGAAAGAAATTAAATATACAAACAAATGAAAATACACATTCATAGATTGGAAAACTTAATATTGTTAAAACATCCTTACTACCCAAAGAAATCTACAGATTCAATGCAAAGTCTATCAAAATCCTAACAGTTTTTTTGCAAAAACAGAAATGTCTATCCAAAGTCTCAAGGAACCCCAAGTAGTCAAGACCATCTTTTTTAAAAATCTTAAAAAAAAGAATAGAGTTATAAACCTCACACTTCCTGATTTCAATACATATTACAACTATAGTAATCAAAACTGTACTACTGGCATAATAGCAGACCAGTGGAATATAACAGAGATCCCAGAAATAAACCCTCATATGTGTGGTCAAATGAATTTCAAAATGGGAGCCAGGACTACACAATGGGGAAATAACTGTATCTTCAACAAATGGTCCTGGGAAATCTGACCATCCACATGCAAAAGAACAACGATGGACCCGTACCTTATACAATAGACAAAAATGAACTCAAAATGAATCAAACTTAAATATAAGAGCTAAAACTGTAAAACCTCTATTAGAGTTTTTACAAAGAGTAAAGTGTCATGACATTTGGCAATGATTTCTTGGATATGACACTATAAGCACTGACAACAAAACGAAAAATACATAAGGTGGACTTCATCAAAATTAAAAACTTTGTGCATCGGAGGGCACTACCAACAGAGTGGAAAAGCAACTCATGGAATGAGAGAAAATATTTGCAAATCATATATCTTATAAGAGGTTAGAATCCAGAACACATAAAGAAGTACAACTCAAAAACAACCACAAAATATCCCACTAAAAACTGGAGAAAGGAGACTTCCAGTGTCCAGTTCCACAAGAAAGGAGCTCAATTGAATGAAAAATTAGCAACTCTTTTTGGATCCATAAGAGAGGTGGGTTCAAAGCTAAAGTCTGTCCCCAAAATTTGAGAGATAGGCAGATACAAGGAATCAAGGTGTACTGCAGCAGAAACTCACAAGTGGTGGTGAGAACCAGTGTGAAGAAGGGCAGGGACAGGAACAAAAACCTTTGCTAAATTTAGTTAATTGCTAGATACTTGGTGTGGACAACTCTAGAGTTAAAAACTTCAGGGGGATCCAGTCATAGGGAGGCTCCCACACTTGTGAGTTTTACCTCCAGGAGAACCTCCAGGTTCTTACAGTAAATAATGGAGAAAAATTCTTTCATACTTCCAGAAGGGGATGCCTTAATAAAACCTACCCTCAGGAGAAACAAGTTAGTAGGAGTTGAACCTGTGGGGGAACCTTGAGCAGAGCTCAAGAGACCTGGAGGAAGAGAAACACCCAACTCCAGACCATTCGAGCCATCCTATCCCAAATAAGGGGCGAGGATGGTGGGGAGAATTCAGAAACATTTGTGAATTAATAGTCCAGGTACATAGTCTCACTAAAACATTGGAACATAACTGTAGGACTACAGAATGCTTTCCCTCCTCTTCTCATACCTTACCACCATATTACTAAAGACCTACCACAGCAGTTTTTTATCCAGTACATCATGTCTGGACATGAAGAAAAGGTTAAGATATACTTAAAGGTAAAAATGGAGAAGGCAATGGCAACCCACTCCAGTACTCTTGCCTGGAAAAATTCCGTGGACGGAGGAGCCTGGTAGGCTACAGTCCACGGGGTCGCGAAGAGTCGGACACGACTGAGTGACTTCACTTTCACTTTTCACTTTCATGCATTAGAGAAGGAAATGGCAACCCACTCCAGTGTGTTCTTGCCTGGAGAATCCCAGGAACGGCGGAGCCTGGTGGGCTGCCGTCTATGGGGTCGCACAGAGTCGGACACGACTGAAGCGACTTAGCAGCACCAGCAGCAAAGGTAAAAAACACAATTTGAAGAGACAGTGCAAGTATGATAACCAGACATAACAGGGATGTCAGAATTATCAGACTGGAAATTTTAATCAACTATAACTAATATGCTAAGGGCTATAATTGATAAAGTAGACAGCATGCAAGAAAAGATGGGCATGTAAACAAAAAGATGAAACTCCTAAGATAAAATACTTAAAATGCTAGAGATTAAAAACACTAACAGAAACTAACAAAAATGCCTTTGGTGGGCTTACCTATACCGGATCCAGATGAGATAAGAATGTCTGAGCTTGAGGATATATCAATAGAAATCCTCAAAACTGAAAAGTAAAGAGAACAAAGACCAAAAAGAACAGAATATCCAGGGACTGTGGGACAACTACAAAAGTTGTAGCAAGACATGTAATGAGAATGCCAGAAGAGGGAGAAAGAGAAAAAAGGAACAAAAGAAATATTTGAAAGAATAGTCATTGAGACTTTCTTAAAATTAATGTCAGGCAGCAAACCATAGATCCAGAGAGCTCTGAGAACACCACACACAGGGTATAGGCACAAAACAAAAATAAACAAAAAACTGCACATGAGCATATCATCTTCAAACTACAGAAAATCAAAGATAAAGAAAGAACCTTACCTTACAAAGATAATCATTACATCCAACTTCTCCTCAGAAAGCAAGCAACCAAAAAAGAGTGAAGTAAAATACTAAGTGTTGACAGAAAAAAAAAAAAAACTAGATCTAGAATTTTGTACCCTACAAAACTATTCTTCAAAAAATGAAGGGGAAATAAAGACTTTCTCAGACAAACAAAAATTAAGAGTATTTGTTGACAGTTGACATGCTTTGCAAGAAATAGTAAAAGAAATTCTTTTGAGAAAAGGGAAATACTATATGTCAGAAACTCAAATCTGCATAAAGTAAGAAAGAGCATCAAAGAAGGGATTAGTGAAGGCAATTTTTAAATCATATTTCTTACTTAATTGATTTATGAAAAAAATTTAAAATAATAATAGCAAAAATGTATTCAATTATGGATGTTTACATGTATTTAACATATACATGCTATGTATGCTTAGTCATAAGAGAAATGAATGAAAGCAATAATTGAAGGAAGGAAAGATGGAAATTAAGCCTAATTTATTATTATTTTAAGTACTTACACTACCTGTGAGGTGATAAAGTGTTATTTGAAAGTAGACTTGGATTGACTGCAAATGTATATTGCAAACTCTAAGGTAATCACTACAGATATCTGGGGGAGGAGCCAAGATGGTGGAGGAATAGGACAGAGAGACCACTTTCTCCCCTACAAATTCATCGAAAGAACATTTGAACGCTGAGCAAATTTCACAAAACAACTTCTGATCGCTAGCAGAGGACATCAGGCGCCCAGAAAAGCAGCCCATTGTCTTCGAAGGGAGGTAGGACAAAATATAAAAGATAAAAAGGGAGTCAAAAGAGCTATGGACAGAGACCCGTCCCGGGAAGGGAGTCTTAATAGAGGAAGTTTCCAATCACCAGGAAACCCTCTCACTGGCGGGACTGGGGGAAGTTTTCGGCAATCTAACTGGGAGGAAAAATTAAACAAGGCCCACAGACTACATGCCTAAAAGCAACTCCCAGCAGAAAAGTACCCCAGACGCCCGCACCCACCAGCAACAAGCGGGGGCGGAACGGAGAGGAGCGGGTGGCATTGCTTAGGGTAAGGACCGGCCCGAAGACCCTGAGAGCAATCGGAGGGAGCTTTTTTAAACTGTGGGATAGCAAGGAACAAAATTAACCGGCCCGAACACACTGCCGGCGGTTCGCAAAACAAAGGGAGTGAGAAACTCCAGAGAAGAGCTGGCCCATCCCCGCTGGAGGTAGGAGGCAGGGGGGAGGGGAAAAGGGCAAACTCAGCCCCTGAGAAGCCACCCTCTCCCACACTGCAAACAGGGCCCCGGTTCCTATCTAAAGACTTCCTGAGACCCGATTGGCGGCGCGCGCTGGGGCCGCGGAGGGAAAAAGCGCGCCGTACCCGGGGAGATTGCGCCCAAGCCTCTGGCTGCCTGAGCCGCTCGCCACAGAGGGAAAAGGCGTACCGCATCCAGGGAGAGTGCGCCCAAGCCTCTGGCTGCCTGAACCGCTCAGGCCGGGGAAGGCACAAAACGCAGGCGCAACCAAATCCGCGCTTTTGTGGAGTACCCGAAAACTGGAACCGCACTCAACGCAGGGCCCGCTCCATATAGAGCAGCCGGGAGCCTGAGCAGTGTAGACGGGGAAAGCACAGACACCCGTGAGTGGGGCAAACCCAGTGTGGCCGGAACACAGTGAGCGCTATCCACACAGAGCGGTGTCTGTCTGCAGCGCCCCGCCCTCCCCGTAGCAGGACTGAACTGAACTAGCGAACCTAAATAAGAGGTCACCTCCGCCCGCCTGTGTCAGGGCGGAAATTAGACACCAAAGAGACGGCAAACGGAAGCCAGATAAACAAAGGGAACCGCTTCAGAAAGGACCGGTGCAACAGATTAAAATCCCTGAAGGTAACACCGACTACACCGGAAGGGGCCTGTAGATATCGAGAAGTGTAAGCTGGAAAGAGGAGCTGTCTGAAATTGAACTGAACCTACACTGACCGCAACAACTCCAGAGAAATTCCTAGATATATATGTATATATTTTTTTTAATTAAAAAAAATTTTTTTTTCTTTCCTTTTTATTTTTTATTTTTTTCTCTTTTATTTTCTTTTAAAATTCCCTATTACTCCCCCATTACTCCGCAACTTTCATTTTCATATATTTTTACGATTTTTTTAATTAGGGGAAAAAAATTTTTTTTTTTTTTTTTTTCTTTTTCTTGTTTTTCTCTCTCCTATTTCCTTTTAAAGTCCTCTAATACTCTTCTATTATTCCTTAATTTTCATTTTCATTTAACTATAACCTTGCCAAAAAAAAGAGAGAGAGACCCTATTTTTAAACCAAACTTCATATACCTTTCTAAATTTTTGTGTTTTTTTTTTTTTTGTTTTTAAATATTGTATTTCAAAGAGTCTAACCTCTACGCTGGATTTTTAGTCTTTGTTTTTCAGTATGTGATATAAATTTTGGACATTTAAGAATCCAATATTCAGTTCCCATTTCTATTCAGGAATGTGGTGATTACTCTCCCACTTTTGACTCTCTGTTTTCTACCTCAGAACACCTCTATTTCCTCCTTTCCCCTTCTCTTCCCAATCCAATTCTGTGAATCTTTGTGGGTGTCTGGGCTAGGGAAAACACTTCGGGAACAGATAACTGCGTAGATCTGTCTCTCTCCTCTTGAGTCCCCTTTTTCTCCTCCTGCTCACCTCTATCTCCTTCCTCCCTCTCCTATTCTTCATGTAACTCTGTGAACCTCTCTGGTTGTCTCTCACGGTGGAGAATCTTTTCACCATTAACCTAGAAGGTTTATTATCAGTGCTGTATAGTTGGAGAAGTCTTGAGACTATTGGAAGAATAAAACTGAAATCCAGAGGCAGGAGACTTAAGCCCAAAACCTGAGAAAACCAGAAAACTCCTGACTACATGGAACATTAAGGAATAAGAGACCATCCAAAAGCCTCCATACCTACACCAAAACCAACCACCACCCAAGAGCCAATAAGCTGCAGTACAAGACATACCACGTGAATTCTTTAGCAATGCAGGAACATAGACCTGAGTGTCAACATACAGGCTGTCCAAAGTCACACCTAACACATAGACCCATCGCAAAACTCATTACTGGACACTCCATTGCACTCCAGAGAGAAGAAATTCAATTCCACGCACCAGAATGCTGACACAAGCTTCCCTAACAGGAAACCTTGACAAACCAATCGTCCAACCCCACCCACTGGGTGAAACCTCCACAATAAAAAGGAACCTCAGACCACAAGAATACAGAAAGCCCACTCCAGACACAGCAATCTAAACAAGATGAAAAGGCAGAGAAATACCCAACAGCTAAAGGAACATGAAAAAAGCCCACCAAGTCAAACAAAAGAGGAGGAAATAGGGAATCTACCTGAAAAAGAATTTAGAATAATGATAATAAAAATGATCCAAAATCTTGAAAACAAAATGGAGTTACAAATAAATAGCCTGGAGACAAAGATTGAGAAGATGCAAGAAAGGTTTAACAAGGACCTAGAAGAAATAAAAAAAAGTCAATTAAAAATGAATAATGCAATAAATGAGATCAAAAACACTCTGGAGGGAACCATGAGTAGAATAACAGAGACAGAAGATAGGATAAGTGAGTTAGAAGATAAAATGGTGGAAATAAATGAAGCAGAGAGGAAAAAAGAAAAAAGAATCAAAAGAAATGAGGACAACCTCAGGGACCTCTGGGACAATGTGAAATGCCCCAACATTCGAATCATAGGAGTCCCAGAAGAAGAAGACAGAAAGAAAGGCCATGAGAAGTTACTCGAGGAGATAATAGCTGAAAACTTCCCTAAAATGGGGAAGGAAATAGCCACCCAAGTCCAAGAAACCCAGAGAGTCCCAAACAGGATAAACCCAAGGCGAAACACCCCAAGACACATATTAATCAAATTAACAAAGATCAAACACAAAGAATAAATATTAAAAGCAGCAAGGGAGAAACAACAAATAACACACAAAGGGATTCCCATAAGGATAACAGCTGATCTATCAATAGAAACCCTGCAGGCCAGAAGGGAATGGCAGGACATACTTAAAGTAATGAAAGAGAATAACCTACAACCTAGATTACTCCACCCAGCAAGGATCTCATTCAGATATGAAGGAGAACTCAAAAGCTTTACAGACAAGCAAAAGCTGAGAGAATTCAGCACCACCAAACCAGCTCTTCAACAAATACTAAAGGATCTTCTCTAGACAGGAAACACAGAAAGGTGGTATAAATGTGAACCCCAAACAACAAAATAAATGGCAACGGGACCATACCTATCAATAATTACCTTAAATGTAAATGGGTTGAATGCCCCAACCAAAAGACAAAGGCTGGCTGAATGGATACAAAAGCAAGACCCCTATATATGCTGTCTACAAGAGACCCACCTCAAAGCAAGGGACACATACAGACTAAAAGTGAAGGGCTGGAAAAAAATATTCCACGCAAACGGAGACCAAAAGAAAGCAGGAGTCGCAATACTCATATCAGATAAAATAGACTTTCAAATAAAGGCTGTGAAAAGAGACAAAGATGGACACTACATAATGATCAAAGGATCAATCCAAGAAGAAGATATAACAATTATAAATATATATGCACCCAACATAGGAGCACCGCAATATGTAAGGCAAACACTAATGAGTATGAAAGAGGAAATTAATAGTAACACAATAATAGTAGGAGACTTTAATACCCCACTCACAACTATGGATAGATCAACTAAACAGGAAATGAACAAGGAAACACAAACTTTAAAGGACACAATGGACCAGCTAGACCTAATTGACATCTATAGGACGTTTCACCCCAAAACAATCAACTTCACCTTTTTCTCAAGTGCACACGGAACCTTCTCCAGAATAGATCACATCCTGGGCCATAAATCTAGTCTTGGTAAATTCAAAAAAAATTGAAATCATTCCAGTCATCTTTTCTGACCACAGTGCAGTAAGATTAGATCTCAATTACAGGAAAAAAATTATTAAAAATTCAAACATATGGAGGCTAAACAACACACTTCTGAATAACCAACAAATCATAGAAGAAATCAAAAAAGAAATCAAAATATGCATAGAAATGAAATGAAAATGAAAACACAACAACCCAAAACCTATGGGACACTGTAAAAGCAGTGCTAAGGGGAAGATTCATAGCATTACAGGCCTACCTCAAGAAACAAGAAAAAAGTCAAATAAATAACCTAACTCTACACCTAAAGCAACTAGAGAAGGAAGAAATGAAGAACCCCAGGGTTAGTAGAAGGAAAGAAATCTTAAAAATTAGGGCAGAAATAAATGCAAAAGAAACTAAAGAGACCATAGCAAAAATCAACAAAGCTAAAAGCTGGTTTTTGAAAAAATAAACAAAATTGACAAACCATTAGCAAGACTCATTAAGAAACAAAGGGAGAAGAACCAAATTAACAAAATTAGAAACGAAAATGGAGAGATCACAACAGACAACACTGAAATACAAAGGATCATAAGAGACTACTACCAGCAGCTCTATGCCAATAAAATGGACAACTTGGAAGAAATGGACAAGTTCTTAGAGAAGTATAACTTTCCAAAACTGAACCAAGAAGAAATAGAAGATCTTAACAAACCCATCACAAGCAAGGAAATCGAAACTGTAATCAGAAATCTTCCAGCAAACAAAAGCCCAGGACCAGATGGCTTCACAGCTGAATTCTACCAAAAATTTAGAGAAGAGCTAACACCTATCTTACTCAAACTCTTCCAGAAAATTGCAGAAGAAGGTAAACTTCCAAACTCATTCTATGAGGCCACCATCACCCTAATTCCAAAACCAGACAAAGATGCCACAAAAAAAGAAAACTACAGGCCAATATCACTGATGAACATAGATGCAAAAATCCTTAACAAAATTCTAGCAAACAGAATCCAACAACATATTTAAAAAATCATACACCATGACCAAGTGGGCTTTATCCCAGGAATGCAAGGATTCTTTAATATCCGCAAATCAATCAATGTAATACACCACATTAACAAATTGAAAGATAAAAACCATATGATTATCTCAATAGATGCAGAAAAAGCCTTTGACAAAATTCAACATCCATTTATGATTAAAACTCTCCAGAAAGCAGGAATAGAAGGAACATACCTCAACATAATAAAAGCTATATATGACAAACCCACAGCAAGCATCACCCTCAATGGTGAAAAATTGAAAGCATTTCCCCTGAAATCAGGAACAAGACAAGGGTGCCCACTCTCACCACTACTATTCAACATAGTTTTGGAAATGTTGGCCACAGCAATCAGGGCAGAAAAAGAAGTAAAAGGAATCCAGATAGGAAAAGAAGAAGTGAAACTCTCTCTGTTTGCAGATGACATGATCCTCTACATAGAAAACCCTAAAGACTCTACCAGAAAATTACTAGAGCTAATCAATGAATACAGTAAAATTGCAGGATATAAAATTAACACACAGAAATCTCTTGCATTCCTATACACTAACAATGAGAAAACAGAAAGAGAAATTAAGGAAACAATACCATTCACCATTGCAACAAAAAGAATAAAATACTTAGGAGTATATCTACCTAAAGAAACAAAAGACCTATACATAGAAAACTATAAAACACTGATGAAAGAAATCAAAGAGGACACAAACAGATGGAGAAATATACCGTGTTCATGGATTGGAAGAATCAATATTGTCAAAATGGCTATACTACCCAAAGCAATCTATAGATTCAATGCAATCCCTATCAAACTACCAACGGTATTTTTCACAGAACTAGAACAAATAATTTCACAATTTGTATGGAAATACAAAAAACCTCGAATAGCCAAAGTAACCTGAGAAAGAAGAATGGAACTGGAGGAATCAACCTGCCTGACTTCAGACTCTACTACAAAGCCACAGTCATCAAGACAGTATGGTACTGGCACAAAGACAGAAATATAGATCAATGGAACAGAATAGAAAGCCCAGAGATAAATCCACGAACCTATGGTCACCTTATCTTCGACAAAGGAGGCAAGGATATACAATGGAAAAAAGATAACCTCTTTAACAAGTGGTGCTGGGAAAACTGGTCAACCACCTGTAAAAGAATGAAACTAGAACACTTTCTAACACCATACACAAAAATAAACTCAAAATGGATTAAAGATCTAAATGTAAGACCAGAAACTATAAAACTCCTAGAGGAGAACATAGGCAAAACACTCTCCGACATAAATCACAGCAGGATCCTCTATGACCCACATCCCAGAATTTTAGAAATAAAAGCAAAAATAAACAAATGGGACCTAATGAAACTTAAAAGCTTTTGCACAACAAAGGAAACTATAAGCAAGGTGAAAAGACAGCCCTCAGATTGGGAGAAAATAATAGCAAATGAAGCAACAGACAAAGGATTAATCTCAAAAATATACAAGCAACTCCTCCAGCTCAACTCCAGAAAAATAAATGACCCAATCAAAAAATGGGCCAAAGAACTCAACAGACATTTCTCCAAGGAAGACATACAGATGGCTAACAAACACATGAAAAGATGCTCAACATCACTCATTATCAGAGAAATGCAAATCAAAACCACAATGAGGTACCATTACACGCCAGTCAGGATGGCTGCTATCCAAAAGTCTACAAGCAATAAATGCTGGAGAGGGTGTGGAGAAAAGGGAACCCTCTTACACTGTTGGTGGGAATGCAAATTAGTACAGCCACTATGGAAAACAGTGTGGAGATTTCTTAAAAAGCTGGAAATAGAACTGCCATATGACCCAGCAATCCCACTTCTGGGCATACACACCAGGAAACCAGATCTGAAAGAGACACGTGCACCCCAATGTTCATCGCAGCACTGTTTATAATAGCCAGGACATGGAAGCAACCTAGATGCCCATCAGCAGACGAATGGATGAGGAAGCTGTGGTACATATACACCATGGAATATTACTCAGCCATTAAAAAGAATTCATTTGAATCAGTTCTAATGAGATGGATGAAACTGGAGCCCATTATACACAGAGCGAAGTAAGCCAGAAAGATAAAGACCATTACAGTATACTAACACATATATATGGAATTTAGAAAGATGGTAACGATAACCCTATATGCAAAACAGAAAAAGAGACTCAGATATATAGAACAGACTTGTGGACTCTGGGAGAAGGCGAGGGTGGGATGTTTCAAGAGAACAGCATCGAAACATGTATATTATCTAGGGTGAAACAGATCACCAGCCCAGGTTGGGTGCATGAGACAAGTGCTCGGGCCTGGTGCACTGGGAAGACCCAGAGGGATCGGGTGGAGAGGGAGGTGGGAGGGGGGACCGGGATGGGGAATACATGTAAATCCATGGCTAATTCATTTCAATGTATGACAAAAACTACTGCAATGATTGTAAAGTAATTAGCCTCCAACTAATAAAAATAAATGGAAAAAAAAAAAATGCAGATGATATGACACAGAAAACCCTAAAGACTCCACTTAAAAATTGTTGGAGTTAATAAATGAATTCAGTAAAGTTGCATGATACAAAATTAATATACAAAAATCAGTTGTGTTTCTATATACTAACAACAAACCATCAGAAAGAGGAATTAAGAAAATAATCCCATTTATAATTTCATCAAAAAAATAAATAAATAAATTTATTAAATTTATCAATAAATATAGTCAAGGATGTGAAAGACCTATACACTGAAAACTGTAAGACATTAATAAAAGAAACTGAAGAAAACCCAATAAATAGAAAAATATTCTATGCTCATGGATTGGAAGAACTAATACTGATAAAATGCCCATACCACCCAAAGTAATCTACAGAGTCAATGCCATCCCTATCAAAATTTCAAGGGCATTTTTCACACACACCAAAAAATCCCCAAATGCATAAGAAAACCATAAAGACCCTGAATAGACAAAGCAATCTATAGAAAGCAGAACAAACCTGAAGGTATCACACATCCTGATTTCAAAACTATATTACAAAGCTATACTAATCAAAACAGTGTGGTACTAGCATAAAAATAGTCAATGAAACAAACAAACAAATAAATCAATGAAACAAAATAGAGAGCCCAGAAATAAACTCACACATATATGGTCAACAAATTTATGACCAAGGGCCAAGAACAATCATTGGGGAAAATAGTCTATGCAGTAAATGATATTTTAAAAAAAAAAAACTAGATACCCACATCCAAAGAGAATGCAATTGGACCCTTATAATACACAAAAAGTAATCCAAAATAATTTAAAGACTTAAATCTGAGACCTGAAACCACAAACTTAGAAGAATACAGGGGGAAATCTCCTTGATATGGGTCTTATCAGTGATTTATTGGATATGGCACCAAAAAGCACAGCAAACAAAACCAAAAATAAAGAAGTGGAACTACATCAAACTAAAAGTTTTCTGTAAACAAAAAAAAACAGTCAACACAATGAAAAGGCAACCTCACAAAATACACACAAAAAATTAACCTAAAACAGATCATTAGCTCTAAAGGAAGACATGGATAATTTTGAAGTAAGTTGGCAAAATTTTTTTCAATAGGATACAAAAAGCACAAATCTTAAAAGAAAGATAAAATTAAACTTTATCAAAATTAAAAAACTCCTCCAGGGTTATGTAAAAATTCCTTAGATGTGCCTTCACTTTCCACTTCTGAAGTTCTTTGAAATTACTTGAGGTTAACCCACCCAGAAAGTCTAAGTCTCAGCCCTGCACACTTGAAGTAAAATTTGAGGCTGACACTTGAACTGTAACAGATGGCAATAAATTTTAAGGAAGTTAATAATGCATGCAAGGACTGCTGTTTAACTGGTTGCTTTGAAAAGAATGAATAATCCTTTTGGAATTTGTACATATAGTCATCCATGCTTACATTTATTGTCTTTGCAAATGAATTTGTCTACTGGTGATTCTTTGAGGTCTTCCTC
>JAJLRB010005438.1:0-22458 GCA_020976825.1 Odocoileus hemionus | reverse complement strand
TTGACCAGTTTTCCCAGCACCACTTGTTAAAGAGGTTGTCTTTTTTTCCATTGTATATCCTTGCCTCCTTTGTCGAAGATAAGGTGACCATAGGTTCGTGGATTTATCTCTGGGCTTTCTATTCTGTTCCATTGATCTATATTTCTGTCTTTGTGCCAGTACCATACTGTCTTGATGACTGTGGCTTTGTAGTAGAGTCTGAAGT
The DNA here is from genome assembly GCA_020976825.1 of Odocoileus hemionus. Classification (NCBI taxonomy): domain Eukaryota; kingdom Metazoa; phylum Chordata; class Mammalia; order Artiodactyla; family Cervidae; genus Odocoileus; species Odocoileus hemionus. The sequence goes on along the minus strand of JAJLRB010005438.1, from coordinate 22,253 downwards.
CAGGCAGGTTGATTTCTCCAGTTCCATTCTTCTTTCTCAGGTTACTTTGGCTATTCGAGGTTTTTTGTATTTCCATACAAATTGTGAAATTATTTGTTCTAGTTCTGTGAAAAATACCGTTGGTAGTTTGATAGGGATTGCATTGAATCTATAGATTGCTTTGGGTAGTATAGCCATTTTGACAATATTGATTCTTCCAATCCATGAACACGGTATATTTCTCCATCTGTTTGTGTCCTCTTTGATTTCTTTCATCATGTGTTTTATAGTTTTCTATGTATAGGTCTTTTGTTTCTTTAGGTAGATATACTCCTAAGTATTTTATTCTTTTTGTTGCAATGGTGAATGGTATTGTTTCCTTAATTTCTCTTTCTGTTTTCTCATTGTTAGTGTATAGGAATGCAAGAGATTTCTGTGTGTTAATTTTATATCCTGCAACTTGACTGTATTCATTGATTAGCTCTAGTAATTTTCTGGTAGAGTCTTTAGGGTTTTCTATGTAGAGGATCATGTCATCTGCAAACAGAGAGAGTTTCACTTCTTCTTTTCCTATCTGGATTCCTTTTACTTCTTTTTCTGCCCTGATTGCTGGGCCAAAACTTCCAAAACTATGTTGAATAGTAGTGGTGGTGAGAGTGGGCACCCTTGTCTTGTTCCTGATTTCAGGGGAAATGCTTTCAATTTTTCACCATTGAGGGTGATGCTTGCTGTGGGTTTGTCATATATAGCTTTTATTATGTTGAGGTATGTTCCTTCTATTCCTGCTTTCTGGAGAGAGTTTTAATCATAAATGGATGTTGAATTTTGTCAAAGGCTTTTCTGCATCTATTGAGATAATATGGTTTTTATCTTTCAATTTGTTAATGTGTGTGTATTACATTGATTGATTTGCGGATATTAAAGAATCCTTGCATTCCTGGGATAAAGCCCACTTGGTCATGATGAATGATTTTTTTTAATATGTTGTTGGATTCTTTTGCTAGAATTTTGTTAAGGATTTTTGCATCTATGTTCATCAGTGATATTGGCCTGTAGTTTTCTTTTTTTTGTGGCATCTTTGTCTGGTTTTGGAATTAGGGTGATGGTGGCCTCATAGAATGAGTTTGGAAGTTTACCTTCTTCTGCAATTTTTCTGGAAGAGTTTGAGTAAGATAGGTGTTAGCTCTTCTCTAAATTTTTGGTAGATAGAATTCAGCTGTGAAGCCATCTGGTCCTGGGCTTTTGTTTGCTGGAAGATTTCTGATTACAGTTTCGATTTCCTTGCTTGTGATGGGTTTGTTAAGATCTTCTATTTCTTCCTGGTTCAGTTTTGGAAAGTTATACTTCTCTAAGAACTTGTCCATTTCTTCCAAGTTGTCCATTTTATTGGCATAGAGCTGCTGGTAGTAGTCTCTTATGATCCTTTGTATTTCAGTGTTGTACCTGTTGTGATCTCTCCATTTTCATTTCTAATTTTGTTAATTTGGTTCTTCTCCTTTGTTTCTTAATGAGTCTTGCTAATGGTTTGTCAATTTTGTTTATTTTTTCACAAAAAACCAGCTTTTAGCTTTGTTAATTTTGCTATGATCTCTTTAGTTTCTTTTGCATTTATTTCTGCCCTAATTTTTAAGATTTCTTTCCTTCTACTAACCCTGGGGTTCTTCATTTCTTCCTTCTCTAGTTGCTTTTAGGATGTAGAGTTAGGTTATTTATTTGACTCTTTTTCTTTTTCTTGAGGTAGGCCTGTAATGCTATGAATCTTCCCTTAGCACTGCTTTTACAGTGTCCGATAGGTTTTGGGTTGTTGTGTTTTCATTTTCATTCATTTCTATGCATATTTTTTCACCATTGAGGATTGATGCTTGCTGTGGGTTTGTCATATGAATAGCTTTTATTATGTTGAGGTATGTTCCTTTCTATTCCTGCTTTCTCCTGGAGAGTTTTAATCATAAATATGGATGTTGAATTTTGTCAAAGGCTTTTTTCTGCATCTATTGAGATAATCATATGGTTTTTTTTATCTTTCAATTTGTTAATGGGGTATATTACATTATTGATATTGCGGATATTAAGAATCCTTGCATTCCTGGATAAACCCACTTGGTCATGAGTGTATGATTTTTTTAATATTTTTGGATTCTGTTTGCTAGAATTTTTGTTAAGGATTTTGCATCTATGTTCATCAGTGATATTGGCCTGTAGTTTTTTTTTTTTTGTGTGGCATCTTTGTCTGTTTTGGAATTAGGGTGATGGTGGCCTCATAGAATAGTTTGGAAGTTTACCTTCTTCTGCAATTTTCTGGAAGAGTTTTGAGTAAGATAGGTGTTAGCTCTTCTCTAAATTTTTGGTAGAATTCAGCTGTGAAGCCATCTGGTCCTGGGCTTTTGTTTGCTGGAAGATTTTTCTGATTACAGTTTCGATTTCCTTGCTTGTGATCTGTTTGTTAAGATCTTCTATTTCTTCCTGGTTCAGTTTTGGAAAGTTATACTTCTCTAAGAACTTGTCCATTTCTTCCAAGTTGTCCATTTTATTGGCATAGAGCTGCTGCTGGTAGTAGTCTCTTATGATCCTTTGTATTTCAGTGTTGTCTGTTGTGATCTCTCCATTTTCATTTCTAATTTTGTTTAATTTGGTTCTTCTCCCTTTGTTTCTTAATGAGTCTTGCTAATGGTTTGTCAATTTTGTTTATTTTTTTCAAAAAACCAGCTTTTAGCTTTGTTGATTTTTGCTATGTCTCTTTGTTTCTTTTGCATTTATTTCTGCCCTAATTTTTAGGATTTCTTTCCTTCTACTAACCCTGGGGGGTTCTTCATTTCTTCCTCCTCTAGTTGCTTTAGGTGTAGAGTTAGGTTATTTATTTTGACTTTTTTCTTGTTTCTTGAGGTAGGCCTGTAATGCTATGAATCTTCCCCTTAGCACTGCTTTTTTACAGTGTCCCATAGGTTTTGGGTTGTTGTGTTTTTCATTTCATTCATTTCTATGCATATTTTGATTTCTTTTTGATTTCTTCTATGATTTGTTGGTTATTCAGAAGCGTGTTGTTTAGCCTCCATATGTTTGAATTTTTAATAATTTTTTTTCCTGTAATTGAGATCTAATCTTACTGCACTGTGGTCAGTAAAAGATGACTGGAATGATTTCAATCTTTTTGAATTTACCAAGACTAGATTTATGGCCCCAGGATGTGATCTATTCTGGAGAAGGTTCCGTGTGCACTTGAGAAAAAGGTGAAGTTGATTGTTTTGGGGTGAAACGTCCTATAGATGTCAATTAGGTCTAGCTGGTCCATTGTGTCCGTTAAAGTTTGTGTTTCCTTGTTCATTTTCTGTTTAGTTGATCTATCCCTATAGTTGTGAGTGGGGTATTAAAGTCTCCTACATTATTGTGTTACTATTAATTTCCTCTTTCATACTCGTTAGCGTTTGCCTTACATATTGGGTGCTCCTATGTTGGGTGCATATATATTTATAATTGTTATATCTTCTTCTTGGATTGATCCTTTGATCATTATGTAGTGTCCATCTTTGTCTCTTTTCACAGACTTAATTTGAAAGTCTATTTTATCTGATATGAGTATTGCGACTCCTGCTTTCTTTTGGTCTCCGTTTGCGTGGAATATTTTTTTCCAGCCCTTCACTTTTAGTCTGTATGTGTCCCTTGCTTTGAGGTGGGTCTCTTGTAGACAGCATATATAGGGGTCTTGCTTTTGTATCCATTCAGCCAGCCTTTGTCTTTTGGTTGGGGCATTCAACCCATTTACATTTAAGGTAATTATTGATAGGTATGGTCCCCATTGCCATTTATTTTGTTGTTTGGGGTTCACGTTTATACCACCTTTCTGTGTTTCCTGTCTAAGAAGAGATCCTTTAGTAATTTGTTGAAGAGCTGGTTTGGTGGTGAGTGAATTCTCTCAGCTTTTGCTTGTCTGTAAAGCTTTTGAGTTCTCCTTCATATCTGAATGAGATCCCTTGCTGGGTAGAGTAATCTAGGTTGTAGGTTATTCTCTTTCATTACTTAAGTATGTCCTGCCATTCCCTTCTGGCCTGAAGGGTTTCTATTGATAGATCAGCTGTTATCCTTATGGGAATCCCTTTGTGTGTTATTTGTTGTTTCTCCCTTGCTGCTTTTAATATTTGTTCTTTGTGTTTGATCTTTGTTAATTTGATTAATATGTGTCTTGGGGTGTTTTTCGCCTTGGTTTATCCTGTTTGGGACTCTCTGGGTTTCTGGACTTGGTGGCTATTTTTCCTTCCCCATTTTAGGGAAGTTTTCAGCTATTATACTCCTCGAGTATCTTCTCATGGGCCTTTCTTTTTGTCTTCTTCTTCTGGGACTCCTATGATTCGAATGTTGGGGCGTTTCACATTGTCCCAGAGGTCCCTGAGGTTGTCCTCATATTTTCTTTTGATTCTTTTTTTCTTTTTTCCTCTCTGCTTCATTATATTTCCCACCATTTTATCTTCTAACTCACCTTATCCTATCTTCTGTCTCTGTTATTCTACTCATGGTTCCCTCCAGAGTGTTTTTGATCTCATTTATTTCATTATTAATTTTTAATTTGACTTTTTTTTTATTTCTTCTAGGTCCTTGTTAAACCTTTCTTGCATCTTCTCAATCTTTGTCTCCAGCTATTTATTTGTAACTCCATTTTGTTTTCAAGATTTTGGATCATTTTTATTATCATTATTCTAAATTCTTTTCAGGTAGATTCCCTATTTCCTCCTCTTTTCTTTGACTTGGTGGGCTTTTTTCATGTTCCTTTAGCTGTTGGGTATTTCTCTGCCTTTTCATCAATGTTTAGATTGCTGTGTCTGGAGTGGGCTTTCTGTATTCTTGTGGTCTGAGGTTCCTTTTTATTGTGGAGGTTTCACCCAGTGGGTGGGGTTGGACGATTTGGTTTGTCAAGGTTTCCTGGTTAGGGAAGCTTGTGTCAGCGTTCTGGTGCGTGGAATTGGATTTCTTCTCTCTGGAGTGCAATGGAGTGTCCAGTAATGAGTTTTGCGATGGGTCTATGTGTTAGGTGTGACTTTGGAGAGCCTGTATGTTGACACTCAGGTCTATGTTCCTGCTGGTTGCTAAAGAATTTGCGTGGTATGTCTTGTACTGGAGCTTATTGGCTCTTGGGTGGTGGTTGGTTTTTGGTGTAGGTATGGAAGCTTTTGGATGGTCTCTTATTCCTTAATGTTCCGTGTAGTCAGGAGTTTTCTGGTTTTCTCAGGATTTGGGCTCAAGTCTCCTGCCTCTGGATTTCAGTTTTTATTCTTCCAATAGTCTCAAGACTTCTCCAACTATACAGCACTGATAATAAAACTTCTAGGTTAATGGTGAAAAGATTCTCCACCGTGAGAGACAACCAGAGAGGTTCATGAGTTACAACATGAAGAATAGGAGAGGGAGGAAGGAGATAGAGATGAGCAGGAGGAGAAAAAGGGGACTCAAGTGGAGAGAGATAGATCTATGCAGTTATCTGTTCCCAAAGTGTTCTGTGTAGCCCAGACACCCACAAAGATTCACAGAATTTGGATTGGAAGAGAAGGGGGAAAGGAGGAAATAGAGGTGTTCTGAGGTAGAAAACAGAGAGTCAAAAGTGGAAGAGTAATCACCACACTCCTGAATAGAAATGGGAAACTGAATATTGGATTCTTATATGACCAAAATTTATATATCACATACTACTGAAAATCAAAGATTAAAAATCTAGTGTAGAGGTTAGACCTTTGAAATGCAATATTTAAAAACAAAAATAAAAACACACAAAAAATTTAGAACTGTATATGAAGTTTGGTTTATAAAAAAATAGGGTTTCTCTCTCTCTTTTTTTTTTTTTTGGCAATGTTATAGTGAAATGAAAAATGAAAATTAAGGAATAATAGAGGAGTATTAGAGGACTTTAAAAGGAAATAGGAGAGAAAAAACAAAAAAAAGAAAAAAAAGAAAAAAAAATTTTTCCCCTAATTAAAAAAAAATCGTAAAAATATATGAAAATGAAAGTTGAAGAGTAAGGGGGGAGTGATAGGGAATTTTAAAAGAAAATAAAAGAGAAAAAAAATTTTAAAAATGTTAAAAAAAGGAAAGAAAAAAAAATTTTTTTTTTAATTAAAAAAAAATATATACATATAATATCTAAGAATTTCTCTGGAGTTTGTTGTGGTCAGCGTAGGTTCAGTTCAATTTTCAGATAGCTCCTCTTTCCAGCTTACACTTCTCGATATCTGTAGGCCTGTTCCGGTGTAGTCGGTGTTACCTTGAGGGATTTTAATCTGTTGCACCGGTCCTTTCTGAAGCGGTTCCCTTTGTTTATTTGGCTTCTGTTTGCCGTCTCTTCGGTGTCTAATTTCCGCCCTGACACAGGCGGGCGGAGGTGATCTCTTATTTAGGTTCTCTAGTTCAGTTCAGACCTGCTATGGGGAGGGCGGGGCGCTGCAGACAGATACCGCTCTGTGTGTGGATAGCGCTCACCGTGTTCCGGCCACACTGGGTTTGCCCCGCTCACGGGTGTCTGTGCTTTCGCCGTCTACACTGCTCAGGCTCCCGGCTGCTCTATGTGGAGCGGGCCCTGCGTTGAGTGCGGTTCCAGTTTTCGGGTACTCCACAAAAGCGCAGATTCGGTTGTGCCTGCGTTTTGTGCCTTCCCCAGCCTGAGCGGTTCAGGCTGCCAGGGGCTTGGGCGTACTCTCCCCGGGTACAGGCGCGCCTTTTCCCTCCGCGGCGAGCGGCCCAGGCAGCCAGAGGCTTGGGCGCAATCTCTCTGGATGCGGCGCGCCTTATCCCTCCGCGGCGAGCGGCCCAGGCAGCCAGAGGCTTGGGCGCACTCCTCTCTCCGGGTACGGCGCACTTTTTCCCTCCGTGGCCCCAGCGCGCGCCGCCAGTCGGGTCTCAGGAAGTCTTTTTTTTTTTTTTTTTTTTAATTTTTATTAGTTGGAGGCTAATTACTTTACATCATTACAGTAGTTTTTGTTATACATTGATATGAATTAGCCATGGATTTACATGTATTCCCCATCCCAGTCCCCCCTCCCACCTCCTCTCTCCACCCGATCCCTCTGGGTCTTCCCAGTGCACCAGGCCCGAGCACTTGTCTCATGCACCCAACCTGAGCTGGTTATCCGTTTCACCCTAGATAATATACATGTTTCAATGCTGTTTCTCCTGAAACATCCCACCCTCTCCTTCTCCCAGAGTCCTGCAAATTAGTACAGCCACTATGGAAAACAGTGTGGAGATTTCTTAAAAAGCTGGAAATAGAACTGCCATATGACCCAGCAATCCCACTTCTGGGCATACACACCAAGGAAACCAGATCTGAAAGAGCCACATGCACCCCAATGTTCATCGCAGCACTGTTTATAATAGCCAGGACATGGAAGCAACCCAGATGCCCATCAGCAGACGAATGGATGAGGAAGCTGTGGTACATATACACCATGGAATACTACTCAGCCATTAAAAAGAATTCATTTGAATCAGTTCTAATGAGATGGATGAATCAGGAAGTCTTTAGATAGAACCCGGGGCCTGTTTGCAGTGTGGGAGGGGGTGGCTTCTCAGGGGCTGAGTTTGCCCTTTTCCCCTTCCCCACTGCCTCCTACCTCCAGCGGGGACGGGCCGGCTCTTTTCTGGACTTTCTCAGTCCCTTTGTTTCGCGAACTGCAGGCAGTGTGTTCCGACCGGTTAATTTTGTCCCACCGTTTAAAAAAGCTCCCTCCGATTGCTCTCAGGGTCTTCGGGCCGGTCCTTACCCTAAGCAATGCCGCCCGCTCCTCTCCGTTCTGCCCCCGTTTGCTGCTGGCGGGTGCGGGCGTCTGGGGTACTTTTCTGCTGGGAGTTGCTTTTAGGCACGTAATCTGTGGGCCTTATTTAATTTTTCCTCCCAGTTAGATTGCCGAAAACTTCCCCCAGCCCCGCCAGTGCGAGGGTTTCCTGGTGATTGGAAACTTCCTCTATTAAGACTCCCTTCCCGGGACGGGTCACCGCCCGTAGCTCTTTTTTATCTTTTATATTTTGTCCTACCTCCTTTTGAAGACAACGGGCTGCTTTCTGGGCACCTAATGTCCTCTGCTAGTGGTCAGAAGTTGCTTTGTGAAATTTGCTCAGCGTTCAGATGTTCTTTTGATGAATTTGTAGGGGAGAAAGTGGTCTCCCCGTCCTACTCCTCCGCCATCGTGGCTCCTCCCCAAAACCCACGATGATTGATGGATTCTCACACACATGCAAAGCCTGCCTGGGGCGCGTGTTCCCTCGGTAGCCCTTCAGTGATCTGGAATGCAATGTCCTGAAGAATTCTCTGTGATGACGGGACTCCTTAAATATCTGCCCTGTCCAGCACCCTGGCACCTGGCCACATGACGCTACTGAGCACTTGAAATGTGGTGAGTATGACTGAAGAACTGAACGCCTTTTTTAATATTCATGTAGAGTCACTGTCTGTCCCGCATGGCTGGGTAACTACTTTATTGGCCAGGGCAGATCCAGACTGCGGGGATTTTGTTGCCCTGTTTCCACCCCCTGGAACCCCAGCACCCTCAGTGCACATGTCTGGGGAAAGATTGGGAGAGCTTCCTCGATGGCTCAGTGGTAAAGAATCCGCCTGTCAATGCAACAGACATGAGAGACATGGGTTCAATCCCTGGGTCAAGAAGACCCTCTCGAGAAGGGAATGGCCACCCACTCAGGATTCTTGCCTGGAGAACCCCATGCAGAGAAGGGCCTAGTGAGCTACACATCGTCCATGGGATTGCAAAGAGTCGAACATGACTGAACTGACCTAGCACGCACACACGCAGCTTCTTCTGGCAAGTGGCACCACACTGTATATCTCAAACAGAGTATACTTCATCTTTTTATTTTGCCAACTTGCATTGCTTTTATTACTGTTTCATGGAAAGCACTTTGTTTGAAATATACCAGTGTGCACATGTCAATCTTAAACTTCCAAAACTATTTCTCCCCCCACCCTTCCCCTCTGTAACTCTAAGTTTGTTCTCTAAGTCTGCAAGTCTGTTTCTGTCTTGTAAATAAGTTCATCCTTGTAAACTATTATTGAACAGAGGCTTTTTTAAAATTGGCTTCATTTCATTTTAAACTGAATAATTGGAAGGCTCAACTTGCAAATTTTATGCTTTACTGGAATTCTCGAAAAAGTAGGATGATCACGGTAACCTACCCAGTATGTGCAATTGATTAGAATAACTTCTCCCAAAATGTTAGATAGTTAAAATAGAATATTAGTATATCCAAGGGATTACTAAGAGTTGGTGGGACATTTGAAGACAATCCTATAATTCTTGGACTCCACTGTTCACCTCAGAGCTGCTGGGCTGCTTTGCAGGAGGAGGAGTGTCCACAGAAGAACCCCTTTAAAAAGAGATCTGGCTCTTCAATTTATAACACTCTCTGTGTGCAAAGGATGGGGCCAAGTCAGGGCTCAGCATGGTCTTGGTTTACATCGAATTCCTCAAAGACACTGGGCTCAGCGGAGGGGTGCATGGGGCTCAGGGGAGCGGGAGTGAACAGTCTCTCAGAGAGGCTCCTGTGGTTCAAGTGGGCGAATATCACATCTTCTGCTGCAGGGTCCTGAGAGGAAGGAGGTGTGAATGATGGAATGAGATGCAATCTTCGAAGCCAGGGGCATCGGGCATTGGGCATTGTAGGGGCTCGGGCTATGGCAAGGGTTTGGGCAGGGAGGAGTCACCTCACCTCTCACTGTTTGATCTTCCTGGGGCTCTCCTTCCATGATGGCAACATCTGCGAATGGAAGAGAGTCAAGGCTTGTAGGATGGGGGTGGTTCTTCTAGACCTCCATATCTTTGGTGGGCACATCAAAGCCAAAAAAAAGCAGGGGTGTGCACCAGGTGGTTTAGCCTGTCTAGTCCACTTAAAAAGAACAACAACAACAAAAACAACAACATCCCATATATAAGCCCAGCCACTGACGGACTCTCAGTAACCTGTGCAAACCCACGGAGCCCATTGTGCGTCTTCTGTTATGGACCATCCTCTAATGCGAACCAGCAGATTCCCAAGATCATAAAGGGGAGAAGAACAGATGGCTGTGGCTGGAGGGAAGAACAGGGCTTGGAATGTCCCTGGTGGCCTGGGGATAAAGAGTCCTCCTTCCCGTGCAGGGAGTGTGGGTTCTGCCCCCTGGTGGAGAGAAACCGAGACCCCACGTGCTGTGAAGCAGCTAAGCCCCACAGGCTGCAACTGCTGAGCCCGGGAGCTCTGGAGCCTTGAACCGCACCCAGCACCACAATTAAGATCCCCCATGCTGCTGCCAAGACCTGCTGCAGCCAGAAATAAATGAACACATATTTTCATAAAAAGAACAGGGTTCCATGGTTCTCTGGAAGATATCCCCTCAGGGAATACAATGGAAATTAGTTCTTAACCTACAGGAAGTGACAACACCATTCTCTGCTCTGAGCCCACCTCCCCCTGGGTCAGATGATGCTGTGCTTCCCTCCTTCAGACTTACGATTCTGGGTAGAACACCAGTGACAGTTTGGCTTTTCACACTTACTTTTTGGGTAACCAGTGACAGACAAGAACAGCGAGGAAGAGGCTGGTATAGATGAAGGCTACAGAGAGCCTAAAGAGAAGGTGCAGCTGGCTGGAGGAGTGGCCTTGAGGAAGCCGTGCTTCTGCCAACAAGCAAACGGGAGAAGTTCTGGTTATTCACTGCATACACCCTGCCACTACACACAGGATTTATTGTATCCTTGTGTCAGAGTGTGTCAGCATCTCCCAACCTGATCAGTTATGTTCTCCACTTCCCAGGAGGCACCAAAGCATCCAGGAGAGATGCTAGCAGTGGATAAAGTAAAGAGACTGTGCAGACCAGCAGAGGTCTGAACCAAGGTCCCTCGGGCACTGATGCAGTTTTTCTCTGGTCCCCCTCATCAAGGCATGGTGTTTATGCATGATTGGAGACCCCTTTAATCCTCAATATGATTACCCCTCCATCCACATATACCTGGAATGGAATTCTCAAGAGGACACGACACGTCTATTTCTGAACAGTGGAATGTTTATTTCATAAAACAATAGGAAAAGAAATAGCACATATTAAAGTGCTCCCTACAATTCTCCTCTTCTCCCCCACGCCCACCATCTTTTTTTTTTCTTCCCCAAAGATCCTGGTGGAGGGAAGGTAAGCATCTCCCTTAAGCATGGGGTCAGGTCACTCAGACCCACTCTGTCCAATTTAGAAATTCCCAGTTCCAGATCATGAGAAACTCAGTGCCCCCTTTGGTTCTAATACAGACCATGAATCTCAAATGCTGACATGACAGGAAAGTTAAGGAGCCCAAAGTCACAGAAATGGCAGGTGGTAGAACCAACACTCACACAGAAACCCTGTCTTCTCAGACACTTGCTGAGATAGGAGACAGTCTTGCTTACCTTCTGTGGTGTGTGGATCCATGGTTGATGGGCAAGTACTTGTAGTGGGTTCTAGGAGAAAGAAGACAGAAGGGGTGAGCAAGTAATCTTCCTCGCCCCATGAATGAGGACTATTCTTTTTGGAAATTTGACCTCCTGCCTGTCTTTTGACTCTGTCATCCCCCAGAGCAGTGATAGGGGAGGGGAGAGCTTCTGGTCCCTCCCCATGAATGCATTGAGTAGACCCTCCATCCTGAAGAAGTGACGGTGGAAGGAGGCAGGAAGGATAAGCCTGGTGGTGAAAGAAAGCTATAAGCAAGAGACATTATTTTCTGCTCCAGGAATGAATATCTATGCTCCCTAATTGGGGAAATCACCTGTGTCAGAGGTGCTTTTTCAGGAAAACACTAAGAGCAAGGGGCAGATGCAATCTCTGATCTTCCCAAAGCAGCCCAGCCTCTCCTCCTCCTGGGTCTACCCTGACCCTTTTCTTTCTCTGCCTTGATAGACAGGACTCTGATGAAGAGCATCCACACAGGAGGTGGAAGAGGGTTGAGATGCCATCTACCATCTCTCTTTCTCTCTGGTTCTTATTGCTTCCATTTCTCCAGAAGCCCTAAGGTCCCCTGACACCAGCACGGGGCCCTTGAGATAGAGCTCATGATATAGTAAGATGTCATGGAAAAAGCCAAATGGACTTTTTGCACAGCGCAATCTCATTTACTATATATGTAAAGCATGGGACTCTTCATGGTTCTTGAGGCAAGGATCCTGGAGTGGGTAGCCATTTCCTCCTCCGGGAGACCACATTTTGTCAGGACTCTTCACTATGACCATCAGGCTTGAGTGACCCTGCACGACATGGCTCATAACTTCATTGAGTTACACACAAGCCCCTTCATCACGACAAGGCTGTGATCCATGAAGGGGAGATAGTGAAGGACAGGGGGAGTCTGTTGTTGCTGCAGCCCACGGGATCACAAAGTGTTGGACACAACATAGTGACTGGACAGCAATAAGAAAGCTGGGCCAGAAGGAGGGTCCTCACCTGTGACAGACAGGAGCAGGGGTCACTGGGGTCTGACCATGCGTAGGGAGAGTGACTGAAGGAGCCGTAGCACCTGTAGACCCCGCTGTGGGCTGGGGTCCCAGACCCAGACGGGGAACTCAGCCTGGAGTGCTCCGCGGGGGGCCCTGCCCTCCAGAGAGCTGGCGCCCAAGGTTCTCCCCCTCCCTGAGCAGATGGAACTGGTCAAAGGTGTGCTCGGAGCTGCAGAGCAAGGTCACGTTCTCTCCTAACCTCACCATGGGACCCCCCCTCGTCTGAGAGAGAGAGGGTTTCTTGAACAGACCTTGAAGGAAGACCTTGATCTGAGAGCATTGAGTAACTCTAGTCCTAAAATAGAGGCCTAAAGCCAGAAGTGTGCAACGAGAGAAACATTGCAATGAGAAGGCCGCCCACTGCCATGAGAAGAAAGCCCTACAGCAATGAATACCCAGTAAAGGGGAAAATTCAGACTTAACTTTAATAATGGAATGTCACTTAATATCCTTTTTTAATCAAAGATATAGTAAATGAATTAACAACTGAAATCACTCTTACATACAACGGGAAATAACAACATCTTAAATCAACTAGAATTCAACCAAAAAAGAAAATTTAAAAAATCAACCAATTGGGCTGCTCTTGAAAAATTGAACCTAACTACTTATTGCTGGGAACTCTAACAAAACATGGCAATGATCCAGATGCAGATATCACTGGAGTGGAAATTGGCAGAACCTCACAGGATATTTGACCACCTCACGCTTGAGGGAGTGTTCAGCGCTACTCTGCCCACTCCCAGGGGCTGGAAGGGACTCCTTAGTGGGAGGGTTGGCAGGGAGAACTCCTTCCTCTTTGGGCAGAAGGAAGCGTTAAACCACAAGGCTGAGCAACTTCAGGTGTGGACCCCCGTCCTGACCACCCAGGCGCCAGACTGCAAGGGTGTCTGGTACCACAGTGCGGCTCCTGGCAGAGGAAGGGAGCTCTGACATGAAGGCAGAACCTCGGCCCCCTTAACCAACCATCGCTGGCTGCCTGAGCCGGGAACTGCCCGGGTCCCTAGCTCTGGTCATTTTTCTCCATCACTCGTTCTTTCATGTTCTTCCTGCTTCACTCTGTCACTGTGGTGTCTTCTCTTTACCGCATGGCAGGTGCTCTGTTCCATCTTCTCCTTCCGTGTTTCACATCTCCTCTCTCTCTGGTTTGTTCCCTCTCCCGAGTGTGTGAGCCGTCTCTGCACGCCTGTCGTTGTCTCCCGCGTACTGATGCTGGACTGGACACCAGACCTTCTGTGACACAGACAGCAGAAGAGACTGGTCTGGACACACTCACCTGTGATAACGATGTCCACGGGGTCACTGGGGGCTGACCACTCATAGGGGGAGCGCTCTGAGAAACTGTAGCATCTGTAGGTGCCCACACTCGCCAAAGTCATGGGCCAATGAAGAAAGTCAGCTGAGGCATTCCTGCCTGTGAGCGTCTCTCCACGTCTCTGGAAATGCCCTGTGCCCCTGTTTTTCCTGGTGCAGCAATAAACTTGTCAAACCACAGTGGTGAGTGACAGCGAAGGGTCACATTCTCTCCCGCCTTCATGAGGGGGCCTGGGTGGGCTGAGATGGAGGTTTTGTGAACACACCTAGGACAAAGAGCTGTTGGAATTTTGTGAGCTTCAGTGAGTCATCCCACCTCAGCTGCTTCCCCTGAGAGCTGAAACTTGAGTGTGAAAAATGTCCCCGTGAACCAGCAGAGCCAACTTACCCTTCCTGTCTGTTCCTGTTCCATTCTCTCTAGCCTTGTTCTCGGGCTCAGGCTCAGCTTTTCTGTTCCTCTTTTTGCTCAAGAACCTCCAGCCTCCTCTGTGCTTAGTTCTAAACTCTTTAGACTGGCTGGATCCTGCTTCTCAGACTTCATGCATTACATGCCTCAGGGTCACTTCCACACATGTGCCCGACTCTGTTGGTGACCCCATGAGAAATGTAAGCTTGCCAGTGCTCCTCTATCCACGGGAATTTTCTCCGGTGTGAGAAATACAGGAGTGGTTTTGCCCTTGCTCTCGACTCAGCTTCATCCCAATCCCAAATACTCGTGGGTGGGGTAGCTGGGTGGGTTTACTGAGGATCCATACCCTGGCTCCCGTCACACTCAGATAGAATGTGGCAATGTCTGGCAGGATGGTGGGATGGAGGTGGAGAAAAAGGGAACATTTTCCATTTTTGACCCCCATCTCATGCCTCTTGGGACTTTTCTGGGACTCCTTCCTGGGGCTCCAGCTCCTTCATCGGGGACTACAGCTCCCTACTGCGTATGCAGGTGCTGGATCAGGGTTCATTCCCCCATCCCCTTTGCGTGGCAGAGCAGTGGCCGAATCTTGTCTAACTAATGCCGAGGGAGTCTCCCTTCCTGAGCCGGGCACCCCATCACTATTCAACACCCCAGAGTTTAAACTCTCAGACTGGGCTTCTCTTTCCTGGTTCATTTCTGGCTAGGAATCACTAAGTCTTGAACCACTAGATAAGGAACATGGACCTAGATGGTGAGTGAGCACTTAAGCCAGTCATAGAAAGGCCTGTCCCAGGCTTACGGCGCTGGCCCAGGCTTGGCTGGAATCCCTCATAACCTGTGTGACGAACAATTCGTGCAGGGTATCACACTCGTAAAAATCGGGGAACAGAAGGCGAGAAACCTGGAGAATCCCGAACCACGTGTAGACCCAGCATGTTTCCTCTGGTCACTGGGCCAAGGGGTGACAAGTTGTTGAAATGATTCGCCCTGGAGCTCGGACAACTGGGTCCCATTCTGTTTTGAACAGTCTGAATCTCTGAAGTGGAGAACGGAAGTGACACTGGAGAGTCACAGTCTGTCCTAAGGGAACCACGGGGCTTGGCCAGGCTGACAAAGAGGGCTTTCTCAAATTCAGCTAGGAGAGATGGAGGCACAGGTTTTGAGAGGAAAATAGGAACAGTCTCCTCTCCCCACTGCTCTTGTTGGAGCACTTCCCCTTCAATTCTTCAAGGTAACCTACTCTAAAGTGCATCACCCTGATACTCAAGACACCTAGGCTTGGGACAGACAGAGACACAGTCAAACCCAGGACAGACATCATGGAGAGACTAAGGATGTATTCTGAGCAGTGATTCTTCACAGGAGAAGAATAAGTCCTTGGGTTGACAAAATGTTGAAAACTCTCTCGAAACACAAAACATGGGGATCCTAGCGGTCAAGTGTTAGTACTCAGCACTTTCTCTGCCAAGGGCCCGGTTGACTCCCTCATCAGGAAACAATCCTGAACACTGTGCAATGCAAGCAAAGAATACACACACACGAAACATGCGGCTTGCAATGGAAAAGAAGTATTCAAGGAACTTATCGTGTTGTATTTTTTGATAGCTCAAACAGTAAGAGAATCTCCCTGCAAGAGAGCAGGTTCAGTCTTCAGGTAGGGAAGATGCCCCGGAGAAGGAAATGGCAAGACCCACTCCAGGGATTCACATGCCTGGAGAAACCACCATACGACAGAGGACCTCTGGTGAGCTACAAGAGTCCATGGGGTCCCCACAGAGTCAGACTTCGAGAGAAGTGACTAACTGTAACAACAAAACAAAAGAGTAACAAAGTCCCCACTTCTGACTGAAAAGCAAGGCGAAGGAACAAATGACTCTCACTCCTTTGTTATGCTAGCCTCCACAAATGTGGGACACAGATCAGAGCTCCTGTGAGCCCGCCTGATGCCCACCCCTCCCCTGGGGTGCGCGTACTCTAGGTGGCGGGCAGCAGTCCTGCAAATCCTTTTTGTGAACGTGTAGCGCCCCCGGCGTTGGAGAATGCCACACGTATGTTGGAGAGAGGGGTCTGGTGGGGGTCTTGCAAATGCCTCCTCGCGCTTCTCTCTCCTCATTGATAGTAATATGGGCACCTCAGGGGGCCCAGGCTTACCATTGTCTCCCAGCTCCCCAACCCCTTCACCACTGCTGCCTTCAGTGTTCCTATGAGCCCACATGAGCCTAAGGCTAACCTGGTGAAACCTCTGGGGTGAACGCTGTGAAGCATAGAGGTATCGCATAGTGCCAAATCGAGCGACGCTTGGTGTTCCCCGATCAGTGCGCGCGACGCAGAGACGTGCTGTATGACTTGTACTGAGCGGGGGTCTCACCCTGCCCCCCAGTTGTCCATCACTGTGCGCTTCCAGCCAGCCCCGCCCTTCTGCCTGCTCTTAGCTCATAATACACGAGAAAAGATGGTGAGAGGAGGAGTGAACTCAACCACAGGCTGCCGCAGTCCTCCTCGGAGACTCCACGCACAGAATACTAGATGGAAAAGCCCGCGATTAGAGAGGGCTTCGTCCCAATGGACCCCCATGCTCCTTTGCCACCTCTCCTCAATCCATAGGAATCTAGGACGCAATTGTGGTGTGAAATACGCATCGCGCGCACGATTGTTGCGACGCATGAGAACCCTGTCCCCAGTTAGGGTTCCTTATTAACCACTACTGCTCACCGAAGTATCTCACGATCCACGGGAGATCAATGTATGTGTTGGGCCTACTCTGGGCACTATCTGCTTCTGCGACTGAGGAGTCTAGGCTGAAGTGCCAGGATATGTACTTGAGTATAGCAAGCCTGACACAAGCGTTCCGACAGGATGCGGGAAGGCGGGCGAGTTTGTTGTTCATACAGTCAGCCTAGGTGCATGTCACAGGGGAACGATGACCAGACCTCATCCTCACTGCAAGGGTTGTTGAAGTGTGAGCCGTAGTGCTCATCTGATCACGTCTGACCTGCGTAGAGGTCCTGCGTGGGCAGTCTACTTTTTGCTTTCCCCCCGGCCCGCTGAACAGAGCGTATAAACCATGTATAGTGTAGAGGGGCCTTTGAACATCAGTCTCTTGCTAGATCCATAAGTGATTAGATACTGTTTTATTTCAGATGTATTGCATTCAGGATTGACGTAATACCCCTAATGCTTCTATGAATATGATGTCATTAACACCCTTAACTAGTTTTTGTGCAGAATAGGAGAGGAATCACATCATGGTACCCCACCTACGTAACTCTATCAGCCTCAGTACAGCTGTTTACCAATAATAGAAACGCTCATTTAATAGACCGACTTTGTATCTGCATTTCTATGGGAACGACGTCATGCATATATGACTTCTTTTGAGAGAATTGTAGGAGAGGTAAATAAAAAGTGTATATTGTTGATATAGTGATAAGAAAAATAACATATATTGGTTAGTTTCAGCTGTACGAAACAAAGTGATTCAGTTTAATACATATACAGT
This sequence comes from Odocoileus hemionus, assembly GCA_020976825.1. Classification (NCBI taxonomy): domain Eukaryota; kingdom Metazoa; phylum Chordata; class Mammalia; order Artiodactyla; family Cervidae; genus Odocoileus; species Odocoileus hemionus. The sequence continues at coordinate 4,569 of JAJLRB010005438.1, read as the reverse complement.
GGCATTCTGATTGCTCTCCACTTCTTTCACCTATTATGTATTTACAGAATGACTTAAAGTAAATGATGCTCTGGTTTGTGACAGTAGGTCCTTCTGGTCCATCCGATCTTAAAATAGAAGACTGGTGTATATGTCTAATCACTCACGCAAACTTCCAATCTAACATCCCCGCCCGGCTGACACTATTCCTCCCTGGTTTCCGATAAGTTGCATTATCTTCTCGTGAATCTGTGTTATAAATTAGTTGCATTGTGTTAGATTGTCACAAGTGAAGCTGACCATGATTTGATTAGTCTGTGTCTCTGATTCTTCTTTGAGTCTGAATTATTTTGTGGACTGTTGTGAGTGGAAAATCCTTTGCAGCACAACACACATACCTTTCTGTCTCGCTCGTCTTGCTCTTTCGTAATTCGGCTAAGCAGCCACGACAAGTACACAACAGGATAATGTTTTGAAAAGAAGGACTTAGGATGTTTTTTTGCGGCGAGGGTGGATTTGTTGCTTTGTCGTGCCTGAAAAGTTATGGCAGACCTTGCTTTCAACAATAATACAAATGAACGACACAAATGATTGTCAGTAGTACGAGACTTCTCGCAAACACCATAATGCTTGATGTGAGAGGCATGTTCCACTAAACAATCGTGTGCTCCAAACAGGGGACAAAAAATGGCCGAGCTGTTTCCGGAAGCTCCACAGGAGCAGTCATTCACCCAAATCAAGCTGTTTTGTTATCGTAAGGACAGGCACAAGAACCCTCAGTAAGGAGCAGTGATTCCGACACCATTTTGCTAGGCGGTTCGTGGAGTTTGTTACACATATATTGGATTGCTCCGCTAAATTATAAATCATCATCTCCTCTTGTATCATTTATGTATGCAAAACCAACCAGACAGTACAGTTCGTGCTTCGATCTTCTTAAACTTTCCTTTTACTTTTCACTTAAATTATCTGGTTTTCAGAATTGATCTATATTTTATTGTCATTTCGCAGTCTTTGTGTGCAATGTTTTTATCCTAGCCATATATTAGTTTCATTTCCAGAATGATAAACCTCAAACTTTTTTTTAAAATGTAAACAAACGAACTTTGTAGTGTATTTCATTGTTATGTGGCTTACAGCGCAAATTGATGTCTAGTCTTCAACCAGATTTAATTCTTTTCTCGATTAGCATTGTATGTGCACGACATCCTGTGAATGAGAAGCTCCCAGGGCCATGCTGGCAGCGACCACAATGTTGGAAACCATTTTAATGTAAAAATAGATTTCATCTGCTAAATCAACAATCTCCCTAGCCTTCCCTCACCTCTTGACGAACAACAAGCCTTTTTCGTCTATGTCTGCTGAGTCAGGGTTTATCACTGTTGTCACTTGATATGTCCTTGTCTGATTGCAGCACAGATTGGGTGGATATAACTGTTGAACCGTGGTCTGTTACTCTTTCCTGTGCAAGCGTTCACTTTAATATGTTAATTCCAGGTCCATCCATGCTGCTGCAGAAGACAATTATTTCAATGTTATAGATCTCTGAGTGGTTATTCCATGCTCTCTGCTGTGTGTTTAAATCATGATCCTTGTTATTTATTTATTCATGCTGTCGAAGGACATTTTAGGCCTTGTTCCTTATGTCTTAGACTATTGGTAAGTGTTTGCTGCTATGAACACCATGGTGCATGAATCTTTTGTCAAGGTATAGTTTTATTCCAGATATTTGCTCGGGACTGGAAATTGTTGGATCACATGGAAATTCTGTTTTTATTTGTTTTGTGAGGAACTTCCATACTGTTTCTACAGTGTCTGTTGCTGTTTAGACATTTATCGAGCCCAACAGTGTATAGAGGGTTCCTGCCTCTTCTTCCACATGCTCACAAGATCCTATTATTCATTCACACTGTTTAATGAGGCCCTTCCTGCTCGGTATGAGGTGGTACATCATCGCAGTGTCATACAGAGACTTTCTCTAATAATGAGACAAATGTCTGAGCATCTTTCCATATGCCGTTGGCCATGTGCGATATTTCTTTAAACCATCAAGATATCAATTATGAGAGAGTGATGCTCTATGGAGTTCATCTTCTAAAAATGAACGACACCTATGCTGATTCTCATGAATGTGCTCTGAGCCCGGTCCCTACCTCTGATCGTGTGTTGTCAGTAAGGGACCTCGAAGTGAATGAGTTCTTCAGGAATAGGAATAGTGACTTTTTTCTGGAAAGCCAGCAGACCAACGAGATGGCGAACTTGTGCCCCAAAGAATATATTACCTGAGTTAGATGGGCATTTTGGGGAGTGAGAGGGATGGTAAAACAGTGTTTAGTGAATGTAAAAATACGCTAGCCATTGGGATGAAAATTCAAGGAGAAGAGAGAACATTACAGATTAAAACACCCACCGTGAACTCACACATTCATACTTACATCACACACACACAGACAGGCACACACACTAAAAGAGGAGAGGGTCAGCTGGTTGTTGCAACGTTTTTAATTAATTCATTAATGGCTGTACTGGGCACAGGTTTTTCTCTAGTTGCGGGAAGGGGGGCCTGCTCTTTGCGGTGGCGCAGGGTCTTCTCGTCACCGTGGCTTCTCTTGTTGTGGAGCACCCGCTCTAGGCACATGGCTTGTGGCCCACGGGCTTAACTGCCCGAGGCATGAGGAATCTTCCCAGTCCCAGGATCAGGCCCCTGTCCCCCCACATCGGCAGGCAGATTCCCAACCACTGGACCATCAGGGAAGTCCTGTTGCAAGCCTTTTGTTTTCTTAATTAATTTATTTTTAATATAAGGAAAACTGCAATATTGTTAGTTTCTGCCATACATCAACATGGGTCAGCCATAGCTATCCTTAGGCCCCTCCACTGTGGAAACTTTTAATCTTGGAATCCTTTGTTCTCAAAGCTGTCCATGCAGGTCTGGTCATACTCTCCCTCTAAGCCCCTGACAAGACAACAGGTTTTTTTTTTTTTTTTTCCATTTATTTTTATTAGTTGGAGGCTAATTACTTTACATCATTACAGTAGTTTTGTTCATACATTGAAATGAATTAGCCATGGATTTACATGTATTCCCCATCCCGATCCCCCCTCCCACCTCATTTGAATCAGTTCTAATGAGATGGATGAAACTGGAGCCCATATACAGAGCGAAGTAAGCCAGAAAGATAAAGACCATTACAGTATACTAACACATACATATGGAATTTAGAAAGATGGTAACGATAACCCTATATGCAAAACAGAAAAAAGACAACAGGTTTTGTCTGTTCTGCCACCTTTTACCTCTTTACGAAAGGGAAAGTGTAATACCTTTTAAGTTCAGAGCCTTGAGAATAGTTTTGGGTCCCTCAAGTCATGTCTGACTCTTTGTGATCCCACAGGCTGAAACACCCCAGCTTCCTCTGTCCATGGGGATTCTGCAGGCAAGAATACTGGTGGGTTGCCATTTCCTTGTCCAGTGGGATCTTCCCAACCAAGGGCTCGAGCTCAGGTCTCCCGCATTGCAGGTGGATTCTCTAACAACTGAGTCACCAGAGAAGGCCAGCAGTAGATAATGTGATTCAATAATTCCTCCCACAACTCACGTTCCCATTGTTTTTCATTTACTTTTAACGTGGACCTGTGGGATGTTGGCATCGTGCTTTCACTGCCAGGGTAGCAGAGCACAGAGGTGGAATAAACCATAAATTTAAAAATAGAAGTGTGAACACAAAGCTAGGTTTCTAATTAAAAAGATGTGCAACAAGCAGCAAAGATGTACAGTATAGCACGGGGAACCACAGTCAATATGTTGCAATAACCTAAAATGGAAGACAATCTGAAACATAATGTATACGTTATTTGTACAACTGAAGATCACCTTGCGGTGCACCTGAAACACTGTAAGTCACCTAGACTTCAATAAAATATATACATTATGAGATTAGAAAATGGAACCAGTAAAATAAATAAATTTTAAATAAAATGAAAGAAGATTAATTCGCTCAGTCGTGTCTGACTCTGCAACCCTATGGACTGTACCTGGCAGGCTCCAATGTTCATGGATTTTTCCAGGCAGGAATACTGGAATGAGTCGCCATTTTTCCCTTCTCCAAATACTGCAGGTCAACTGCAGCAGACTCCCCGATGGTCTGTGTACTCACTGTCACACTCCAACTCTGCATACGGGGTATTCACATGGGCACCCTGAAAGGCCCAAAAGAGTCTCAGCCCAGATGGTGAGTTTCTGAAAAGTTCCTGGAAGGAAGTCAAAGGCTGAGACCCAGGTCCTCCCCACCCCACTCCCCAGCTCAGCTCAGAGCCCTTCCAGGCTTCACCACCATCACTCTAGGATCCCAGTGCCCCCACCCTCCTCCCACCGATGTCCTGGCCTGAAGTGAGACATGGGGACCCAGGAGCCCTAGGAAGACTCACCTGCAGTTCCAGGCCCAGACTCAGCCCTGAAGTGAGAGATTTGCCACCGAAACCTGGGCTCATTCTCCCTCCATCAGGATCCCTGGGCCCTCCACCGCCTGAGCCCTGACATCCCTGAACTGGGGTGGGGGGGGACGGGCCCCTCCCTGCCCCTCCACAACT
>JAJLRB010005437.1:0-28643 GCA_020976825.1 Odocoileus hemionus | reverse complement strand
ATGTATTAATTTTTTAAAGGATTATTAAAGTCAAATTGCACATTGGCTTTTGATAAATTGCCCTTTTTCTCTAGAAAAAAAAAGTGAATTTTGTTTGAAATTAGTTTGTAAAGTTCTGAACACACTACTGCTTCACAATTTCATGGTCCTCCAGTTGAACATTCCTCCAGAGTATCATGATACATTATTCCATACCTGTGTCCAACATAAACAGATTATCCATTTGAAAATGTAATTTATTGCTCTTTGACATTCCAAGGAGAAAAGAAGATAATGAATAACTCACTAATTTCTTAATTTTTCTGCTTATATTTAATTTTAAAAAATATTTTGGTCTTCCAAATTTATTCTAGCCACTTAGATGTAAGTGTTCCTTAATCTCTCCAGTGGAATTATAAGAACAGGTCAGCTGCTTTATTTCAGATCACAAGTAGCATGATGTCATGTTAATAGTAGTTCATGAATTCTGCAAAAATCAAATCTCACTTACATAGTTTTCTATCCTTCCATTATGTTGTCTTACTTTTATTCTGCTAAAGAACTAAAGCAAACAGAATTGTTATCTTCATACATTTTTCCCAAATCATTATTTAACTCACAGTATATGCTAAAAACTTAATAAGAATTTTTACAACAATATAGAACCAAATAGTATATGATATATTGTAAGAGATTTAATCAAAAGAATTGGCTTATGTGATTATGTCTCAAATTCTGCATTGTGAGATAGCCACAAGCTTTCGAATTAAGAAACAATGGTGCGGTTTTTCTTAATTAAATACAGCAACCAAATAGTCTGAAGAATCTGTGGACTTCCTTATTCCTACTTTTCCTCTTATTCTAAGGACTCCTAAGGACTCCTAACTTTCCTTCTTACTCTAAGGAGCCATTTTTTGTTTTTTTACTATTCATGAGCCGTTAATGGACTTGAAATAACCACTCTGCATATGAGAGGGCAATCTGCCTACTCTAAGTTCACAGATCTTAATAATGGAATGAAAGGGAAACGAAGATGGCGAAGATAGAGAGGACTTGATGCCAAACCATATTCATCTTCTCAAGAAAACATGATAAATCACAATTACTGAACACCCATCAAACAAAGAAGACCGCAAACTACCAGAAAAAGATATTCTTCATTCAAAAACAAATAATTAAACCCACAACAAGCAGGTAGGAGTGGGAACTATTCCATGATATGATTAATCATCCCATACCTTCCAGGTGGATGACCACATACTAGAAAATAATTATATCACCAGGATATACTTCTCTATCCCACTAGGAGTGTGAAACAACTTTTGATCCCATGTCAGAACTCACCAGTCGGGGGTTGTGCATTTTTGAATAGGGAGCTCCCAGGATAATTTGTCATTGAAGGCCCAGTGGGGCTTGGATCACAGGAACTGCAACAGACTTGGGGATACCAGATTCTCCACTCTTGGGGGGCTACACACATTTTCATGCACACCAGGACCCAGGGTGAAAGCATTGAACACACAGAACTGAGTCAGACAATATCCTCTATGCTATTGAGGGTCTCATGTGAGGACCAGAGGAGGCTGTAGCTCACTGTGTGAACAAGAATGCATATAGCACAAGTACTGGGCTATATTCACTGGAGTGAGTTCTCCTGAAGGCCATAACTTTGACACAAGACCTGGCCCCACCCAATAGACTGTAGACTCCAGTGTGAGATACTCAGGCCAAACAACCAACAGAGTAGAAACAGATCACCCCTCAGCAACTAACAACTTAAAGTTTTAGTGTGTCTTGATCTAACAACTGCCTCTAAACATACTCCTTAAAGTTTTTCTGATCTAACAATTGCCTCTAAACATACTCCTTGACGTGGACCTGCCCACCAGAGGTACAAGAACCATCTCCACACACCAGTGGATAGGCTCCAGTCCACTCCCATCAGAAAAACCTGCAAAAGCCTCTTAAACCAGCCTCACCCACTAGGGAGCAGGACAGCGAAACAAGAGGAACTACAATTCTGAAATCTGTGGGACCAAAAACACAGAAATTAGACAAAATGTGAAGGCAGAGGAATATGTTCCAGATGTTAGAACAAGATAAAACCCTAGAAGAATAGCTATGTGAAGTGGAGATAGGCAATTTATGCAAGAAAGAGTTTATAGTATGCTAATAAAGATGATACAAAATCTCAGAAAAAAGAATGGGGCACGACTAAGAAGATATATGAAATGTTTAACAAAAAGTTAGAAGATATAAAGGACAATGAACACAGATGAACAGTACAGCAACTAAATGAAATTTTAAAAAGAAAACCTAGAAGGAATTTAATAGCAGAATAAATGAGACAGAAGAAAAGCTCTGGTTTTAGAATAAAATAAGGAAATAAATGCCCCCAGAACAAAAATTTTTAAAGATTTAAAAAAAAAATTAAGACAGTTAAGAGACTGCGGGGCAAATTTAAAAAGCACCATTTGCATTTTTTGGTTTCTGGGAGGAAAAGAAAGACGAAAGGCCAGAGAAAATATTAGAAACATAATAACTAAAAGCGTACCTAAATGGGGAAGAAAACATCAACCAAGTCCAGGAAACAAAGTCCCCTAAAGAAAAACCAAAGAGTAACTCTTGCAAGACAACATATATGAAATCCAATTGCCAAAATCAAAGAACAGCAAGAAATATTAAAGAAAACAATGTAGAAGCAACAAATGACAAATACAAGGAATATCCCGCATCATGGATATCAGCTGATTATTGAAGCAGAAACTCTGCAGGCCAGAGGGAGTGGCACAATGCAATTACAGTGATCAAAGCGAAAAACCTACAACCAAAGAATACACTAACCAGCTTACATTCGCTGTTTCAGATTTGCGGACCAGCGACAAGCAAAAGTCTTAGGAGAGTTCAGCAGCCGACCAAACACAGAGATTAAAACAAATGCTAAAAGAAGAGATCACTTAGGCAAAAAATAAAGGTCAGTAAAGACAAAGCAAAAAAAAAAAAAGTAAAAAATTGGAAATTTCACCAGTAAAATGCATACATATTGTGACAGGAAGGAAATCATCCACACATATATATGATATAGAAACCAGTAAACATGAGGAGAAGAATAGCAGCACATGTCATTTCCTAGGCAGGTTGATACGATCGTCTAAGAGTCCACATAGGAGAGAGAGGGTCTGAAATTCTCCAAGCGAGGTAAACCAGGACAAACTTCTTTTCCTCTCGACATTCCTTAGGTCAGTTATAGGTATACACAATAACTAGCCTGCCTGAGTACAGCTGCGAGCTGGATTACAAATCTTCTGGCCTAAATCAGTCATAACAATAGAAATGTAACATTAATGGGAGTACTGGTCTGGTGAGATCTTACAACCTCCAGACATTCTTTGGATTCAATGGAGAGTATATAACTCTATTGCTGACACTAGCAAAGGGGATACTCTTTCTGCCCCCTTCTAATGTCTATGTCAGAAGCTTTCTCCATCCCTTTTATACTTTAATAAAAAAACACTTCTAATACCCAAAAGCTCTGAGTGATTCAAGACCCTCGTCTCTGGCCCCGGATTGATTCCTTTCCTCCAAGGAACACACAGAACATCCCAGCGTTCTTTTCGTGGGCTTCAGCAACAGCCTTTCAAGTAGCTAAACCCAGGATACTGGAAATGCATTTTGAAGTGTAAGAGATCAGCAACTTAAAACGATTATGTAATTTAATGTTGTTCAGTCACCTCAGTCATGTATGACTCGGGTGACCACTCATGGACTGCAGCATTTGCCAAATCTTCTCTGTCCCCTCACTATCCTCTGGAGTTTATGCAAGCTCTTATCCATTGAGTCTATGATGTTATCCAGCCATCTTATCCTCCATCACCCCCTTCTCCTGCTGCCCTCAACATTCACTAACATGAGGATCTTTTCCGATGAGTTGGCGCTTAGCATCAGGTGCCAAAATATTACAGCTTCAGCATCAGTCCTTGTAATGAATATTCAGAGTTGATTTTCCTTTCTGACTGACTGATTTGATCTCTCTGCTATAAAGGGACTCTCAAGAGTCTTCTCCAGCATCACAGTTTGAAAGCATTGATTCTTCCATGCTCAGGTCCTCTGTGGTCCCACTCTCACATCCACACATGACTACGTAGCTTTGACAAGACTGACCATTGTTGGCAAAGTGATGTCTCTGCCTTTTAATATGTGGTCTAGATTTGCCATAGCTTTTCTTCCAAGAAGCAAGTGTCTTTTAACTTCGTGGCTGCAGTCACCATCCACAGTGATTTTGAAGCCCAGGAAAATAAAGTCTTTCACTGTTTCCATTTTTTCACCATATATTGGCCATGAAGTGATGAGACTAAATTCCATGATGTTCATTTTTTGAGTATTGAGTTTCAAGCCAGATTTTTCCCTCTTCTCTTTCATCTTCATCAAGAGGCTCTTTAGTTCCTCTTCATTTCTGCCATTAGGGTGGTGTCATCTGCATATCTGAGATTATTGATATTTCCCCCCTGGCAATCTTGAATTTCTTGAATTTCCCCTGGCTTATGCTTCATCCAGCCTAGCATTTTGCATAATGTACTCTGCATTCTTGACATGCATTCTGATTTCTCAGACCAACTCAATGGACATGAGTTTGAGTAAATTCCAGGAGTTGGTAATGGACAAGGAGGCCTGGTGTGCTGCAGCCCAAGGGGTTGAAAAGAATCAGACATGACTGAGTGACTGAACTGAACTGAACTCTGCATTCTTGACATGCATTCTGATTTCTCAAGAGGCAGGTAAGGTTGTTTAGTATTCCTATCTCTTTACAAATTTTCCAAGGTTTGTGATCCATACAGTGAAAGGCTTTAGTGTAGTCAATGAAGCAGAAGTTTCTCTATAATTCCCTTGCTTTTTCTATGATCCAGTAAGGGCTGGCAATTTGAAATCTTGTCCTCCTGCCTTTCCTAAATCCAGCTTGTACATCTTGGAATTTCTTGGTTCATGTATTGAAGACTAGCTTGAAGGATTTTTTGAACATTACCTTACAACATGAGAAATGAAATGCAATTGTACGATAGTTTGAACATTCTTTAGCATTACCCTTCTTTGGAATTGAAATGAAAACTGACATTTTCCAGTCTTGTGACCACTGCTGAGTTTTCTAAGTTTGCTGGCATATTGAGTGCAAACATTTAATAGGATCATTTTTTAGGATTTGATATAGCTCAGCTGGAATTCCATCACTTCCAATAGATTTGTTTTGTAGTAATGCTTCTTAAGGCCCGCTTGACTTCCAACTCCAGTATGTCTGTCTCTAAGTGAGTGACCACACCATCATGGTTATCTGGGTCATTAAGAACTTTTTTGTACAGTTCTTCTATGTGTATTCTTGCCACCTCTTCTAATATCTCCTGCTCTGTTAGGTCCATACCATCTTTGTCCTTTACTGTGCCCATCTTTGAATGAAATGTTCCCTAGGTGTCTCTAATTTTCTTGAGGGTATCTCTAGTCTTTCCCATTCTATATTTTTAGTTGGTTTCTTTGCATTGTTTCACTTAAGAAGGGGTTTCTTATCTTTCCTTGCTATTCTTTGGAACTCTGCATTCATATCATATCTTTTCTTTTCTCCTTTGCCTTTTGCTTCTCTCATTTGCTCAGCTATTTGTAGGACCTCCTCAAAAGACCATTTTTCCTTGTTGCATTTCTCTTTCTTGCTGATGGTTTTGGTCACTGCTTCTTGTACAGTGTCCTCTTGTACCTCTGTCCATAGTTCTTCAGGCACTTTGTCTTTCAGATCTAATCCCTTGAATCTATTTGTCACTTCCAGTGTATAATCATAAGGGATCTAATTCAGGTCATACAGGAATGTCCCAGTCTTTTTCCCTACTTTCTTCAAGTCAGAATTTTGCAATAAGGAGCTCATGATCTGAGCCACAGTCAGATCCCAATCTAATTTTTTGCTGACTATAGAGAGCTTCTCCATCTTTGGTTGCAAAGAATATAATCAACATGATTTTGGTATAGACCATCTGGTGATGTTCATGTGTAGAGTTGTCTCTTGTGTTGTTGGACGAGGATGTTTGCTATGACCAGTGTGTTCTCTTGATAAAGCTCTGTTAGTGTTTCCCATGGTTCATTTTGTACTTCAGATATTATCTGACTTCCTACTTTTGCATTCCAGTCCCTTATGAAGAAAAGGACATCATTTTTGGTGTTAGTTCTAGAAGGTCTTGTAGGTCTTTCATAGACCATTCAACTCTTCTTCAGCATTAGTTGTTGGGACATAGATTTGGATTACTGTGATGTTTAATAGTTTGTCTTGGAAATGAACCAAGTTAATTCTATTGGGGTTTGAGATTGTATTCAAGTACTGCATTTCAGACTCTTTTGTTGACTATGAGAGATAATTAATTTATTTTTGAAAGGTTATGCCTTGTTTTAGAATTCTAGATAAGCCTCCTAGATAATAGCTATACCTTGTCTTGGGAATCCCAAATGAGCCCCCAAGGTGATAGATGAAAGCTTACAGTGTTTCCACTGGATTCATGGCCTCTGAAGAACTCCAGGACCTTTTAACTGCAGAACCAAAGACTACCTCAAAGTTGTAAGAGTTCCACCAGACCCTTTCCCAAGGCATATATCCTGAGATAACTTTGGCACAAGATTATCCAGAGAGAATGGGTTCTGGGTAATGTCTCTGGTGACATATACAACAGTATATATTACACCTGTGTAATCAGGGGTACAAGTCTTGAGAAATAGGTTCCCAGGCAAGATTTGCTACAATTATAATTATTAACATAGGGTCTAAGAAAAGCATTTCCATGATTAAGACATTGTGATGTGTGACTATTAGCTCCTAAAGAAAGGACAGTCCTCAGGCAAGATATATTGTGCACAAGACTTAAGCAAAGCATTGACTGAGAATGCTCACCTCCTCCTTAAAGTGGCCCAGACTGCCTAAGCTTTAACTCTCTCATTCTAAGGGAGTTTTTCTCACAGTAGTAGATATAATGATCATCTGAATTAAATTCAGCCATTCCCATCCATTTTAGTTCACTGATTCCTAAAATGTTGATGTTCACTCTTACCATCTACTGTTTGACCACCCAACTTACCTTGATTCATGGACCAAACATTCCAGATCTGTATGCACTATTGTTCTTTACAGCATTGGACTTTTCTTTCACCACCAGACACAGCCAGAACTGAGCATCATTTCTGCTTTGGCTCAGCCTCTTCTTTCTTTCAGGAGCTATTTCTCACTCTTCTCCAGTAGCATACTGAACACTTACCAACCAGAGGGGTTCATCTTTCAGTGTTATATCTTTTTTTTCCTTTTCATATTATTATTATTAACTGTAACTTATGATATGTCCCTAAATAATGTAGTATCTTATATATCTTTGTGTAGATATATAATATAGAGAGAGAAATAGATACAGATATATAGTTACACAGACATAGAGATAGATGCATTGATACAGAATAAAGAGACAGAAGGTGGGGGAGGGGAAGATTGCTATATCAAAACCTCATGGTAAAGGCAAACCAAATTTCTACAATAGATATACACACCAAAAAAAAGAAAGAAAGAAAAGCAATCCAAATACAATACAAAAGATAGTCATCAAATCACAAAGAGAGAAGAACAAAAGAAACAAAAGAAAAAAGACCTACAAAAACAAACAAAACAATTAACAAAATGGTAATGATGACATATAGATTGGTAATTACCTTAAATGTAAATGGATTAAATGCTCCCACCAAAAGACATAGACTGGCTTAATGGATACAAAACAAGACTCATATATATGCCATCTACAAGAGATTCAGTTCAGACTTAGGACACAGACTAAAATTGAGGGGATTGAAAAGGGTATTTAATGCAAATGGAAATTAAAAGAAGGCTGGGTAGCAAAATACTCATATCAGACAAAACAGAGTTTAAAATAATGTTAGAAGGAGCAAAGAAGGATACTACCTAATGATCAAGGGATCAATCCAAGAAGAAGAAATAATAATTATAAATACATACTCAACATAGGGACAAATAAGGCAAATGTTAACATTCATAAAAGGAGAAATCAAGAGTAACACATAACATAATACTGTTGGAGAACTCTAACACTCTAGTCACATCTCTATATTTCTTTATGACCTTTGTTTTAAAGTCTAATTTTGTCTGATATGAGTATTGCAATCCCAAATTTCTTGTCATTTTCATTTGCACACAATATATTTTCCTATCCCCTAACTTTTAATTCTATGTATGTCCTTTGTCCTAAAGTGGGTCTTTTGTAGGCCACATATTTTGGGCTTGTAGACCCATATTTTTAACTTGAAAAGTTATAAACATAGAGATTTAGTTATCATTGCTGTCCATCATAGTTAGAATTGCTATTAAAAGCATTTTGTTTCTTTTTAATCTATATACTGGCTTACTTAAATGATTTACTTTCCAATTGTGATTTTGTTTCCTATTCTTTCCTGTATCTTTTCTATTTGGAGAAGAATTTTAAGTATTTCTTTTAGAATAGATTTATTATATCATTTTTAGTTTTTTATTGTCTGAGAAAATCTTTATCTCTCTTTCTAAATGACACTTTTGCTGAATAGAACATTCTAGGTTGCAGATGTTTTACCTTTCAGGACTTTGAAAGTATTTTATCACTGCCCTCTGGCTTTCAATGTTTCTGTAGAGAAATCAGCAAATAACCTCATGGGGATGTTCCTTTGTAATTAACTTTACATTTTTTAGAAAGAGTTTAGAATCCTCCTGCCTTTAGAATTTTCTCTTTAACTTTTGCCATTTTAATTATAATATGCCTTGGTGTGGGTCTGTTTGGATTCATCTTGTTTGGGATTTTCTGTGTTTCTTGTACTTCTGGATATCTGCTTCCTTCTTTAGGTTTGGGAAGTCCTTGGGGTTTTTGGTTTGTTTGTTTGTTCACTTTATTTTTTTAATTGAAGGATAGTTGCTTTACAGAATTTTGCTGCTTTCTATCAAGCATCAACAAAAATCAGCCATAGGTACACCCATGTCCCCTGCCTCCAGAACCTCCCTCCTATCTCCCACCCCATTCCACCCTTCTAGAATATTTTAGCCATGATTTCTTCAAAATACATTTTTAATCACTTTTCTCATTCTTGTCCTTTCAGAATTCATATTATGCCTAGATTGTCATGCTTTGCCTTATCCCATATGCCTCTTATATTGTTTTCTTTTTGTTTTTTCATTTGGCTTTCTTCCTGCTGTTCTGATTGTATGATTTCCATTATTCTATCTTCCAGATCATTTCTTTGCTCTTCTTTGCTCATCTGCATTATTCATTCTGCTATTCATTGCCTTTAGCTTAGATTTCATCTTGGCAAATGGATTTTCTGCCTTTTCTTGACTCATTCTTATGGTTTCTAGTTCTTTTTTACAATAATCTGCATTTCTGTTGCTAGCCTTTCTTAATTCCTTCAGTATTTCATTATCTCCTTTTTTTGAACTCAGTGTCTATTAGAGTGAAGAGGTCTGTTTCATTGTTCTTTCAGGGGAATTTTCTTGGTATTTTAACTATGAGTGGTTCCTCTATTCTTCACTTTACTTATATTCTCTAACTCTGTGTGTTTAGGAGAAATACTTACTATTGTCATCTTGGGGGTTATTTTATATGTGAGAGAATCCCTGTGCAGCTTGTGTAGGTTTAATATTTTTGGTACAAGGACTTTTTGTTTTAGACACCTGTGTCTTTTTCCTTGGCATGTGCTGGTTATTATCCCCTTGATCAGGGGTGGCAAGAAGAGTAGTGGCCACTTGTGCCAGCACCTGGAGCCTGTGGAGAGTGTATCTTGCTGACCGTGATTGCACACATGTGGAGAAAGAGGCTGCATCCTGCTCCTCCCTTTGTGCACCCTCCAACAATGGTGCTCACCTTTATGTCAGGACTAGGCTCTGTCCACATACGTGCTTGCTGCCCCTTCAGGCTGTCTCCACACAACCAACCCAGTCTTTTCCCCAGGTATGACTTCCAAAGCCTTACCTTCAACACCCAGCCCCAACTACACTGGTGGATGTGGGTCTCAGTCTGGGGAGCACAGAGTGGCAGCACAGACAATCTGTGCAAGTCTCTCTCCTTTTTTTTTTCAAACTGGTTGCTAAACAATCCTCTGAGTATCTGAAGCTTCCCCTCCATCCTGTTTGGTCTCCCTGCTGGTAAGAGTGGTTCCCAGGGTGGGGGAAGCTTTCCTCTTATACAGCTCCCTCTCAGGGCAAATGTCCTGTTCTGATTTCTTTCTTGCTCTCTCTTTATTTTGTCCTCCCCAGTTATGTGGAGATTCATCTTGCCCTTTCAGAAAGTTTAGGTCTTCTGGCAGCATTCAGTAGATATTTTGTGAGAAATGCCCCACATGTAGATATATTTTGATATATTTGTAGGAGGAAGTGAGCCCCACATCCTTCTACTCCACTATTTTGATTACTCTTCCCAGTTTGGTCTTGATTTTACCCAATATAACAAAATTTTTCATTTACTTGGGGTCTTTATTAAGTTTAATATGACTAGTGATATGATTTGATATCAATCTTAACACCATGTTATCAATTTTATTAGTCTATCTGTTCTTTGTTCCTTCTTCCCTGTTTTCATGTGTTCTTTTGGGTTAGTATATTTTTTATGATTCCTTTTGATATCTTCAGTTGAATTATTGGATAATAATGTTGGATAGTCCCTTCAGCATTTATATTACACCTTTATTAGTCTTCCTTAAAGAGGTATTATAACATATTATGCATATTTTAATATGCATAATTATAACATATTATGTAGTTACCATTTTCTGTGCTTCTTCCTTTGTATCCTTTCTCTCTGCCTAAGTATTTCCTGGTATATATATATATATATATATATATATTTGTAATGTAGACCTATAGTTTATTAAGTATTTCTTCTTCTTAAGTGTTATGGTTCTTAAATGTTATTTCACTTGAATTTTTGAAAGATTTTTTTTTAACTGATTATAGAATTCTACTCTGATAATATAATTTTTATTTTAGTGCTTTAAAAATGTTGCCCCTCTGTCTTCTGCTAACTGTTTTTAATAAAAAAAATCAATTGTCTTACTTACCTTTGTTCCACAGTACAAAATCTGTTTGCTTCATCTGGGTGTTTTTAAGTTTTTTTTTTTATTTAACCACCATTTTGAGAAATTTGATTATGATTTGTCTTACAAAAGTTTTCTTTATGTTTTTGCATTTTGAGTTTTGTTGAATTTCTTATATTTTTGAATTTATATTTTATCACTTTTGGAAATCATTTTTTATCATTTTTATGTTTTATCACTTTTTATCACTTTTGCCAATTATTTCCTGCAGTTCTTTTTTTCTTTCTTTTTTCTTGTGTCACCTCTTAATTATTTTCTTTGAAGACTCAAAATATACATATATTAAGCTGCTTGAAATTATCATTCATTGGTATTCTGTGAATTTCTTTAAAATGTATTTCCTCTATTTCACTTTTGAGTGTTTATATTGCTGTGCCTTTGACTTTACCAAGTTTATTTAAGATTTTTTTTTTCTTTCAATGTCTTATCTATCTTCAATATATTTCTGTGTATTTTCATCTCATACATTATAATTTTTAATATTAGAAATTGCATTTTTTTTCTTTTTCTAGCTTTCACTTAAACATTTGATCATAAGGAATCCAGTTATAATAACTGTTCCAAATAATTTATCTGCTAATTCCAATATGCATATCACTTGTGGATCATTTTCCATTGACTGATTTTTCTCCTAATTACATGGAGTATTTGGTTATTTCCTATATGCCTACTAACATTTAACTGGATACTAGACATTGTTATTTCACCTTATTGAGAGCTGGGTAGTTTCAATTTTTAGAAATATTGTTGATCATTTTTTCAGACATTGTTCACTTTTTTAGAATCAGTTTGATTCTCTTGAGTCTTGCTTTTAAAATTTGTTAAGTGTAACCAAAAAGAATGTTCACTTTAGAGCTAATTATTCACTACTAATCAGACAATGATTTTCTGTCTACCCTATCCAATACTCCATGAATAATTAGATTTTTTCTATTGGAAATAGACACTTTTTCCTAACTCTGTGTGACTATGGACATTTTTCTCTCTCTTTTACAGGTGATATCCTCCCTGACTGTGTAATCTCCTTATATAAAAGGATTAATCAGTGCTTCGAGGTGAGGAGATTATCTGCAGCTCGCCAGTGTTCTCTCTCTGACCCTCTTCTGCAAAGTCTAGCTACCTTGGCTTTATTATCTTCTCTCTTCCTTCCATCTGAAAACCAAACTAAGGCTTTACATTAAGGCCATTGCTATATTCATCTCATTTATTTTCTGTCACTTAAGAATTGCTGTCCTTTATTACCTGTATTTTGAACATCACTTTAATATGTTTCTTTCTTTTCCCTGTTTTTCTTTCCTTTTCCCCCTTTGGTTGATCCAGGAGCAGGATAAATCTACTCTCTTTGATCCCACTTTGATTGAAAGCAAAAATTTCCTGGTTATTATATTTTTGAGTTATATGATTTCTATGTATTTTTCCCATGATTTCCAGTTTTCTGCCAAAATTCTCAAATTTTATTCATAATTTGAATTTTGTGATTATTTAATTTGATACTTTGATTCTTTGTAGGTCTCTTTCTATAGCTTATTCTTTTTATTACATGCTGTTCTTGATTAATGTTTTGTTGCCTCCTTGTATGCATGGTTATTTATAATTATATGGAATATATTTTATTTATGGAATTTTTTTTTGGACTTTTTGAGGACTAAGGTTATGTTATCTTTCTTCAGAGAAAAATTATAACTACTTTAAGTAGTTATAGTTGCTTTTGCATCTTCTTTTACAAAAGCCATTGTCATTTTCTAAGAATGAGATATTTCCACATATGCCAAAATATGGACAGCTGAGTGAGTTGCCAATCTCTTTCCAAAAATGTGACAGAAAAAAAAAATGTAACTTGCTTTAAGTATATAATTGTATAAGCTCTGAACCAGTTACTGCAGTTTAACAAATATTTTGCTCTAATTGACCAGGATTGAATCACATACCTGAGCTTGGATTCAAAGAATATTCACTCAATTTTTCATGAAGAGTAAGAAAGTGAATTACCATGGGAAGACTGGTACATCAGGAAAGAATAAATATACACTAGATGTGAAAACATATGTTGCCTAATATATGTGATTTTAGATTAATAGATTCATTGTCAATTTTTTAGCTTTTCATCTAACAAATTTCCTTGTCATTCTCCTACTTGCACCTCATGCCTTTTCCATGACACAGAATTCATCTTTCTCCTCAAAAATTATATTTCATATACACTTAATTGTATGTTTCTTCTCCCTTCTATTTCAGATATTCTTTACTTTGTCCATTTGAAAGACTTGTCCTTTTAAATGTCTTCTCATATATGGCTTTCTTTGTGGTATCTCATTTTATTTCATAAGAGGTCTCAGGAACATGTTTCTATATTCTCATATATGTAATTTAGTTACTTGGCTGTATTTCTCATCAAGTTTGTTTTTTGACTCCAAGTTATCCTATGTTTTTCCATAAATTTATGACTGTCAAGAGCACTCTTGTTACTAAATAAATGTTTTTTAAATAAATAAATATGGCTGTCCTGGGTGAAGGATCATGGAAACACTTGACTTAAATGGTGTCTACCTATCAGCTAAAACATTTTAGAATTACATATGCAACAAAAAGCTTTCTTAAAACCATAAAAATTTAAGAAAGGAAAGAAATGACATGGGTCTGGTGCACTGAGAAGACCCAGAGGGATCGGGTAGAGAGGGAGATGGGAGGGGGATCGGGATGGGGAATACATGTAAATCCATGGCTGATTCATGTCAATGTATGACAAAAACCACTACAATATTGTAATTAGCCTCCAACAAATAAAAATAAATAAAAAATAAAAGAAAAATGACTGTTAAAAAAAAAAAAACAAATGGGTATTTCTCAATTCACTCATGTGGACAGGCAGGAAAATTATTTTGAGGAAGAGAAATATAAGAATTGAATATGAAAAGAGATATTAGGTTGTGAAAATTTGCAGCTCCAAAGAGAAAGAATGAGAAATTCAGGCCATAACTCTTGGTCTCCTAGTGTGTGTGTGCTCAGTCACTCAGTTGTGTCCAACTCTTCACAACCACATGGACTGTAGCCCGCCAAGTTTCTCTGTCCTTGGAATTTTCCAGACAAGAATACTGGAGTGGATTGCCATTTCCTTCTCCAGTTTTCCTAGTAAGTCCTGGCTATTGTTTTTCCCATTTGGTCTTGTAAGATACCTTGTTGATTTATAGTAAACCTTCTTTTTGTTCAAATATATTGATTGACTTTGTATTACTTGAAATTTAAAGAGCATTAATTTAGACCATATAAGATGTGCTCCTTTCCAACTAGGCCCAACTTACTTTTGTTTGCATTTCATTTACATTTCCTCTAGGTCTTACCTAAAATAAATATGAATTTGTATCTGCTACTTTTATTTCAAGAGATTTCATGATGATTATTGAGCATTTATTTTATCTGGTGAGTACATAGGAAACTCTTTCAAATAGAATAAACTTGGTAACTCTTATAGTGGCTTAATGAACAAATACTGAATTACATCTCGATTTGGACACAGCCTTAATGCCATTCCAATAAAGTTCAAACCAGTTGCATTTTATGGATAATTTTCTCATTTGCAGTCATATTACTCTCAACAGTGTTCTCAGAACATGGTGCACAAATCAGTTTAATCAGGACCATGCTATAGGATAAAATTACAAAATGCAAAATCCTTAGTATGATCACAAAGTTACTAGATAAGAAGCTTTGATGGTGGCATCAAGATTGTGCTTCTAATAAGTGCCACAGGTGATTTTTATGTCTTTTCAATATAAGTAGGTCTATGGACATTATAATTAGTGTCAATTTAAGATATCCACTTTAAATGTCCATGTATTTTTTTCTTTTATTTCCTTAAATGACAAGCCACTATGCCTTTAATTTTTTTTTCTAGTAATAAATGCTTTAGAAAGCAATTGCATCAGTGTTATAATAACATTGACATAGATACGTATTTGGAAGAGGAAATATATATGCTTTCCTCAAAACTACTCTTATATTTAGTACAAATTTTATGCAAATACCTTACTCTGTTTTCTGCAGAGGCTTTATAGTTATGTAATGAGTATTCAGAATGAGTTCTGTACTGCCTTTTATTTAATGTATTTCTGTTCAGTTTGTTTACCATTTGTATCAGCATCACATGGAGTGCTTTATCAGAGTGCATGTTTTATTGAGTCTCATAAATAAAAAAATTTTTTGGTAATATATTAAGAGTTTTTAAAAAGTAGCATATAGTTTTATATTAAAATTTATACATGATAGAGTTTGGGAATCTCTAATCCTAAGCATATGACTACAAAATATTTTACTTTTTAACAGTTCACATATTAACATATTCCAACTTCGATTCTTAATATTTATTTATTAATTTTATTAAGTAAAATTTCAATTTGTGAAATATAATTTATTTGAAGGAATTGATTCAAGTAGATAGTCTAAAGATGATCAAAATAAAATGAATTTAATAAGACACACACAACATATAACTTCAGTAGAGGGAATTCTTGGACTTAAATAGGTCTTCTAAATAAGTACCCTTAATGCACTTGACCTTTAATTGCCAAACTCCTCTTATATTCAGTAAAATCTCTCAGGGGTTGTTTTATTTTCCTTTATAAGCAAAAATATTCATTAGTTTATACAAAGCAAATAAAACTGAAAACATCTAAAGCTACTGTATGACACAATCTTAAATATAAGGACATGACGTTATGATGAATTTTCCACAGCACGGATGATTTCTACAATTTATAAAAGATAAATGAGAAATAGTCATATTAGCAATATCCCATACTTGAAACTTAGCTCATTATACATAGCTGCCCAAGGCTACATTAAATATTTAGTAACAATAGGATACACCTTACCCCCGCAAGTGATAAATTAGAACATTTTAGCACTTTACCTTTTCTGTGGTGATTTTGGTATTACCTGTTATGTCATAAAAAAGAGAAAAAAAATCTTTAAGTTCCTACTTTTTAAATCTTCAAAAAAGTATTATTAGTGAAGATAGAAAATAATTTTACCATCTTCTCAAAGATATATATTTCCTTAAATTAAAATACTATAGGTGTTTACATATGAACAATTTTCATTTTAAGTTTATACAATGCCAAAAAGAAATTCATCATAGATATGTTTAATGGGAAAATTTAGAAGGCTGCTTTTTTTTTTTTTTCTAATTCATGGTCTATTTCTGAGACAATGTCTGAAATGTTAGAGCACTAATTAAAAATATATTCAACCATGGGTATGAGAAAAATTCTAAAATTCTCCTTCCCCTTCCAACCCAATATAATACAAAACTTAACAATTGAGTGTTAATAATAACTCTCCTTTTTGGGGTTCAATTCATATGCACCTCAAACTTTGACACTTTATTCAGTGCCCTTAAAAGGAACCAGAAAAGAATGAACAAGACAAAGAGAAGGGCCAAGAAATCATTTCTCTGGCGAGAAAAAACCTGAAAAAATGCATAAAACTGCATACAAGAGACACCTCAGCATGCTCATATTTCCTTTCATTGTATAATAGCTCTGTTGTAGTAGAAGAGAATGCTAAGTACACAGTCTTGAATTTTAAGAATTATGGGTTAAGCATATTTCTCTCAATACAATGGTAAAGAACAAGTGATCTCATTGTAATGTCAAAGAAAAATTTTAATTTTCGTGAATGCAAGACTAATTTCTTCTGAAATGAGCAATCACAGATGATTTCTATCATCCAACTCACTTGTACGAATCAAACATGATTCTGAATTATCTATTAAGAATACACTCAAACAGGGGCTCTGTATCTACCTAGAGGTGTGGGATGGGGAGGGAGACAGGAGGGAGTTTCAAAAGGGAAGAGATATATGTATACCTATGGCTGATTCAGGTTGAGGTTTGACAGAAAACAGCAAAACTCTGTAAAGTGATTATATTTCAATAAAAAATTATTAATTTTTTTTTAAAAAAGAATACAACCTTCTTTTCCCTATATGAGTGGCTTATAGACAATTATTCTCTCTTAAGGATTTTCTGGAGGCTCAGCCGCAAAGAATCAGCCTGCAATGCAGGAGACATGACTGGAGCTGCAGGTTTGATCCCCGGGTCAGGAAGATCCCCGGGAGAAGGAAATGGCAATCCACTTCAGTATTCTTGCCTGGGAAATCCCATGGACAGAGAAACATGACAGACTACAGTTCATGGGGTTGCAAAAGAATTGGACACAACTTAGTGACTAAACAACAATAATCCTTCCAAGAAATTGTAAACCAAGTTGTTAGTACATTTCACTGAATCTGATCGAGTACTTTTTTAGGATTAGGAAGTATAATGGTCACATAGTTTGGGTGGCAAATGTAATAATATCTTATTTCTTCCATAACCATATTTGCTGTCTCTTTTGAAAAAGCAAACCTCTTTCTTTGTTAGTATTAATATAATGATTTTTACTTTCTGGTAATCTATAGATTAGAATAGAAATCATTTTATTTACAAGTACTTCTTATCACTCCCAAATACTCTCAAGTGAGTCCTGCAGTCTCTATGAGTTTATGATCATTGAATCATATGGAGGTCAGCAGACTACAGTTTACAGGCCTTATCTTGCTAGTACCTCTTATTCAAAATAAAATTTTAGTGGAACAACCATTTGCTTGCATACTACCTACAATTAGTAGATTTGAGTAGTTTGTGAAGAGACAATCTGCCTTGAAAAGAGTTTAAAATATCTACTATTTCATTCTTTATAGAAAAAGTTGCTCAGTATCAGACAGAATATTTTTTTTTGAGGGACATATTTCTGAAAGTCATATCATAGTGGTTAGGTATAGTTCTCTAAAACATATAAATGTATACAGAAAATTTTGAGACTATTTGATCAGAAGTCAGAAGAACTTACTTTGTTTTTATTCTTTTTTTCTATTATTCAGAAAATACATTTAAATGGGAAAATCAAAACTTGTTTATCTCATTTTTTAAACCCTGCAAATATCTGTAGATATGAAACAACACTACATGGAAAGATAATATATAAAATTGAAGCTATTTTTACTGAAGTGGAGGTGGGGAGTTTCAATTCAAATCATTTGGTTCTTCAGTAATCCTATATCTCTTGTGTGAACGCAAACAGCTATGCCCCTAAGTACCCACTCTAGTTCTCTACTTACATGTTCCTTAGGCATCTTAGAATCTACAAGCTACTTATTTCTCTAATAATGTCTCCTTTCCATATACACCCTAGTTTTGTGAGGAGCAGCATGATTTACCACAATACTGCTAAAGCCATAATATTAGCTGTCGTCCCTGACTCCCTCCTGCCTTAATCCTCAAATAAAATACCCTGTCAATTACAGATCCATAAAATTTCCCCAATATGGTCTTTTTGTCTTCTTCTCCTAACTTGGTCCTGGATAGACATTTATTCATCTCACATCTGAGTTTTAGGAAAAGTTTCATAAATGGTCCTCCTGCTTCTAGTTTTGTTTCTTCAATTCAATTATTAACTGATACAGAGTTGATCTTTTACAATGAAAATAGTCCTTACCACAATTCTATGTAAATTAATTCAGTGTGTAACATTTTTCTTTAAAGTAAAATTAAAGCTCATTAGTCTGATACATAAAGTCCTTCGGGGTCTTGCTCTTACTTTGTTCTTCATTCTCATTTCTTGTCACACATTTCTTTACAAATTTAAACTCATTCTATATAGAGTCATGTGGTTGAAAAACTCTTGCAAATGTAAACACCAAAAATATAACTTTGAGATAAATTAATTCAATTTGCATTATTAAATGTTGTATTAAATACAACTCTAATCTAAAACTTCATATAAACATGACTCACATAAATATATTTTTGTTTTATACCTTGAATAGCATTTTGAATTATGCCCCAAATGATAAAAGAAATAGAACTCCTTTATTCTTTTACTCAGGCAACTAACAGTTTTCAAAGTCCTTTGAGTTTTTAAAGGAAAGGACAGGAAAGAAATTATATAAGTCTATATATACATCTATATATATATGTATATATATACATATATATATACATGTATATACATGTATACATGTATATATATATATACATATATATACATGGAAAATATAGTAACAGTAGCTAGCAGACATGGCACATTTGGGACATCTATGTACAAATAATTTGTAGCATTATAAAATATTAGAATTATAAAAGATTTCTTTGATAATCAAATTTTAATTTCATTTTTTGAGGCCTGAAGAAAACAGGACTAAGATGTTACAGGATCTGAATAAGTTCTCAATGAGTTTCTAGCACCTGACTCATGTCTTAAATTCTCAATGATTTTGTCAAAAGTCAAGTTTTTTGTGATATTTAGGAATTTCAGGTAGAAGGTGAAACTGCAGAGAAGTATTTTCAAGTCTTATAAGAATCTGAGGTGTGAGAATGGATGAAAGCACTTGTTAAACAGAAACAGAGGATTTGAAAAATTGCATTGTTTCTTTGAATTCCTCGATGCCAAAGTTTCTTTCTGATTATACCTTGTTATGGTCAAACTGAGTGACCAACTGACTGAGGGAAAGCAAAAGAACAAGAGAAAAAATCAAATAAATATTAATTTAGGGTTAAAGTTATAAAGAGAAGAGTTTGATAAGTGGAGATTATCAAATGTCAGTATGGCAGATGATGAAGTTGAAAGAATTGAAGAAATACTGTGGAAATTGCTGATTGGCAAATTAATCATGAATATGATAATCAGAAAAAAGTCTACTGATAAGAGTGATGAGGAAAAAAACAATATTAGTGGGGTCATATCAAACAAATTCTTCTTAAGAATATCTTCTGACTGTAGACAGTGTCAGAATTTTAGTTTATCAGACTAAGAAAATGCAACTAATAGGATACTCAGTCAAGCAGTGGGGACTCTGTTGTGACTAAATTTTAGTTTTCATTAATGGTATCTTATATTTCTCATTAAATGTTTCTATGAATGTATTTTATTCACATTGTTATGATATAGTATGCATTTCAAAAGCAAGTTTCGGGAGAGGAGCCAGGATGGCAGAGGCATAGGACGGGGAGACCACTTTCTCTCCTACAAATTCATCGAAAGAACATTTGAATGCTGAGCAAATTTCACAAAACAACTTCTGATCGCTAGCAGAGGACATCAGGTGCCCAGAAAAGCAGCCCATTGTCTTCGAAGGGAGGCAGGACAAAATATAAAAGATAAAAAGGAGTCAAAAGAGCTACGGACGGAGACCCGTCCCGGAAAGGGAGTCTTAATAGAGGAAGTTTCCAATCACCAGGAAACCCTCGCACTGGCGGGACTGGGGGAAGTTTTCGGCATTCTAACTGGGAGGAAAAATTAAACAAGGCCCACAGATTACGTGCCTAAAAGCAACTCCCAGCAGAAAAGTACCCCAGACTCCCGTACCCGCCAGCAACAAGCGGGGGTGGAACAGAGAGGAGCGGGCGGCATTGCTTGGGGTAAGGACCGGCCCGAAGACCCTGAGAGCAATCAGAGGGAGCTTTTTAAACTGTGGGATAGCAAGGGTCAAAATTAACAGGCCCGAACACACTGCTGGTGGTTCGCAAAACAAAGGGACTGAGAAACTCCAGAGAAGAGCCGCCCATCCCCGCTGGAGGTAGGAGGCAGGGGGGGGGGGAGGGGAAAAGGGCAAACTCAGCCCCAGAGAAGCCACCCCCTCCCACACTGCAAACAGGCCCCCAGTTCCTATCTAAAGACTTCCTGAGACCCGACTGACGGTGCGCGCTGGGGCCGCGGAGGGAAAAAGCGCGCCGTACCCGGGGAGATTGCGCCCAAGCCTCTGGCTGCCTGAACCGCTCGCCGCGGAGGGAAAAGGCGGCCGCTCGCCGCGGAGGGAAAAGGCGTGCTGCACACCCGGGGAGAGTGCGCCCAAGCCTCTGGCTGCCTGGCCGCTCGCTGCGGCCTGCCACACCCGAGGAGAGTGCGCCCAAGCCTCTGGCTGCCTGGGCCGCTCAGGCCGGGGAAGGCACAAAACGCAGGCGCAACCGAATCTGCGCTTTTGTGGAGTACCCGAAAACTGGAACCGCACTCAACGCAGGGCCCCGCTCCATATAGAGCAGCCGGGAGCCTGAGCAGTGTAGACGGCGAAAGCACTGACACCCGTGAAGGGGAAAACCCAGTGTGGCCGGAACACGGTGAGTGCTGTCCACACAGAGCGGTATCTGTCTGCAGCGCCCCGCCCTCCCCGTAGCAGGACTGAACTGAACTAGAGAACCTAAATAAGAGATCACCTCCGCCCGCCTGTGTCAGGGCGGAAATTAGACACCAAAGAAACGGCAAACAGAAGCCAAATAAACAAAGGGAACCGCTTCAGAAAGGACGGTGCAACAGATTAAAATCCCTGAAGGTAACAGCGACTACACCGGGAAGGGGCCTACAGATATCGAGAAGTGTAAGCTGGAAAGAGGAGCTATCTGAAATTGAACTCAACCTACGCTGACCGCAACAACTCCAGAGAAATTCCTAGATATATATATATTTTTTTTTTAATTTAAAAAAAAAAAATTTTTTTTTCTTTCCTTTTCCTTTTTTTTATTTATTTTTTTATCTTTGATTTTCTTTTAAAATTCCCTATTACTCCCCCATTACTCCTCAACTTTCATTTTCATATATTTTTACGATTTTTTTAATTAGGGAAAAAATTTTTTTTTTTTTTTTTTTTTTCTTGTTTTTCTCTCCTATTTCCTTTTAAAGTCCTCTAATACTCCTCTATTATTCCTTAATTTTCATTTTCATTTCACTATAACCTTGCCAAAAAAAAAAAAAAAAGAGAGAGAGAGAGAGAGAAACCCTATTTTTAAATCGAACTTCATATACATTTCTAAAATTTTTTTGTGTGTTTTTTGTTTTTAAATATTGTATTTCAAAGAGTCTAACCTCTACACTAGATTTTTAATCTTTGTTTTTCAGTAGTATGTGATATAAATTTTGGTCATTTAAAAATCCAATATTCAGTTCCCATTTCTATTCAGGAGTGTGGTGATTACTCTCCCACTTTTGACTCTCTGTTTTCTACCTCAGAACACCTCTATTTCCTCCTTTCCCCTTCTCTTCCCAATCCAACTCTGTGAATCTTTGTGTGTGTGTGGGCTACGGAGAACACTTTGGGAACAGATAACTGTGTAGATCTGTCTCTCTCCTCTTGAGTCCCCCTTTTTCTCCTCCTGCTCACCTCTATCTCCTTCCTCCCTCTCCTATTCTTCATGTAACTCTGTGAACCTCTCTGGTTGTCTCTCACGGTGGAGAATCTTTTCACCATTAACCTAGAAGTTTTATTATCAGTGCTGTATAGTTGGAGAAGTCTTGAGACTATTGGAAGAATAAAACTGAAATCCAGAGGCAGGAGACTTAAGCCCAAATCCTGAGAAAACCAGAAAACTCCTGACTACACGGAACATTAAGGAATAAGAGACCATCCAAAAGCTTCCATACCTACATCAAAACCAACCACCACCCAAGAGCCAATAAGCTCCAGTACAAGACATACACACACAAATTCTTTAGCAACGCAGGAACATAGACCTGAGTGTCAACATACAGGCTGTCCAAAGTCACACCTAACACAGAGACCCATCGCAAAACTCATTACTGGACACTCCATTGCACTCCAGAGAGAAGAAATCCAATTCCACGCACCAGAACGCTGACACAAGCTTCCCTAACCAGGAAACCTTGACAAACCAATCGTCCAACCCCACCCACTGGGTGAAACCTCCACAATAAAAAGGAACCTCAGACCACAAGAATACAGAAAGCCCACTCCAGACACAGCAATCTAAACAAGATGAAAAGGCAGAGAAATACCCAACAGCTAAAGGAACATGAAAAAAGCCCACCAAGTCAAACAAAAGAGGAGGAAATAGGGAATCTACCTGAAAAAGAATTTAGAATAATGATAATAAAAATGATCCAAAATCTTGAAAACAAAATGGAGTTACAAATAAATAGCCTGGAGACAAAGATTGAGAAGATGCAAGAAATGTTTAACAAGGACCTAGAAGAAAAAAAAAAAAGTCAATTAAAAATTAATAATGAAATAAATGAGATCAAAAACACTCTGGAGGGAACCATGAGTAGAATAACAGAGACAGAAGATAGGATAAGTGAGTTAGAAGATAAAATGGTGGAAAAATAAATGAAGCAGAGAGGAAAAAAAAAAAAGAATCAAAAGAAATGAGGACAACCTCAGGGACCTCTGGGACAATGTGAAACGCCCCAACATTCGAATCATAGGAGTCCCAGAAGAAGAAGACAAAAAGAAAGGCCATGAGAAGATACTCGAGGAGATAATAGCTGAAAACTTCCCTAAAATGGGGAAGGAAATAGCCACCCAAGTCCAAGAAACCCAGAGAGTCCCAAACAGGATAAACCCAAGGCGAAACACCCCAAGACACATATTAATCAAATTAACAAAGATCAAACACAAAGAACAAATATTAAAAAGCAGCAAGGGAGAAACAACAAATAACACACAAAGGGATTCCCATAAGGATAACAGCTGATCTATCAATAGAAACCCTTCAGGCCAGAAGGGAATGGCAGGACATACTTAAGTAATGAAAGAGAATAACCTACAACCTAGATTACTCTACCCAGCAAGGATCTCATTCAGATATGAAGGAGAACTCAAAAGCTTTACAGACAAGCAAAAGCTGAGAGAATTCAGCACCACCAAACCAGCTCTTCAACAAATACTAAAGGATCTTCTCTAGACAGGAAACACAGAAAGGTGGTATAAACGTGAACCCCAAACAACAAAATAAATGGCAATGGGACCATACCTATCAATAATTACCTTAAATGTAAATGGGTTGAATGCCCCAACCAAAAGACAAAGGCTGGCTGAATGGATACAAAAGCAAGACCCCTATATATGCTGTCTACAAGAGACCCACCTCAAAGCAAGGGACACATACAGACTAAAAGTGAAGGGCTGGAAAAAAATATTCCACGCAAACGGAGACCAAAAGAAAGCAGGAGTCGCAATACTCATATCAGATAAAATAGACTTTCAAATAAAGGCTGTGAAAAGAGACAAAGATGGACACTACATAATGATCAAAGGATCAATCCAAGAAGAAGATATAACAATTATAAATATATATGCACCCAACATAGGAGCACCGCAATATGTAAGGCAAACGCTAACGAGTATGAAAGAGGAAATTAATAGTAACACAATAATAGTAGGAGACTTTAATACCCCACTCACAACTATGGATAGATCAACTAAACAGAAAATGAACAAGGAAACACAAACTTTAAGGACACAATGGACCAGCTAGACCTAATTGACATCTATAGGACGTTTCACCCCAAAACAATCAACTTCACCTTTTTCTCAAGTGCACACGGAACCTTCTCCAGAATAGATCACATCCTGGGCCATAAATCTAGTCTTGGTAAATTCAAAAAGATTGAAATCATTCCAGTCATCTTTTCTGACCACAGTGCAGTAAGATTAGATCTCAATTACAGGAAAAAAAATTATTAAAAATTCAAACATATGGAGGCTAAACAACACGCTTCTGAATAACCAACAAATCATAGAAGAAATCAAAAAAAGAAATCAAAATATGCATAGAAATGAATGAAAATGAAAAAAACACAACAACCCAAAACCTATGGGACACTGTAAAAGCAGTGCTAAGGGGAAGATTCATAGCATTACAGGCCTACCTCAAGAAACAAGAAAAAAGTCAAATAAATAACCTAACTCTACACCTAAAGCAACTAGAGAAGGAAGAAATGAAGAACCCCAGGGTTAGTAGAAGGAAAGAAATCTTAAAAAATTAGGGCAGAAATAAATGCAAAAGAAACTAAAGAGATCATAGCAAAAATTAACAAAGCTAAAAGCTGGTTTTTTGAAAAAATAAACAAAAATTGACAAACCATTAGCAAGACTCATTAAGAAACAAAGGGAGAAGAACCAAATTAACAAAATTAGAAATGAAAATGGAGAGATCACAACAGACAACACTGAAATACAAAGGATCATAAGAGACTACTACCAGCAGCTCTATGCCAATAAAATGGACAACTTGGAAGAAATGGACAAGTTCTTAGAGAAGTATAACTTTCCAAAACTGAACCAGGAAGAAATAGAAGATCTTAACAAAACCATCACAAGCAAGGAAATCGAAACTGTAATCAGAAATCTTCCAGCAAACAAAAGCCCAGGACCAGATGGCTTCACAGCTGAATTCTACCAAAAATTTAGAGAAGAGCTAACACCTATCTTACTCAAACTCTTCCAGAAAATTGCAGAAGAAGGTAAACTTCCAAACTCATTCTATGAGGCCACCATCACCCTAATTCCAAAACCAGACAAAGATGCCACAAAAAAAAGAAAACTACAGGCCAATATCACTGATGAACATAGATGCAAAAATCCTTAACAAAATTCTAGCAAACAGAATCCAACAACATATTAAAAAAATCATACATCATGACCAAGTGGGCTTTATCCCAGGAATGCAAGGATTCTTTAATATCCGCAAATCAATCAATGTAATACACCACATTAACAAATTGAAAGATAAAAACCATATGATTATCTCAATAGATGCAGAAAAAGCCTTTGACAAAATTCAACATCCATTTATGATTAAAACTCTCCAGAAAGCAGGAATAGAAGGAACATACCTCAACATAATAAAAGCTATATATGACAAACCCACAGCAAGCATCACCCTCAATGGTGAAAAAATTGAAAGCATTTCCCCTGAAATCAGGAACAAGACAAGGGTGCCCACTCTCACCACTACTATTCAACATAGTTTTGGAAGTTTTGGCCACAGCAATCAGGGCAGAAAAAGAAGTAAAAGGAATCCAGATAGGAAAAGAAGAAGTGAAACTCTCTCTGTTTGCAGATGACATGATCCTCTACATAGAAAACCCTAAAGACTCTACCAGAAAATTACTAGAGCTAATCAATGAATACAGTAAAGTTGCAGGATATAAAATTAACACACAGAAATCTCTTGCATTCCTATACACTAACAATGAGAAAACAGAAAGAGAAATTAAGGAAACAATACCATTCACCATTGCAACAAAAAGAATAAAATACTTAGGAGTATATCTACCTAAAGAAACAAAAGACCTATACATAGAAAACTATAAAACACTGATGAAAGAAATCAAAGAGGACACAAACAGATGGAGAAATATACCGTGTTCATGGATTGGAAGAATCAATATTGTCAAAATGGCTATACTACCCAAAGCAATCTATAGATTCAATGCAATCCCTATCAAACTACCAACGGTATTTTTCACAGAACTAGAACAAATAATTTCACAATTTGTATGGAAATACAAAAAAACCTCGAATAGCCAAAGTAATCCTGAGAAAGAAGAATGGAACTGGAGGAATCAATCTGCCTGACTTCAGACTATACTACAAAGCCACAGTCATCAAGACAGTATGGTACTGGCACAAAGACAGAAATATAGATCAATGGAACAGAATAGAAAGCCCAGAGATAAATCCACGAACCTATGGTCACCTTATCTTCGACAAAGGAGGCAAGGATATACAATGGAAAAAAGACAACCTCTTTAACAAGTGGTGCTGGGAAAACTGGTCAACCACCTGTAAAAGAATGAAACTAGAACACTTTCTAACACCATACACAAAAATAAACTCAAAATGGATTAAAGATCTAAATGTAAGACCAGAAACTATAAAACTCCTAGAGGAGAACATAGGCAAAACACTCTCCAACATAAATCACAGCAGGATCCTCTATGACCCACATCCCAGAATTTTAGAAATAAAAGCAAAAATAAACAAATGGGACCTAATGAAACTTAAAAGCTTTTGCACAACAAAGGAAACTATAAGCAAGGTGAAAAGACAGCCCTCAGATTGGGAGAAAATAATAGCAAACGAAGCAACAGACAAAGGATTAATCTCAAAAATATACAAGCAACTCCTCCTCCAGCTCAACTCCAGAAAAATAAATGACCCAATCAAAAAATGGGCCAAAGAACTAAACAGACATTTCTCCAAGGAAGACATACAGATGGCTAACAAACACATGAAAAGATGCTCAACATCACTCATTATCAGAGAAATGCAAATCAAAACCACAATGAGGTACCATTACACGCCAGTCAGGATGGCTGCTATCCAAAAGTCTACAAGCAATAAATGCTGGAGAGGGTGTGGAGAAAAGGGAACCCTCTTACACTGTTGGTGGGAATGCAAATTAGTACAGCCACTATGGAAAACAGTGTGGAGATTTCTTAAAAAGCTGGAAATAGAACTGCCATATGACCCAGCAATCCCACTTCTGGGCATACACACCAAGGAAACCAGATCTGAAAGAGACACGTGCACCCCAATGTTCATCGCAGCACTGTTTATAATAGCCAGGACATGGAAGCAACCAGATGCCCATCAGCAGACGAATGGATGAGGAAGCTGTGGTACATATACACCATGGAATATTACTCAGCCATTAAAAAGAATTCATTTGAATCAGTTCTAATGAGATGGATGAAACTGGAGCCCATTATACAGAGCGAAGTAAGCCAGAAAGATAAAGACCATTACAGTATACTAACACATATATATGGACTTTAGAAAGATGGTAACGATAACCCTATATGCAAAACAGAAAAAGAGACTCAGATGTATAGAACAGACTTGTGGACTCTGGGAGAAGGCGAGGGTGGGATGTTTCAAGAGAACAGCATTGAAACATGTATATTATCTAGGGGTGAAACAGATCACCAGCCCAGGTTGGGTGCATGAGACAAGTGCTCGGGCCTGGTGCACTGGGAAGACCCAGAGGGATCGGGTGGAGAGGGAGGTGGGAGGGGGGACCGGGATGGGGAATACATGTAAATCCATGGCTAATTCATTTCAATGTATGACAAAAACCACTGTAATGATGTAAAGTAATTAGCCTCCAACTAATAAAAAATAAATGAAAAAAAAAGAAGAAGAACTAAAGTCCTCTTGATGAGGGTGAATGAGGAGTGTGAACAAGCTGTCTTAAAATCAACATTCAGAAAAACTAAAATCATGGTTTCTGGGTCCCATCACATCAAGACAAATGGGGAAAAAGTGGAAGCAGCAACAGATTCCCCCCCCTCCTTGGACTCCAAAATCCTGATATGGTGACCACAGTCCTGAAATAGTTGTTTCTTTCTTGGAAGGAAAGCTATGACAAACCTAGACACTGTATTAAAAAGCAGGGGGACATCACTTTGCTGACAAAGGTCTATATAGTAAAAGCTGATTTTTCCGATAGTCATGTGCAGATATGGAGTTGCACCACAGAAAAGGCTAAAATGCTAAAGAATTGATGCTTTTGAATTGTGGTACTGGAGAAGATCTTGAGGGGGTCTCTTGGGCCCGCAAGGAAATAACCAGTCAATCCTAAGGAAATTTTTCTCTGGGAATACTCTTTGGAAGGATTGGTGCTGACACTTTAAGCTCCAATACTTTGGATACCTGATGTGAGAGTTTACTCATTGTAAAAGACCCCATCCGAAAATTTAGT
>JAJLRB010005436.1:0-66011 GCA_020976825.1 Odocoileus hemionus | reverse complement strand
GGCTTGGTAGGCATCCAAGGACAGATTATGGTAGAATTGTCTCTTTTCAGTCATGTGTGACACTCTGTGCCCAAAGATTGCTGATTTTGAAGTTGAGTTAACAGCATGTACTAAATTTGATACCTGTTGCAGTCAGTGTGTATTTTTTGTCATTGCATTTTATATACAGCCATTGTACATTTGGGGACATTTTTTTTTAACTGTAGTAGAATAATATTGCCACAATATAAAATACTGTGGCATAAATATAAAGATGATTAAGATTTTTAGGTGCTAGTTTACACTGAAGAGTTACTAAGAAGACCCCTTTAAAGCTTACTTGTGTAAATTTATTAATCAGATCCCTGCCTCTGTCCTTTGCCTCTCTCTGTTCAACATGCCACCACTGTGCCTCCAGTAAAGCTTTTTTATTTTTTGTTTTCTTTTAACAGTGATGGATGTGATTTACTGATAAACTGATTACTAGTAAAAGTAAGCTTTATACTAACTTCCTTACAATTCAGGTAGGTCATAGAATGAAGAAAACAAAGCAAAGCAAAGCACATCCCCAGTCCTTAACCCCTAAATGTTACATTTCCTTCCAGCTTACCTGAAAATACAAATATATGAATGACTGTGTATGGAGCTGTACCACTAAATTTACTTGAATGGCGTTATTTTTTTTCCTACTTAAATGTTTACTTATTTAATTAGAAAAAATTAAAGAACCATCAATTTGAAATTACAGCAGTTAACACAAAGGGCAACAAACTAAAAAAAAAAATCAAATGGCTAAAAATAACTCAGTTATAAATAGAGTACAATTTACAGTATCATTTATCTCAGTAAAAGAAACAAAACCACTAAATGTCTTTCCTTCTAGATAAGACTTTTCTCTGCAGAAAGGCAAAAAAAGCAATGAATAATTTGCAATTATAATCAAATATAACTGTTATTTACCCCAGCAGCATCTAAAATACAAGAACCACACAGCACAAAAATCTCCTTTTAGAAAATTATTGTATTAGTTAAGCTGTTCATTCTTGCTGTGAAGTTAGTTTCATTTGTGTAGGCCACAAAAGTTTAACTGGCACATTTTACTTAAGAATAAGACAAAGTAAGTCATTGTTCTTTTTAAAAATTACGGGATCATCCATTTTCAAATAACAATCCCAGATACTTTGTTCATTAAATAAGCGTTCTACTGTAAGCAGTCAAGCTTTTTAAATGATCGCTAAGTATTCACCTAAAGTTTATCAATGCTGTGTAAACTGTTAAATTCTTTTGAAGATTTGTGTACATTTTTTTTCCATTTATTTTTATTAGTTGGAGGCTAATTACTTTACATCATTACAGTAGTTTTTGTCATACATTGAAATGAATCAGCCATGGATTTACATGTATTCCCCATCCCGGTCCCCCCTCCCACCTCCCTCTCCACCCGATCCCTCTGGGTCTTCCCAGGTCCGAGCACTTGTCTCATGCATCCCACCTGGGCTGGTGATCTGTTTCACTATAGATAATATACATGTTTCGATGCTGTTCTCTTGAAACATCCCACCCTCGCCTTCTCCCAGAGTCCAAAAGTCTGTTCTATACATCTGAGTCTCTTCTTCTGTTTTGCATATAGGGTTATCGTTACCATCTTTCTAAATCCCATATATATGTGTTAGTATACTGTAATGGTCTTTATCTTTCTGGCTTACTTCGCTCTGTATAATGGGCTCCAGTTTCATCCATCTCATTAGAACTGATTCAAATGAATTCTTTTTAATGGCTGAGTAATATTACATGGTGTATATGTACCACAGCTTCCTTATCCATTCGTCTGCTGATGGGCATCTCGGTTGCTTCCATGTCCTGGCTATTATAAACAGTGCTGCGATGAACATTGGGGTGCACGTGTCTCTCAGATCTGGTTTCCTCGGTGTGTATGCCCAGAAGTGGGATTGCTGGGTCATATGGCAGTTCTATTTCCAGCTTTTTAAGAAATCTCCACACTGTTTTCCATAGTGGCTGTACTAATTTGCATTCCCACCAACAGTGTAAGAGGGTTCCCTTTTCTCCACACCCTCTCCAGCATTTATTGCTTGTAGACTTTTGGATAGCAGCCATCCTGACTGGCGTATAATGGTACCTCATTGTGGTTTTGATTTGCATTTCTCTGATAATGAGTGATGTTGAGCATCTTTTCATGTGTTTGTTAGCCATCTGTATGTCTTCCTTGGAGAAATGTCTGTTGAGTTCTTTGGCCCATTTTTTGATTGGGTCATTTATTTTTCTGGAGTTGAGCTGGAGGAGTTGCTTGTATATTTTTGAGATTAATCCTTTGTCTGTTGCTTCGTTTGCTATTATTTTCTCCCAATCTGAGGGCTGTCTTTTCACCTTGCTTATAGTTTCCTTTGTTGTGCAAAAACTTTTAAGTTTCATTAGGTCCCATTTGTTTATTTTTGCTTTTATTTCTGAAATTCTGGGATGTGGGTCATAGAGGATCCTGCTGTGATTTATGTCAGAGAGTGTTTTGCCTATGTTCTCCTCTAGGAGTTTGATAGTTTCTGGTCTTACATTTAGATCTTTAATCCATTTTGAGTTTATTTTTGTGTATGGTGTTAGAAAGTGTTCTAGTTTCATTCTTTTACAGGTGGTTGACCAGTTTTCCCAGCACCACTTGTTAAAGAGGTTATCTTTTTTCCATTGTATATCCTTGCCTCCTTTGTTGAAGATAAGGTGACCATAGGTTCGTGGATTTATCTCTGGGCTTTCTATTCTGTTCCATTGATCTATATTTCTGTCTTTGTGCCAGTACCATACTGTCTTGATGACTGTGGCTTTGTAGTAGAGTCTGAAGTCAGGCAGGTTGATTCCTCCAGTTCCATTCTTCTTTCTCAGGATTACTTTGGCTATTCGAGGTTTTTTGTATTTCCATACAAATTGTGAAATTATTTGTTCTAGTTCTGTGAAAAATACCGTTGGTAGTTTGATAGGGATTGCATTGAATCTATAGATTGCTTTGGGTAGTATAGCCATTTTGACAATATTGATTCTTCCAATCCATGAACACGGTATATTTCTCCATCTGTTTGTGTCCTCTTTGATTTCTTTCATCAGTGTTTTATAGTTTTCTATGTATAGGTCTTTTGTTTCTTTATGTAGATATACTCCTAAGTATTTTATTCTTTTTGTTGCAATGGTGAATGGTATTGTTTCCTTAATTTCTCTTTCTGTTTTCTCATTGTTAGTGTATAGGAATGCAAGAGATTTCTGTGTGTTAATTTTATATCCTGCAACTTTACTGTATTCATTGATTAGCTCTAGTAATTTTCTGGTAGAGTCTTTAAGGTTTTCTATGTAGAGGATCATGTCATCTGCAAACAGAGAGAGTTTCACTTCTTCTTTTCCTATCTGGATTCCTTTTACTTCTTTTTCTGCCCTGATTGCTGTGGCCAAAACTTCCAAAACTATGTTGAATAGTAGTGGTGAGAGTGGGCACCCTTGTCTTGTTCCTGATTTCAGGGGAAATGCTTTCAATTTTTCACCATTGAGGGTGATGCTTGCTGTGGGTTTGTCATATATAGCTTTTATTATGTTGAGGTATGTTCCTTCTATTCCTGCTTTCTGGAGAGTTTTAATCATAAATGGATGTTGAATCTTGTCAAAGGCTTTTTCTGCATCTGTTGAGATAATCATATGGTTTTTATCTTTCAATTTGTTAATGTGGTGTATTACATTGATTGACTTGCGGATATTAAAGAATCCTTGCATTCCTGGGATAAAGCCCACTTGGTCATGATGTATGATTTTTTTAATATGTTGTTGGATTCTGTTTGCTAGAATTTTGTTAAGGATTTTTGCATCTATGTTCATCAGTGATATTGGCCTGTAGTTTTCTTTTTTTGTGGCATCTTTGTCTGGTTTTGGAATTAGGGTGATGGTGGCCTCATAGAATGAGTTTGGAAGTTTACCTTCTTCTGCAATTTTCTGGAAGAGTTTGAGTAAGATAGGTGTTAACTCTTCTCTAAATTTTTGGTAGAATTCAGCTGTGAAGCCATCTGGTCCTGGGCTTTTGTTTGCTGGAAGATTTCTGATTACAGTTTCAATTTTCCTTGCTTGTGGTGGGTTTGTTAAGATCTTCTATTTCTTCCTGGTTCAGTTTTGGAAAGTTATACTTCTCTAAGAACTTGTCCATTTCTTCCAAGTTGTCCATTTTATTGGCATAGAGCTGCTGGTAGTAGTCTCTTATGATCCTTTGTATTTCAGTGTTGTCTGTTGTGATCTCTCCATTTTCATTTCTAATTTTGTTAATTTGGTTCTTCTCCCTTTGTTTCTTAATGAGTCTTGCTAATGGTTTGTCAATTTTGTTTATTTTTTCAAAAAACCAGCTTTTAGCTTTGTTAATTTTTGCTATGATCTCTTTAGATTCATTTGCATTTATTTCTGCCCTAATTTTTGAGATTTCTTTCCTTCTACTAACCCTGGGGTTCTTCATTTCTTCCTCCTCTAGTTGCTTTAGGTGTAGAGTTAGGTTATTTATTTGACTTTTTTCTCGCTTCTTGAGGTAGGCCTGTAATGCTATGAATCTTCCCGTTAGCACTGCTTTTACAGTGTCCCATAGGTTTTGGGTTGTTGTGTTTTCATTTTCATTCATTTTAATGCATATTTTGATTTCTTTTTTGATTTCTTCTATGATTTGTTGGTTATTCAGAAGCGTGTTGTTTAGCCTCCATATGTTTGAATTTTTAATAATTTTTTTCCTGTAATTGAGATCTAATCTTACTGCACTGTGGTCAGAAAAGATGACTGGAATGATTTCAATCTTTTTTAATTTACCAAGACTAGATTTATGGCCCAGGATGTGATCTATTCTGGAGAAGGTTCCGTGTGCACTTGAGAAAAAGGTGAAGTTGATTGTTTTGGGGTGAAACGTCCTATAGATGTCAATTAGGTCTAGCTGGTCCATTGTGTCTATTAAAGTCTGTGTTTCCTTGTTCATTTTCTGTTTAGTTGGTCTATCCATAGTTGTGAGTGGGGTATTAAAGTCTCCTACTATTATTGTGTTACTATTAATTTCCTCTTTCATACTCGTTAGTGTTTGCCTTACATATTGCGGTACTCCTATGTTGGGTGCATATATATTTATAATTGTTATATCTTCTTCTTGGATTGATCCTTTGATCATTATGTAGTGTCCATCTTTGTCTCTTTTCACAGACTTAATTTGAAAGTCTATTTTATCTGATATGAGTATTGCGACTCCTGCTTTATTTTGGTCTCCGTTTGCGTGGAATATTTTTTTCCAGCCCTTCACTTTTAGTCTGTATGTGTCCCTTGCTTTGAGGTGGGTCTCTTGTAGACAGCATATATAGGGGTCTTGCTTTTGTATCCATTCAGCCAGCCTTTGTCTTTTGGTTGGGGCATTCAACCCATTTACATTTAAGGTAATTATTGATAGGTATGGTCCCGTTGCCATTTATTTTGTTGTTTGGGGTTCACGTTTATACCACCTTTCTGTGTTTCCTGTCTGGAGAAGATCCTTTAGTATTTGTTAAAGAGCTGGTTTGGTGGTGCTGAATTCTCTCAGCTTTTGCTTGTCTGTAAAGCTTTTGAGTTCTCCTTCATATCTGAATGAGATCCTTGCTGGGTAGAGTAATCTAGGTTGTAGGTTATTCTCTTTCATTACTTTAAGTATGTCCTGCCATTCCCTTCTGGCCTGAAGGGTTTCTATTGATAGATCAGCTGTTATCCTTATGGGAATCCCTTTGTGTGTTATTTGTTGTTTCTCCCTTGCTGCTTTTAATATTTGTTCTTTGTGTTTGATCTTTGTTAATTTGATTAATATGTGTCTTGGGGTGTTTCGCCTTGGGTTTATCCTGTTTGGGACTCTCTGGGTTTCTTGGACTTGGTTGGCTATTTCCTTCCCCATTTTAGGGAAGTTTTCAGCTATTATCTCCTCGAGTATCTTCTCATGGCCTTTCTTTTTGTCTTCTTCTTCTGGGACTCCTATGATTCGAATGTTGGGGTGTTTCACATTGTCCCAGAGGTCCCTGAGGTTGTCCTCATTTCTTTTGATTCTTTTTTTTTTTCCTCTCTGCTTCATTTATTTCCACCATTTTATCTTCTAACTCACTTATCCTATCTTCTGTCTCTGTTATTCTACTTATGGTTCCCTCCAGAGTGTTTTTGATCTCATTTATTTCATTATTAATTTTTAATTGACTTTTTTTTGTTTCTTCTAGGTCCTTGTTAAACATTTCTTGCATCTTCTCAATCTTTGTCTCCAGGCTATTTATTTGTAACTCCATTTTGTTTTCAAGATTTTGGATCATTTTTATTATCATTATTCTAAATTCTTTTTCAGGTAGATTCCCTATTTCCTCCTCTTTTGTTTGACTTGGTGGGCTTTTTTCATGTTCCTTTAGCTGTTGGGTATTTCTCTGCCTTTTCACCTTGTTTGGATTGCTGTGTCTGGAGTGGGCTTTCTGTATTCTTGTGGTCTGAGGTTCCTTTTTATTGTGGCGGTTTCACCCAGTGGGTGGGGTTGGACGATTGGTTTGTCAAGGTTTCCTGGTTAGGGAAGCTTGTGTCAGCGTTCTGGTGCGTGGAATTGGATTTCTTCTCTCTGGAGTGCAATGGAGTGTCCAGTAATGAGTTTTGCGATGGGTCTCTGTGTTAGGTGTGACTTTGGAGAGCCTGTATGTTGACACTCAGGTCTATGTTCCTGCGTTGCTAAAGAATTTGCGTGGTATGTCTTGTACTGGAGCTTATTGGCTCTTGGGTGGTGGTTGGTTTTGGTGTAGGTATGGAAGCTTTTGGATGGTCTCTTATTCCTTAATGTTCTGTGTAGTCAGGACTTTTCTGGTTTTCTCAGGATTTGGGCTCAAGTCTCCTGCCTCTGGATTTCAGTTTTATTCTTCCAATAGTCTCCAGAGTTCTCCAACTATACAGCACTGATAATAAAACTTCTAGGTTAATGGTGAAAAGATTCTCCACCGTGAGAGACAACCAGAGAGGTTCACAGAGTTACATGAAGAATAGGAGAGGGAGGAAGGAGATAGAGGTGAGCAGGAGGAGAAAAAGGGGACTCAAGAGGAGAGAGACAGATCTACACAGTTATCTGTTCCCAAAGTGTTCTCCGTAGCCCAGACACCCACAAAGATTCATAGAGTTGGATTGGGAAGAGAAGGGGAATGGAGGAAATAGAGGGTTCTGAGGTAGAAAACAGAGAGTCAAAAGTGGGAGAGTATCACCACACTCCTGAATAGAAATGGGAACTGAATATTGGATTCTTAAATGACCAAAATTTATATCACATACTACTGAAAAACAAAGATTGAAAAT
Organism: Odocoileus hemionus; assembly: GCA_020976825.1. NCBI lineage: Eukaryota > Metazoa > Chordata > Mammalia > Artiodactyla > Cervidae > Odocoileus > Odocoileus hemionus. The sequence goes on along the minus strand of JAJLRB010005436.1, from coordinate 58,697 downwards.
CTAGTGTAGAGGTTAGACTCTTTGAAATACAATATTTAAAAACAAAAACACACAAAAAATTTAGAACTGTATATGAAGTTCAGTTTAAAAATAGGGTTTCTCTCTCTCTCTCTCTCTCTCTTTTTTGGGCAAAGTTATAGTGAAATGAAAATGAAAGTTAAGGAATAATAGAGGAGTATTAGAGGACTTTAAAAGGAAATAGGAGAGAAAAACAAGAAAAAAAAAGAAAAGAAAAATTTTTTTCCCTAATTAAAAAAAATCGTAAAAATATATGAAAATGAAAGTTGAGGAGTAATGGAGTAATAGGGAATTATAAAAGAAAATAAAAGAGAAAAAATAAAAGAAAAAAAAATTTTTTTAATTAAAAAAAATATATGTACATATATATCTAGGAATTTCTCTGGAGTTGTTGCGGTCAGCGTAGGATCAGTTCAATTTTAGATAGCTCCTCTTTCCAGCTTACACTTCTCGATATCTGTAGGCCCCTTCCCGTGTAGTCGGTGTTACCTTCAGGGATTTTAATCTGTTGCACCGGTCCTTTCTGAAGCGGTTCCCTTTGTTTATTTGGCTTCTGTTTGCCGTCTCTTTGGTGTCTAATTTCCGCCCTGACACAGGCGGGCGGAGGTGATCTCTTATTTAGGTTCTCTAGTTCAGTTCAGTCCTGCTACGGGGAGGGCGGGGCGCTGCAGACAGATACCGCTCTGTGTGGATAGCACTCACCGTGTTCCGGCCACACTGGGTTTGCCCCGCTCACGGGTGTCAGTGCTTTCGCCGTCTACACTGCTCAGGCTGCCGGCTGCTCTATATGGAGCGGGCCCTGCGTTGAGTGCGGTTCCGGTCTTCGGGTACTCCACAAAAGCGCAGATTCGGTTCCGCCTGCGTTTTGTGACTTCCCCGGCCTGAGCGGCCCAGGCAGCCAGAGGCTTGGGCGTACTCTCCCAGGGGCAGCGCGCCTTTTCCCTCCGCGGCGAGCGGCCCAGGCAGCCAGAGGCTTGGGCGCAATCTCCCCGGGTACGGCGCGCTTTTTCCCTCCGCGGCCCCAGCACGCACCGCCAGTCGGGTCTCAGGAAGTCTTTAGCTAGAACCCGGAGGCCTGTTTGCAGTGTGGGAGGGGGTGGCTTCTCAGGGGCTGAGTTTGCCCTTTTCCCCTCCCCCCTGCCTCCTACCTCCAGCGGGGATGGGCCGGCTCTTCTCTGGAGATTCTCAGTCCCTTTGTTTTGCGAACCACCGGCAGTGTGTTCGGGCCAGTTAATTTTGTCCCTTGCTATCCCACAGTTTAAAAACGCTCCCTCCAATTGCTCTTAGGGTCTTCGGGCCGGTCGTTACCCTAAGCAATGCCGCCCGCTCCTCTCCGTTCCGCCCCGCTTGTTGCTGGTGGGTACGGGCGTCTGGGGTACTTTTCTGCTGGGAGTTGCTTTTAGGCACGTAATCTGTGGGCCTTGTTTAATTTTTCCTCCCAGTTAGAATGCCGAAAACTTCCCCCAGTCCCGCCAGTGCGAGGGTTTCCTGGTGATTGGAAACTTCCTCTATTAAGAATCCCTTCCCGGGACGGGTCTCTGTCCGTAACTCTTTTGACACCCTTATTATCGTTTATATTTTGTCCTACCTCCCTTCGAAGACAATGGGCTGCTTTTCTGGGCGCCTGATGTCCTCTGCTAGCGATCAGAAGTTGTTTTGTGAAATTTGCTCAGCGTTCAAATGTTCTTTCGATGAATTTGTAGGAGAGAAAGTGGTCTCTCCGTCCTATTCCTCCGCCATCTTGGCTCCTCCCACTGTGTACATTTTATAATATGATACAGTTTTGTACTGAAGAATTTTTTTTAAAAGATAACCTACAGTACCATATAGTTAATTTGCCTCACAGAACTTAGAGATACAGTATAAACATTTAAGAACCACAGCAGAGTCCACTGTGGTTCAAAGTTGAATGGAGATTTTCTTGAACCTAGTACAGAGGTTACTGGCTCAAGACCATATTCCAGAGTGACATCAGCACAAGATTCTGTTGTAAGACTACTTCTTTAAAAAAGAGCACACTTGGTTATGTTGCTGTTATTTGGTCACTAAGTCATGTCCAACTCTTCTGTGACCCTTTGGACTGTTGCCCACCAGGCTCCTCTGTCCATGGGATTTCGCAGGCAAGAATACTGGAGTGGGTTATCGTTTCCTTGTCCAACAGATCTGCCCAACCTGGGCACTGAAAGGGCATCTCCTGCAATGGCAGGTGGATTCCTTACCACTGAGCCACCAGGGAAACTCTCCACTTGGTTATCCATGGCTTTTAGCCTTGAGCTACAGATATGCCGCAGATCCTTCCCACCCTCCCAATCAAAGTTAGTCATGTGGAAATGGGTACGTTCTCTGAGCACTGTTAAGACAGTCCTTGGTTTTCTAGCTCTGATGGAGATCTCAAAAGTGCTCAGAAGTCCGTGTGCTTACGTTAGACCACGATGAACTTTATGAATGCCACTCTCCTCCATTAGTGACAGGCCACAGATTCCAAAATGTACATGCAAAGCATCTAAATGACTATCTGGCCACTTGACAAATCCTCCTATGAGTCAATCTTGAGTTGATGAGATGTAATTTTTGTTTACCTCAGTTACTATATTGGAAATTTATAGTTGCTCCCACCCAAAAGAAATAATAGGTATCTTTTGGCTTATTAGGTCTTTCATGATAACCATTTTGTTGTCTCATTATACACCACCTCTTCATCCTGTTCAGTGCTATTTCTGGAAAAGCTTCTTCTAGTTTACCCATCAGGCACAGTGATGCAATGCCACAAAAAGTTGACCCTCCATGAGATTTAAGTCCAGCTCCCTGTGTGAACTCATTGCATAGGACATACTTCCAGTATAGTTGATGGCTTTTTTCATATCCATGCCAGACCAGTTGTTGAGTATATGGCAATTATAAGAAGCACAGTTAAGTTCAGTCACTCAGTTGTGTCCGATACTTTGTGACCCCATGGACTACAGCACACCAGGCCTCCCTGTCCATCACCATCTCCTGGAGTTTGCTCAAACTCAAGTCCATCAAGTCAGTGATGCCATCCAACCATCTCATCCTCTTATTGTCTCCTTCTTCTCCTGCCTTCAGTCTTTCCCAGCATCAGAGTCTTTTCTGGTAAGTCAGTTCTTCGTATCAGGTCGCCAAAGTAATGGGGCTTTAGCTTCAGCATAAGTTCTTCCAATGAATATTCAGGATTGATCTCCTTTAGGATTGACTGATTTGATCTCCTTGCAGTCCAAGAGACTTGCAAGAGCCTTCTCCAACATCACAGTCCAAAAGCATCAATGCTTTGATACTCAACTTTCTTTATAGTCCAACTCTCAGATCTGTATATAACTACTGGAAAAGCCATACCTTTGACTATACAGACCTTTGTCAGCAAAGAAATGTCTCTACTTTTCAATGTACTGTCTAGGTTTGTCATACCTTTTCTTCCAAAGAGCAAGTGTCTTTTAATTTCATGGCTGCAGTCACCATCTGCAGTGATTTTGGAGCCCAAGAAAATAAAGTGTGTCACTGTTTCCATTGTTTCCCCATCTATTTGCCATGAAGTGATGGGACCAGATGGCATGATTTTAGTTTTTTGAATGTTGAGTTTTAAGCCAGGTTTTTCACTTTCATTTTCATTTTCATTTCATTTTCACTTTCATTTTCTTTCATTTTCATCAGAAACTTTTTAGTTCCTCTTCACTTTCTGCCATTAGCATGGCATCATCTGCATATCTGAGGTTATTGATATTTCTTCCAGCAATCTTGATTCCAGCTATTGCCTCATTCAGCCTGGCATTTCGCATGGTATACTCTGCATATAAGTTAAATAAGCAGGATGACAATATTCAGCCTTGATGTACTCCTTTTACAATTTTGAACCAGTCCATTGTTCTATGTCTGGTTCTAACTGTTGCTTCTTGACCTGCATACAGATTTCTCAGGAGGCAGGTAAGGTGGTCTGGTATTCCCTTCTCTTTAATAATTTTCCACACAGTTTGTGGTGATCCACACAGTCAAAGGCTTTGGTGTAGTCACTGAAGCAGATGTAGATGGTTTTTCTGGAACTCTCTTGCTTTTTCTATGATCCAGTAGATGTTGGCAATTTGATATCTGGTTCCTCTGCCTTTTCTAAATCCAGCTTGAACACCTGGAAGTTCTCGGTTCACGTATTGTTGAAGCCTGGGTATACAAATTACATGACATTTTTACTGCCTTCAGGTATGCATAAAAACTTTCATCTTTTAGCTGAAGGGTTCTCTCACCTGCGAAGCAAGCATCTTTACTTGGCTTAAGTCAATCTTCAAGAATAACTAGAAATGAAAGGTCAGTGTAGGTCATTGCCATGTGGCCACTATCATAAGGGTGAACTGTTCAAGGATTCTTTGGTGGATTGAATGAATACCCAAGTATGAAGAGCCTCAGAAACCATAGTGATTTAGATTTGATCTGTCTTCTGTGGGGAAGACCTGCAGGGAGTAAATCCAGTCAGTTATGTCATCGCTGTTTGCCGCATCCGAGGAGGCCGGCGTTTCGAGCTTGGAGAGCGCACAAGTGCCACAGCCACTTGCCCAGCCCAGCCCTGCACCTGACCTTGTGGGGCGGGGGCGGCCAGTCTGCCAGGCGTGGAGACAGTGCCAGGTCGGGGGCTGTGCAGCCCCTCGAGGGTGCTGCCCGGCCCCACAGCGCCTTTCCCCAGGACCAGCCTGAGTTGCACACTCACTGTGGTCACCACTTACCTCCTGCAGGCAGCGCTGGTAGAACTGCACGTGTTGATCCCACAGGAGATCCAGCCGCTCATCCTCCGTGGCTGCCATGCTGCTGCCAGTCAAGTTTTTTTAAAGTAATGTAATTCTATAGATACATGTTTCAGCTGTGGTTAGTTGGAAAGGGGTTGAAAATATGTGTCTGAAAAATTATACTTGGTAGAATATTATAGCTTCAAAAATTAAATATTCAAAAAGGGGTATATATTAATAAAACCTAAACCTTGAATACAGCATAGTGTTAGTTTTAGAAATTTGTGAAAACTGCTTAGTTAATGTCGGTGAAAATTGAGTTAACTCAGGCCTCCACTTCGAGGAATGTTACTTCATGATATTTTGATCTTCAGAGTGAATTCTTAAAGGAACTGGTAAAGAGAGATCCAAACTCCTTCCCCGTGGTTTTCAGAACTTCCTGTCCCTTATCTTCCTGTTTTATCTATTGTTGTTCAGTCCCCCAGTTGTGTCCCACTCTTTGTAACCCCATGGACTGCAGCACGCCAGGCTTCCCTGTCCTTCTCTGTCTCCCAGAGTTTGTTCAAACTTATGTCCATTGAGTCGGTGATGCCATCCAACCATCTCATCCTCTGTTGTCCCCTTCTCCTCCTGCCCTCAGTCTTCCCCAGCATCAGGGCCTTTGCCAGTGAGTCTGATCTTTGCATCAGGTGGCCACAGTATTGAAGTTTCAGCTTCAGCATCAGTCCTTCCAGTGAATATTCAGGGTTGATCTTTTTTAGGATTGACTGGTTTGATCTCGTTGCTGTCCAAGGGACTCTCAAACGTCTTCTCCAGCACCACAATTTGAAAGCATCAATTTTTCAGCACTCAGCCTTCTTTATGGTCCAGCTCTCACATCTGTACGTGACTACTAGAAAAACCATAGCTTTGACTATGTGCACCTTAGTTGGCAAAACGATATCTCTGTTTTTAAATATGCTGTTTAGGTTTGTTGTACTTTTTCTTCCCAGGAGCAAGCGTCTTTTAATTTCTTGGCTGCAGTCACCATCCACAGAGATTTGGAGCCCAAGAAAGTAAAGTATGTCACTGTTTCTATTTTTTTCCCCATCTGTTTGCCATGAGATGATGGGACCAGAGGCCATGATCTTCATTTTTTGAATGTTGAGTTTTAAGCCAACTTTTCCACTCTGCTCTTTCACCCTTATCCAGAGGCTCTTTAGTTCCTCTTCACTTTCTGCCAGTAGGGTGCTGTCATCTGCATATCTGAAGGTGAAGGTGAAAGTTGCTCACTCATGTGTGACCCCATGGTCTGTAGCCTGCCTGTCTCCTCTGTCCGTGGAATTCTCCAGGCCAGAATTCTAGAGTTGGTAGCCATTCCCTTCTCCAGGGGACCTTCCCAATCCAGGGATGGAACCCAGGTCTCCCACATCACAGGTGAATTCTTTCCTCTTTACCATCTGAGCCACCAGGGAAGCCCATCACATCTGAGGTTATTGATATTTCTCCCGGCAGTCTTGTTTCCAGCTTGTGATTCATCTAGCCTGGCATTTCTCATGATGTATTCTGCATATAAGTTAAATAAGCAGGGTGACAGTATATAGCCTGACGTACTCCTTTCCCAACACGGAACCAGTCTGTTGTTCCATGTTTGGTTCTAACTGTTGCTTCTTGACTTGCATACAGGTTTCTCCAGAGGAAGGTAAGGTGGTTTGGTATTCCCATCTTTGTTGAATTTTTCCACAGTTTTTTGTGATCCACACAAAGTTGTTAGCATAGTCAATGAAGCAGAAGTAGATATTTTTCTGGAATTCTCTTGTTTTTTCTATGATCCAACAGATGTTGGCAATTTGATTGCTGGTTCCTCTACCTTTTCTAAATCCAGCTTGTACATCTGGAGGGTCTCAGTTCATGTACTGATGAAGGTTGGCTTGAGTGATTTTGAGCATTACCTTGCTAGCCTGTGAAATGTGCCCTATAATGTGGAAGTTTGAGCATTCTTTGACATTGTCCTTCTTTGGGATTGGAGTGAAAACAGCTTTTCCAGGTTGTCACTGCTGAGTTTTCCAAATCTGCTGGCATATTGATCTTCTTTGTACAGTACTTCCATGTATTCTTTCCATCTCTTCTGCTTCTATTAAGTCTTTACTGTTGCTGTCCTTTATTGTGCCTATCTTTGGATGAAATGTTCCTTTGATATTTCCAATTTTCTTGAAGAGATCTGTTGTTTGCCTCTATTTCTTTGCACTGTTCACTGAAGAAGGCCTTCTTGTCTCTCCTTGCTATTCTCTGGAACTCTGCATTTAGTTGTGTATACCTTACCCTTTCTCCCTTGCTTTCAATTCTCTCCTTTCTTCAGCTATTTGTAAATCCTCCTTTGGAAGGCTTTCCAAATTTGGAAAACCCAGCAGTGACCACAGGACTGAAAAGGTCAATCCTCATCCCAGTTCCCAAGAAGGTCAGTACTAAAGAATGTTTAAACCTCCAGACAGTTTCACTTATCTCCCATGCTAGTAAGGTTATGCTCAAAATGCTGCATGCTAGGCTTCAGCATTATGTGAACTGAGCACTTTCAGATGTCCAAGTTGGGTTTAGATAAGGCAGAGGAACCAGATATCAAGATTGCCTACATTGGCTGGATCATAGAGAAAGCAAGGGCATTCCTGAATAACATCTACTTCTTGTTTCATCGACTATGCTAAAAGCCTTTGACTGACTGGATCACAGCATAAGTGTAGAAAACTCTTAAAGAGATTGGAATACCAGATCATCTTACCTTTCTCCTGAGAAACCTGTATGCCAGACAAGAAGCAACATTTAGAACCTTGTATGGAACAACTGACTGGTTCAGGATTGAGAAAGAAGTACAGGGCTGTTTATTGTCGCCCTGTTTATTTAACTTATACATAGGGCACATCATGAGAAATGCCAGACTGGATGAGTTACAAGCTGGAATCAAGTTTGCCAGGAGAAATACCAACAACCTCAGATATACCGATTCTAATGGTAGAAAGCAAAGAGGATCTGAAGAGCCTCCTGATGAAAGTGAAAGAGGAGAGTGAAAGAGCTGGCTTAAACCTCAATATTAAAAATCTAAAATCACGGCATCCAGTCCCATCACTTCATGGCAAATAGAAGGGTTAAGAGGCAGAAGCAGTGACTCTTCTTGGGCTTTAAAATAACTGCATATGGTGACTGAAGTGAAGTTCAGTTGTTCAGTCGTGTCTGACTCTTTGCGACCCCATGGACTGTAGCCTGTCAGGTTCCTCTGTCCATGGGATTTTCCAGGCAAGAATACTAGAGTGGGTTGCCATTTCCTTCTCCAGGGGATCTTGTCAACCCAGGGATCAAACCCGGGTCTCCCACATATGAGTGTAGTCATGAAATTAGACGATGACTGATTCTTGGCAGGAAAGCTATGACAAGCCTAGACAGTGTGTTAAAAAGCAAAGACAACACTTTGCCGACAACATCCATATAGTCAAGGCTCTGGTCTTTCTGGTAGTCATGTATAATTGTGAGAACTGGACCATAAAGAAGGCTAAGCACCGAAGAATTGATGCTTTCAAACTGTGGTGCGGGAGAAGACTCTTGAGAGTTCCTTGAACTGCAAGGAGATCAAATCAGTCAATCCTAAAGGAAATCAGCCTTGAATATTCATTAGAAGGACTGAGGGTGAAGCTGAAGCTCCAGTACTTTGGCCACCTGATGCAAAGAGCTGACTCATTGGAAAAGACCCTGATGCTGGGAAAGATTGAAGACAGAAGTACAAGAGGGCGACAGTGGATGAGATGGCTGGATGGCATCACCAATGCAGTGGACATGAACTTGGACAAACTCCAGGAGATGATGAGGGACAAGGAAGCCTGGCATGCTGCAGTCTATGGGGTCACAAAGAGTCAGACATGACTTGGCAGCTGAACAACATTCACTTTATCTACTTGTTGACTAAGCTTTGAGAATTTTTATCTTCCAAAGAATTTGTCCATTTCATCTGAGTGTCTAAACTTATTGATAAAAAGTTGTTCATAATATTCTCTTACTACTTAACACCTGTAAGGACCTTTAATGATATCACCTTTCTCATTCATTATATTGTTAATTTATAACATTTATTTCCTTTAATCTGGCAAAAGATTTATCATTAATGAAATTCTCACAGTTAAGAATTGTTTTCACTGATTTTTCTGTTTCATGTTTCATTGACTTCCATCTAGTCTCCATTATTTCCTTTCACCTACTTACTTGGGGTTTAATTTGTTCTTGTTCTAGTTTCTTAAGTGAAAATGAAAGTCACTAATTTAAGATTTTTCTTCTTTTCTAATATTGATGTTTAATAGTATACATGCAGCATCCCACAAATTTTGAAATGTGTATTTATTTTCATTCAATTCTAAGTATTCTAATTTTCCTTTTGATTACTTCTTTGACACATGAGCTATTTGGATGACATGTATTATTTAGTTTATAAATATTTGAGGATTTTCTAATTTCTGTTTTTTATTTCTAAATTTAATTCCATTGTGTTCACAAAACCCTACTTTGCATGAATTAAATCCTTTAAATTTATTGACTTTATCATGGTTAAGAATATGGTCCACCTTAGTAAATATTCCATGTGTACCTGAAAATACACATTCTGTTGTTGTTGGATAGAATGTTCTATAATTGTTAGTTAGATCAAGATGGTTGATACTGTCTTCCAAATCCATATCCTTACTGATTTTCTGTTTAATCAATTATTGCAAAAAGGGCATGGGAATATGTTCAATGATCTTTTTAAAGGATTTAAGCAATGAAAAAAAAAAAGTTGTACATATTTACCCATGCAGTTACCATGTCTGGTACTCTGTTCCTCTGTTAGAGCCATATTTCCATTTGACATCATTGGTTCCTACCAGAGTTCCTTTACCTTTCTTATAGTGTGTATCTGCTTGTGATAAATTCTTTTAGCTTTTTTATTTCTGGAGAAGTCTTTATTCCTCCTTCATTTTTTTTAAAATATATTTTAGCTGGGTATTTTTCATGTAGTAGATGTTGAAGATGTTTAAAGATGTTGCTTCACTGTCTTCCCCCTTGAATGGCTTCCAGTGAGCAAGTATCATGGTTCCTCTGTATGTTAACATTCTTTTTTCTGGCAGCTTTTAAGATTTTCTCTTTATCACTAGTTTTGAACAATTTGGTTATATTCCGTAAATTTCTTCATGCTTATAGTGTTTTAGCTTTGTTGAGCTCTTAGATCTGTTGCTTTATAATTTTAATCAAATTTGGAAACATTTCAGTTGCTATTTCTTCATCATTCTGTCCACTGTCCCCTGCCCCATATCTCCACTGCATGTTTTTGAGGACCCCAGTTACAAATATATTCAGCAACCTGAAGTTGTCCCACAGGTCAGTGAGAGATCCTTTAAGAATTTTCCGTATATTCTCTCTCCTATCTCTTGCTCTACCCCCATCTCAGTTGAGGTATACCTCCTCCTATGCCAAACTGTGCCTTTACCTGGACTTCTGGGCCCATTCACATATCGTTGCTTAGACCTCTCTTCCAGTAATCATATGTCCATTTTCTTTGTCCCTATTGCTTCTTTGCCTAAAAACCAAACAAACTCAATAAAAGAAAACACAGTTAAACCTCTCTTGCTCTTAGACCAGCCCATTAAGGTACAATCCTTCCACTCCTCCTCATAACTGAACTTCTTCAAACTGTAATCTACTTACTGTCTCCACTTTCTCATCTCCCACAGGGCCATGACAGTCGTATCTATCTTTATTGATTTACTAAACCTACTTGTTTAATAAAAGCTCCCAATGATTTCTTCATCCTTTCTGACCACTGCAGGTGTGTTTAGAGACTAGAATCTTCTTGAAATTATTTCCTTCCTTGGTTTCTGAGACATAGCATTCTCTCGATTCTCTTCTTACTTTTCTGCTTTATTTCACTGTTCATCTTTACTTTCTCACTAACTAAAAGTAAACATTCCCTATGTTCTCTTGGCTTTCTTCTCTTTTTATTTGCTTCTTTATACCTCTGAGAACCATAAGCTCTCTGTTTATTCAGTCACCACTTTCATGAAGCTGATGTCCAATTTATAATATCCTGCTTCTGTGTCTTTCTAGAAGTCCAGACCTACGCTTCACCCATCAGTATCTTGAACTCAACATGCCCCATAGCAAATCAGTCATGTTTTCCTCCAAAATTAGACAGTCTATTTGTTGTCCTCAATTGTGTTGCATCTTCACAGTGCAAAGATTATACTGACATTTTCAGAAACATGGACCCTGGGTACAAAAGCGCAGTAGATATCTATGCAATGTATCTAATAGTTAAGAGGGACACCTTAGGCCACAAAGGTCAGTTAATAAATCATTTACTCATAAATAACAACTGTAGTCAAGGGAGCAGATGGGACCTCTGAAGAGAAGTCTGTGGGAGTGAGACAAAGAGAAATACAAAGATTCAACATGGAAATAGAAGGTAGAAGAGGACAGTGTGAGGCCCTCTGAGATCCTTTTATATAGTCAGCTATGCAGCTCTCCAAGAGTAAGACTAATACTGCTGGGTGTGAGTGATCTTAAATGCCCCAAAAGGCACATGCCCATGTGTGTGCACAAACGCATGTTATCAACTTCAATTCTGTAAATATGGAACACCTACTAAAGGAAAATAAGTAAGACAGAGTTCCCCCACTGCCATTGTAGGTGACAGAATTCCAGCAGAGCTACTTAAAATCCTAAAAGATGGCAATCTGAATACCCCATATCTATTTGAAAGTTGAATTTTTTCTTTTTTGGCCACGCCATGTGGCTTGCACTGTCTTAAACCTAGGCTCTTGACAGTGAAAGCTCAAGAGTCCTACACACCGGATTGCCAGGGAATTTCCCCAAAATTTAATTTTTAGTTAAAAGCCTGCCCCAAAAGAAAACTTTAGGTGTGTATTAAACTGGGGCACTGGTGAATGCCTTGAAACTTTTAAGGAAGAAACAATACAAATTCTATACAATTTCTTTCAGAAAGTTGAGAGAATACTTTCTATCAGTAATTCATTCTGGGGCTTCCCTTGTGGCTCAGCTGGTAAAGAATCCACCTGCATTGTGGGAGACCTGGGTTCGATCCCTGGGTTGGGAAGATCCCCTGGAGAAGGGAAAGGCTACCCACTCCCGTATTCTGGCCTGGAGAATTCCATGGACTGTATAGTCCATGAGGTTACAAAGAGTTGGACACGACTGAGCGACTAACACTAATAACTCATTCTCTGACATCAGCAGTACCTTGAAACATCACCGAAGAAGACTACATATCATTATCATGGTCACAAATGTAAAAATTGAAAGTTTGTGACTCCATAAATAAATTTTAAAATAGTAATATGACCACATAAACTTTATCCCAAGAATATAAGCTTTTTTATCGTTTGAAAAATCAAGCAGTGCAATATACTGTGTTAACATACTAAAAAAGAAAAACCACACGATCATCTCAGTAGATGCAGAAAAAGTATTAGAAAAAAACCCAAAATTCATTTCTAATAAAAATTCCTAGCAGTCTAGGAATAGACAAGGAAATTCCTCAATCTGGTAAAGCGCATCTGTACAAAACAAAACACTATAGCTATTACTGTACTTAATGCTTAAAGGCTGAATTCGTCTTACCTAATAGCAGTAACAAGACAAGGACACCTACTCTCATAGTATTGTTCTCAAGGTTCTAGCTGGTGTACTGAGGCAAGAAAAGGAAGCAAAGGGCAAGAAAAGATTGGATAGAAAAAGTAACTTTATTTGTGGACAGTTTGACTGTCTATGAAGAAAATTGAGTAAATGAGTTTAGAAAAATTACAGAATATATGATTAGTGTTCAAAAATCAGTTGTATTTCTATATACTAATAAAAATCAGATATTAGAGGTTTTTTGGGGAAAAGCATAATGTATAAAATTCTTAGAAATATGACAAAAATAGGGGGAGATTTTTATGATGAACACTAGGAAACATTGTTGAGAGAAATTAGCACCCTGTATAAATGGAGTGCTGTACCTTGTTTTTTAGCCAGAAAACTCAATATTGAGATGTTCTCCAAGTTGATCTATAGATTCAGCACATTTTCAAAGAAAATATTTGCAGACTTAAATGTTTTCTCTAGAAGTTGATAAGATTAATATGAAAAGATAACTTTTTCACTTCACAAAACACTTTGAAAAAAGGACATTATGAGTTTGATTTCAAATTACAGTAATCAGAACAGTTCTGGTATTGGCACTAAGGTAGTTCAGTGGAGTAGAATAGACTGTCTAAAACTCGACCTACATATGTATGGACAGTTAATTTGCAACAGAAGTGCTAAGGCAAGTCAGTGGAGAAAGGATTATCTTTTAAGTAAATGATCCTGGAGCAACTGGATATCCAGCTACCAGGGAAAAAAAATGAACTTCAATTCATAACTTGTTCCGTGTACGACAGTTACCCCAAAGTAAATCACAGACCTAAGTGCATGACCTAAAACTATAAAACTCCTAGAAGAGAACAGTACAAGAAAATCTCTGGGGGCTTTGCATTAAGCAAACTACTTGGTGACACCAAGTAAAGATCTGTAAAAGAACAAATTAGACTTTATCAAAATTTGAAACTTGTTCTCTTTGAAATTGTGTTGAGAGACTGAGAAGACAAGTCACACTTAGAATATGTTTGCAAATTGTTTATCTGTGGTAAAGGACAAATTTGCAGAATATATAAAGAACTCTCGAAATTCAATACAGGCATTCCCCACTTTTCAGAAGTTCACTTTATGTGACTGCTTTTACAAAAGACCTATGTTAGTATACTGATTTTCACAAACCAAGAGAAATCCAAAGAGGATTTTGGTTTTACAAAAAAATGGTAAAAAGCAAAAATAGCTTTCAAGTGTTTGTTTTGCCGCAGCGATTATAGAAGCATCTTTTACCCTAACCGCCCTAACCAAGAGTGGCCTTGCCAAGCTCCTTACCCAGGCACTACACTTAGCATATCAGCATCAAGCCACCATAGCTTTTAATTCTGTTTCCACAAACATCTGTGATTTATCTTGTGGACAAGATAAATCATGTGGACATCTGTGATTTATCTTGATTCATATTGTGCATGTGTTAGTAAACTGGTCCTAAAGTAATTACTGCCTCACTTTATACCATTTCAGTTTATAAACTGTTTCATAGGAATGCTCTACTTTCAGATAGCAGGGGAAACTTGTAATAAAAAAGCAACCCAAGGGACTTCCCTGGCAGTCCAGTGGCTAAGATTCTGTGCTTCCAATGCAGAGGTTTTGGGTTTGATCCCTGATTGGGGAACTAAGATCCCACATGCTGGGTGGAGGGCCAAATAAGTAAATATAAAAGGTAAAAAAAGCAACTCAATGTAAAAAAAAAAAAAAAAGGCAAAATATCTAAACAGATGCTTCACTGGTAAAGATACATAGATGGCAGATAAGCTTATGAAAATATGATTAACATCATTAGTCATTAGGAAAATGCAAACTAAACCACAATGAAAATACTATTAACACACCCGTTAACTGTGGCTAGAATTGAAGACCAAAGTGTTTGCAAGGATATGGAAAAATGGTAGCTCTCTTACACTGCTGATGGGAATGTAATATGATCCATTCACTTTGGAAGGCAGTTTGGCAATTACTGAGAAAGTTAAACATATATATACCACATCTAGTCATTTTGCTCCTAGGTAAATGTAAGCATGTGTCCTTACCAATACTTGTACATAGATGTCTACAGCAGCTTTGTTTTTGAAGCTAAACCAGGAAATAATCCAAATGTCTATCAACAGGTAAAAACTGCTTTATTTATATCCTATTCAACAGTGAAAAGTTGATACAAGCTACATCATGAATGAATCTCAGAATTGTTATTCTGAGTGAAAGAAGCTGGGAAAGATGTACAGTTTAAATAATTCCACTTACGTAAAATTCTGTAGTCCCTGGGTCAGGAAGATCTCCTGGAGGAGGGCATGACAACCAGACTCCAGTGTTCTTGCCTGAAGAATCCCATGGACAGAGGAGCCTGGCAGGCTACAATCCATAGGATTGCAAAGAGTTGGACACTACTAAAGCAACTTAGCATGCATGCAACAGAAAATGCAAACTAATGTTAATGACAGAAAGCAGATTAATGGTTATTTGGAAATAGTAGGGGTGGTAGTGGAGAGGACTAGGGGAAAAGGATTAGAGCTGTAAGAATCTTTTGGAAGTGATGGATTTGTTTATTGTCTTGATTATGGGACTTGTTTCAGAGGTGTATATATGTGTGAGAATATATCAAATCAGTTTATTATATGTTGGTCATACTACAGTAAAAGTAAATAAAAACTGTCTTCTGTCTTTGCTGTCTGACCATCACTGCTAACTCATCTAAGGCTATTTCCTAAATTTGCAGGATAGGTGGGTCTAAATATCTGTTAAAAATGTTGACTTCCATGCCTTCACACTATTAAGATGGGACTGGGGAATCTATTTTTAACAAACACTCCAGGTGATTCTTCTTATTCCTCAAGTTTGGAAAACCCTTGTCCCAGATTAAATGAATTCTACTTTGGTCGTCTGAACCTATTTCCATATATGAAAAAAGGATGTTAAGTTTCTAGTGTTAACAGATTTTTTAGCCGTAGAACACTTGATGATGCTCTACTGTGGTCAGATGAGATCATTCAGAATTGGACAAAATTTTTTTCTCATCACATATAATATATTGAGATCAGCCTTGCATTATAAATACCTGAAGTAACAAAATGAAAATCTCTGAATAGTCCCAGCATTAGTGAACATTCCATCAAAGAGTAAAAAAGAATTTTATTTATATACCTGTTGACAAGTCACATCAGTGTGTTAGTGAACATCACATGTTGTTAATGAAAAGAGGTATTTTATATCTTTTGTGTATTAAGCTATAAAAACACAAATTGGAGAAGAGGAGTAAGAGAAATAGAAGAACATTGTTACTCTCTACATGTTCCTTAAATGGACATAGCAATGCATTTTACATAAAACTCTGGGAAAAACAGCCTGACTTTCTTACTGCCCCCTTTCCAACAACATCAAACAAGTGGAAATTATAGAATGTCTGTCTAAATTTAAAATAGTTCAGTTATCAGAAGACTTTAGAGAACAAGTTTTCCACAAATCATCTTGTGCTATTTGGTCCTGATTTTTTTTTTCTTTTTAAAGAGGGTTAGTGAGCCAACATGTAATTAATCACTTTTTTTGTTGTTGTTAGCTTCTAAGGAAATGAAACTGCAACTTTCCATTTGGCTTTATTGTTCTTTTTTGGTGTTTATTAGTGCTACAGTTTGTAATACAAGAACCTTAGATGGTGCTTAGTGATAATGTAGACAAAACTGTGAAAGAAGTACTTTTTAAAAGTCAGCTTATATATGTTATACTGTTATGATACCTGTGCACACTCCAGGTCACAGATACCACCAGCATTACTGTCTTACAGTCAGAAGTTGTTAGAACTTCTCTTGTCAGTGGTTGGGGTTACTGAAGTGGCAGCATCAGTTCTTACCAATTCTCATTGTTTCTTCCTCCAAGATTGTTTGGATTGATTATTCCTTCCCCACAGCTGCTGCCCCAATGAGTGAATAACAGATCCGTCTCATCTTGTAAAAGCTCTGCTCCGTCTGTGTAGTGAACTACCTTCCCTGTGGAAATAGGACACTACTTTAAAAATTAATCATTGCATTGACTCAAGTTCAAGTTCAGTCGCTCAGTCGTGTCCGACTCTTTGTGACCCCATGAATTGCAGCACACCAGGCCTCCATGTCCATCACAAACTCCTGGAGTTTACTCAGACTCATGCTCATTGAGTCGGTGATGCCATCCAGCCATCTCATCCTCTGTCGTCCCCTTCTCCTCCTGCCCCCAATCCCTCCCAGCATCAAGGTCTTTTCCAACGAGTCAACTCTTCACATAAGGTGGCCAAAGTATTGGAGTTTCAGCTTCAGCATCAGTCCTTCCAGTGAACACCCAGGACTTATCTCCTTTAGGATGGACTGGTTGGATCTCCTTGCAGTCCAATTACTATCATTATTAAGAGTTTATATAAAGGTTCAGTTCAGTTCAGTTTCTCAGTCGTGTCTGACTTTTTGTGACCCCATGAGCTGCAGCACACCAGGCCTCCCTGTCCATCACTAACTCCTGGAGTTCTCCCAAACCCATGTCCATCGAGTTCGGTGATGCCATCCAACCATCTCATCCTCTCTCGTCCCCTTTTCCTTCTGCCCTCAATCTTTCCCAGCATCAGGGTCTTTTCAAATGAGTCAACTCTTCGCATCAGGTGGCCAAAGTACTGGAGTTTCAACTTCAACATCAGTCCTTTCAGTGAACACCCAGGACTGATCTCCTTTCGGATGGACTGGTTGGATCTCCTTGCAGTCCAAGGGCCTCTCAAGAGTTTTCTCCAACACCACAGCTCAAAAGCATCAATTCTTTGGCACTCAGCTTTCTTTATAGTTCAACTCTCACATCCATACATGACCACTGGAAAAACCATAGCTTTTGACTAGATGGACCTTTGTTGGCAAAGGTTAAAAGCTTTTTAACGTGCTGTCTAGGTTGGTCATAACTTTCCTTCCAAGAAGCAAGCGTCTTTTAATTTCATGGTTGCAATCACCATCTGCAGTGATTTTAGAGCCCAGAAAAAGAAAGTCAGCCGTTGTTTACCCATCTATTTGCCATATAAAGTTTAAAGGTAGACAAATACCTGTGTGTAAGCAGGCACTTTCTTTTAACTTTATTAATTTGAAGTCATTTTTCCATTTTTAAGCAGGATAGAATATTACTCTTAAACTGGTAAGTTTATGGAAATTTCAGTAGACTCTGTCTCTGGAGATTTTATAAACACAGGCCCATCTGCATCTGATCCTGTTCTCTTCCCTCCTCCCAAAGCATAGACCTCAAGGATGGCCATTGCTCTACCTAGTGCTAGCAATTAATGAAAAAGATATTAAGTTCCCAAAAGTTCAATTCTTTGGTTTGGTTATTTAGGATAACTCTGGTCTAAAAAAGAATTGAGAAGTATTTCATCCTCCTCTGTTTCTGAAAGAGTTTGTATATGGTGGTGCTGTGGTTTTGGTTGTGTTCCCCCAAAAGATACATTGAAACTCTTAACCCCAGTACCTCAAAATGTGACTTTTTGGAATTGTTAAAGATATAATGTTGAAATGAGGTCATAATTAAGGTAAACCTTAATCCAGTATGACTGATGTCATTATAAGAAGAGACACTGGCCTGCACGGGGAGAATGATACGTGAAATAGAGGTGGAGATTGAAGTACTACAGGAACTTCAGGAGCACAGGATTGCTGGCAAACCACCAGATGCAAGGAAGAGGCAAGGAAGGATTCGCCGCTGCAGGCTTCAGAGGGAAAATAGCCCTGCTGACACCCTAATTTTGGACTTCTAGCCTCCAGAGCTTTGAGATAAATACCATTGCTCAAGTCACCTGGTTTGTGGTGCTTTTTATGGCATCCCTAGCAAACGAATAATAGGCTTGTATTTTCTTTCAAGCCTGATAGAACTCACCCAGTGAAATTGTTTGGATATTTCTTTGTTTGGAGTTTTCTTTGTGGAAACATTTTAAATTGTGAATTCAGTTTCTCTAAAAAACATGACTGAGCTATATAGATTTTCTTTTTTGTGTGTCTGTTTTGGCAATTGTGTATATCAAGGAATTTGTTCATTTCATCTAAGTTATTGAATTTATTGGCATAAAGTTGAGCTACTTGTGATATTTTTTTATGTCTGTAGGGCCTGTAATGATGTTTCCTTTTTTATTCTTCATTTTGGTTCTCTTTTTATCTTCTTTGATCAGTCTAGCTTAGGGTTTCCTCACTTGGGGGCAATTTTGTACCCTCTGTCTTGGGGGTTTAGGCATTTGGCAGTATCTGGAAGCATTTTCAGTTATCACTACTTGGGGCATCTAGTGGCTGAAGGCCAGGGATGCTGCTGAACTAAACATCCTGCCATGCACAAGGCAGCCTCTTGCAACAGAAATTCAGTCACTCCATAATGTCAGTAGTGCTGAGATTAAGAAACCTGTTCTAGGATTTACAGTGTACACATCCTGCTTTCAAATATTATGCCACTTCATATTTAATATAAGCAGCTTACAGTACATTGTTTCACTCATCCCTACCCATCCTTTATGCTGTTCTGGACATACATTTTATTAGGTTGATGCAAACATAATTGTGGTTTTGGACCGTGAGTTTTAAATCATTATAACTAGACTCAAACACATCTTTATTAATCAAAACAGGGAACATTACAATCAACACGTTTTTGCCAATGAGAAATAAGTTTGTTTATTCCTGTAACGTAAAAATCCATTCTTTGGGATTCAACAAACTCTCAGGAAAGCCTTTTCTGCCTCCTGCTGGTTATGGAAGCATTTTCCCTGCAAAAAGTTGTAGAGATGCTTGAAGAAGTGGTAGTTGGTTGGTGAGAGGTCAGGTGAATATGGCAAATGAGGCAAAACTTCGTAGCCCAATTCGTTCAACTTTTGAAGCACTGATTGTGTGACGTGAGGTCTGGCATTGTCATGGAGAAGAATTGGGCCCTTTGTGTTGACCAGTGCCAGCAGCAGGCATTGCAGTTTTTGGTGCATCTCACTGATTTCCTGAGCATGCTTCTCAGATGTGATGGTTTTGCTGGGATTCAGAAAGCTGTAATGGATCAAACGGGCAGCAGACCACCAAACAATGTCTGTGACCTTTTGGTGCAAGTTTGGCTTTGGGAAGTGCTTTGAAGCTTCTTAGTCCAACCACTGAGTTGATCATAGCTGCTTATTGTATAAAATCCACTTTATATTGCCTGTCACAATCCAATCGAGAAATGGTTCATTGTTGCATAGAGAAAGAGAAGATGACACTTCAGAATGACAATTACTTTGATTTTCGGTCAGCTCATGAGGTACCCACTTACCAAGCTTTTCCACCTTTCCAGTTCACTTCAAATGCCAAATGACTGTAGAATGGTCCATGTTGAGTTCTTCAGCAGCTTCTCATGTAGTTGTAAGAGGATCAGCTTCCATGCTGGCTCTCAATTGGTCGTTGTCAACTGATGATAGCCGGCCACTACGCTTCTCATTTTCAAGCCTCTCTCTCCTTTGCAAAACTTCTTGAACCACTTCTGCACTGTGCATTTGTTAGCAGTTCCTGGGCCAATTGTATTGTTGATGTTGTGAGTTATCTCTGCCGCTTTACAACCCATTTTGAACTTGAATAAGAAAACTGCTCGAATTTGCTTTTTATCTAGCATCATTTCCCTAGTCTAAAATAAATATAAAACAGCAAGTAATAAGTCATTAGCAAATAACTAAATAAATGCACATTAAAATGATGTGTAACATAACCACATTTAACAGTATATTCCAGTATCAAATGGTAAATTTAAACAATGCAAAAACCGCAGTTACTTTTGCACTTCCTATTACTATTACTATTGCACAACCTAATACTTCGATTTATATTATAAACCCCACAGCACATGGGATTTTGCTTTAAACAGTCTATTAAGGAAATTTTTAAATGAGGAAAACATACCTAGTTCATATGTTTTCAGCATTCTTCATGCTTTGACTAGATCCAAATTCCCGTCGGTGTTTCTTCTTTCCACATGAAGAACTATTCTCATGTGTCTCACAGTGTAGGTCTGCCAGTGACATATTCTCTCAGCTTTTGTTTGAAAACCTGTATTTTGTCTTCATGTTTCAAGTATATTTTTGCTTAGTATAGAATTCTTCATCGACAGTTTTAAAAATAAAAGATACCATTCTATTGTTTTCTTGTTTGTCTAGATTATAATAAGAAATAAAGCTATTGTTCACTAATACATTTTTAAAAAATCTGTATACTTTAGATAATTTTCTAGATTTTATTATTATTAAAAAAAAAAGCTTAAAATTTAATGCATTTGCTTAAATGTTTTAAACAGACCAGTTCTTGTGTTTTCCTCTCCTCTTTGTTCCTTTCCTTTTTTTCCCCCATCACTTATAAAAAGTGTATTTTGTGGCAAGTTATTTCTTTGAGCCTGTTTCCTCATCTGTAATATCAGGCTACCAATGATGCTTATAGGTTTGTTGTGAAGGAAAAATGAAAAAAATGAGAGAAAATGAAAAAAGAAAAAGTCTAGAACTTGAAGGGATTCATAAACATGATAGCACGGTACACAGATATCGTGCTCCTTACTCACCTTCAGCCCTCCTGACCTCAAGGCTCATGCATGGTAGCAGACGAGTGGGTATTGTAGTCTGAGTCCTTTCCTGCCTCATGGCAGCAGCTGCGTGTAGACGTGTTCTTGCCCCACATACTCCCCAGAAGCTGCAGCTAAACTGAGGAGCCCTGGTTGGACCATGACTAAGCACTGTTGCCACTGCTTATGATTTCTGCTCCTACCAATAGTTTACATGTTGATTTTAAATAAATCTGATCTTTTACTCAAGCAAGGTTGAAAGATGTTCTTTCAGGATACTGAAATTTCCTGAATTTCTGTTAATTATTTGAAAATAGTAAAAATCCATGACATTGTATTTTACACAGTTTACACTTTCCACTTCTCAACTATGCAGGCTAGCCATGGTATTTAAAGTGACACATTTAAATATTAGGAAAATTTTAGAAATAATTAACAGTTTTGAGTGGTGGGGCTTAAAATCAACAATAATTCTTTCCAGTGGCTCTAATTACTTTAAAATATACAATAATAATATTCATCTTAGAGGATGCATTCATTGAAGTGTCTTTTTCTGTTCAACAAGAGAATCTAACTGGATATGTCAAGAGTTGATTGGTTTGGTATTTTTGATCCGTACCTGGCCACAAGTAGCAGCATTCTGACAACTATGTTAAATGTCCCCTCATAGTGTTGCTTCTCTTCTCCTCAGTGGGCCTTTGGAGTGACGCTGTGGGAGCTCATGACCCTGGGCCAGACACCCTATGTGGACATCGACCCATTTGAGATGGCCGCATACTTGAAAGATGGTTACCGAATAGCCCAGCCAATCAACTGCCCTGATGAACTGTAAGTTTCTTTCTGAGCTTGAAGACATGGATTTGATTCCATTTACAATGATTGGATGAAAGAAATAAGAACAGGTGTCCATACTAATACAGAGACTACTCTTGTGAGAATCATGCCTCTTTGGACTTGCATTGTACTCCTGTGGAGAAACCATAATCTTCCCTGAGGGCTTAGTGGTAAAGAATCCGTCTGCAATGCAGGAAATACGGGTTCAGTCCTTCAGTCAGGAAGAGGCGGAAATGGTGACCCACTCCAGTATTCTTGCCTGAAAAATCCCATAGACAGAGGAACCTGGTGCGCTACAGTCGAAAGGGTCACAAAGAGTCGGACACAACTCAGTGAGCATGCACACAGAGCAACCACAAAGTCAGCCAGACTCATTCACTCTTGAATGCATTTGACATTAGGACTTTTTTGTCTCATATTTGTAGTGATTAATCCAAGATACTCATTTGCATAGTGAGAAAATATTGAATACACTGTTATTCATTCAGTCACCCAGTTATGTCCAACTCTGCAATTCCATGGACTGCAGCATGCCAGATTGCTTTGTCCCCCGCCATCTCCCGAAGTTTGCCCAAGTTCATGTCCATTGCATTGGTGATGCCATCCCACCATCTCATCCTTTGACACCCTCTTCTGCTTCTGTATAGAGCCCTTCTCTTTGCCATCTGGCCTTGCCAGCTGGTGTGAATTGATATACGTATAAGGAAGATGTTTTGGTCTAGTGAGTGGAATATCTCCTGTGTCCTGCTTTTACCACATAGCTAGTCTTCCCGTATAATGGGATCAGAGTGGGCAGGAGGCTCTTCAGGGTGATGGAGTGCACAGTGATTAAGTCTCAGTCCCAGAATGCCCTCAGGTTTTTATACTGTGGTGAGGGGGCAGCTTTGTACAGATCTTACTACAGATCCAGGATTCTTACAGCATAGTTACAGCTTCCTCTTCCTCCCAAGTTTTTTCTCTCACAACTTACATATAATTGACCCTTGAATAGTGTGGGTTTGAGCTCTGCAGGTCCACTTCCATGTAGATTTTTTTTTTCAGTGATAAACCAGTCTGTGGCTGGTTGAGTCTATGGATGTGGAGGAACTGGGGATATGAATGGCTGACTATAAGTTATATGCAGATTTTTGACTTTTGCAGAGGGTCATCTCCCCTCGCCCCGTGTTCTTCAAGAATCAACTGTACAGGATAATGCAGATTATTATTTTGACTGTTTTAAATAGTTACATAAAATCTTTACTTGCCGGTATGTTTTGACATGTTTCAGAATTGAAATCTACATGTAACATCCAGATAACTCATTTTTGCTCTGCGAAGAGATTGATTTTTAATATATCTTCCGCTCCACACCCACGTTTAGACCGAAAACGTAGCTGGTATCACATTGATCAAAAGGTTAAGAGTAACATCTTGTGGAAAAACCCAGACTTTTTGGCCAACCGGCATATCGTCAGTAGGCAAATTTTCTGGTTCTGTCACTGCAGGTTTGCTGTGATGGCTTGTTGCTGGGCCTTGGATCCGGAGGAGAGGCCCAAGTTCCAGCAGCTGGTCCAGTGCCTCACCGAGTTCCATGCAGCCCTGGGGGCCTACGTCTGACTCCGCTGTCACCGTCTCGCAGTGTCAGGAGGAGGGCGCCTGCCGGGCCTGCTTGGGGCCAGTCTTGGATGCCACATTACGTCACGCAGCACCACAGCAGCACATTCGTCTTCCAGAACACCGTGCCTTAGGAATGCTTTAGAATTTGAACTTTATAAGACAGACTTAATGATGTGGAATATTTTCTAGATATCACTTTTATTAGATTGAACTGAAAATGTGTAAATTTTTTGGCCAAAATTTTTTTTAAACATAGTTAACTTTGGACTAGGGTACATTGTTACAAAATAAATAAACCGTTTTTAAAATTGTTTAAATATGGATATTTGGAATAGCTATCTTAGTGCCAACTGCTTTTTATTTTTTTACTTCATCAATGTAGGTGATTCACCTTTAAAGTTTTTTGTTTGTTTTATTATCACCAGTCTTGGGAATGGTTTGTCTTCAAGGTGCAGTACTTCTTCTTAGGGAAAGAAAAACAGAAAAAGGGTTGGTTTGCCTTGTACAGGAAAAGCTTATGTTGGAGGAAGAAGACTTAAAGAAATGCTAGAGAGGAAAAAAGAAAAATACTTGGAATAGAAACTAGCCTTTCATGGAAAATTGTTTCTTTTTTAATTTTTTTAATGAAAAAGAGTTCTGCTTTCTTATTTAGGGGGAAGTAGGAACTGAGTTTGTTGAAACATCTTGAATTTGGCAGAACCTAGCATTTCTGAGAGCCAGGAGTGGACTTGGGGGCACGTCAACAGTAAACAATGGTGATTTTATTTATTTTTACTCTTTGGAAAGGGAGATAACAGAATTCCAGAAAGTGAAATCCTGTTTTTATAGTTAAGACTGCCTTTTCTTGCACCTAGAATAGTGCTATGCACAGAATGGGTGCTTGAGTTGTTGTGAGTTGAAAAATGTAAACAGGTAGATTTTGTGCTTATTTTCAAGGCTGACTTAAGTATAAAATGTTTTTTTAAAAAAAACACTTGAAAAATTAAAAGATTTGTTTTATATTATGACAGTATTGAAAATATTCTTCATAATGAATGATTGTTTGTGTCTGGTAAGTCTTTGAACACACAACAGCTGGATACCCTGTTTCGTTTCGTGCATGTCTCACTCAGGCTCCCAAGCCCTACCTAACACAAGTGCAGTTGACTCTACTCAGCCTCCAGGTTCTAATAAAAAGTTGAGATTATTATTACAGGACAGTGTTACAACACTAAAGCTTTTCTCCAGAGCCATTAAATTCAGGGTATATGTGTTTATGCTTGGCTATAGTTGGCCTAAGGCAGAGGTGAATGGGCTTCTTAAATGTTAATAGCTAGGCCTGCAGGTGCCTGCCTCTGCTCCCATCCTCACGAGAGAGTAGAGAGGGTACATAGCACTTGAAGGTTTTTGCTGTTCTTTTTTTTTTTTGCTTTTGCTCTTAAAGGAGCTTTATGAATCAGCAGTTCATTTGGGAAAACAGCTCACATGGTACGTGCTCTGCTACAAGCAGCCAAGACCGTGGTCTTTCTGTGTGCTTCTTTTTAATACTGGTTCTTCAGTTTTATGAAATACTCAGCCCCCTGAAGCCAGCTCTTTTTAAAGCTCTTTGAACTTTGTAAGTCATAGAAGTTTGGGTTCACAACCTGCAGTCTTAGAAGGCATTCAGTCAACAAATATTTATAGCATTTACTGTATATTATTATGCACATGAAGTGAGTGGTTAAGCTCTGGCATCACTTCTAACATTCAGTGCTTGTTTTTAAGTGTTGGGGACAGTATGTTGTTTAGATATCACAGTTCGGTACACAAGATCAGTTCAAAGAAAAAAGTGCTATCGTTGACGTCTACCCTAAGTTAGCATGTAGTAAGAGGTGCTCTCAGTTTGCTTGGATGTGCAGTGCCTTTAACTGTATCTCTGTTTATAAGTTATTTTATGTATGTATATTTGTTTTAGAGGTAGTTTAAGACTTAGGTTTTTCTTGCTGAACTACTTGGAGTCATTGACTTCAACGAAAACAGCAGTTATAAGATTTCCATGGCTGGTCTCGTTCCAGTGGTTTGTGGATATTACTGAATAGATTTTGTAGAAAATATAATATTTATAGGAAAGAAGCAAATTGGCAAAGCACTGATGTGGTATTAGCTGACTCTAGTGACCAAGAGCTCTGTTACATTCTCTCCTTTTTTGTAACACCCCCGTTGTAAGGAAATTTTCTTTCTAAAAGTAAGGAAGTTTGGGTTATTCATTCAGTTTGTATTTATTGAGAGCCCATTTTACATCTGGCCTTCAAGATATGCAGGGAACAAGGCATTCATGTCCCTCCCATTTTAGGTCTCACATTCTAGTTAGAAGACTCAGATAATGAACATACGTAAGATTTTGGTGTTATTAAAAAAAATATACAAAGTGGTATCATAGAGAGTAACTTTAAATGTCTTTAGCCAGGCTTCTCTGGGCAGCTGGCATTTGAGTTGAAATCTGAATGACAAAAAGCCAGCTATGAGATGATCCAGACGGAAGGGACATCCTTAGAAGCCTTAAAGCAGGAACGAGCTGGCCTCCAGTGTCAGCCATCCCTGTTCATTCTCCAGCTGCTGCCACTGGAAGAAGAGAATCAAGGCCAGTGTGGCTGGGACGTGGTTAGGAAAGAGGGCTGCAGAGATGGAGAGACAGACCTGTGTGGGGAGGGTGGGTTGTAAGCCAGGCGACACGTTTATATTCTAAACACAATGGAATTTCATTCAAAGAGTGTTTAAATAAGGGTGTGACGTGTTCTGATTTGTCTTTTACAAAAGATTATGCCAACTTTTTGTGAAGATTAGGCAAGGTTGAAGCTAATGAGACTGTAAGAAACTGTTGTATAGTTTAGGAGAGACAAGATAGTGGTTTGGTACTAATCTGAGTAGTGCAGGAAATCAAGAGGGACAGATTGGACCTGATTTGTTAGATGTTGGAGGGTGGGGTGAAGAAAGAAAGACCACAATCAGGAATGATAATTTGACACTTGAATGTATGGTTGAATCTGTATGGCCAAACTGTACACTGAGATGGAGGAAAAAAAAAAAAAAAAAAAAAAACACGTCAGAACAGGATTGTACTTTGGCAGGAGAAATCAGTAACTTTGTATAAGCCATGTTTGAGATGCTGATTGGTAATCTAAGTGGAGATTGTTAAGGAGATAGATGAGAACCTGCGGCTCAGGGAGGAGGTCTTAGTGAACATATAACTGTAGGGGTGTAACATGTAGATCATATTTAAAGCCATGGCATTGGTTGAACTTGGTTTGGGAGCAGTTACAGATGGAGAGAAGATCCTGGGACTGAGTCCTGAGCACTCCAACTTGTAATGGTCTAGTGAAAGAAGAAAAAATAACAAAAGACTGAGAAGAAACCACTCTACTTGGAAAAAGCAACATCAACAAAAACAGGAAAAGCAAAAGAAGTATTTCAAAATGGAGGAAGAAGCCTGTGTGGGATTTGGCATTATGGAATTTTTGGCAGAAGCAGTAGGGCTTGGAGCAAGTTGAAGTGTAAATACTAGGTGGGAAAGTGGAGACCTTACTTGAACGTTTTGCTGTGAAGGGAAATGGAGCTGTAATTAGAGGAAATCAGAGAAGTATTGGGGTAAGGAGATGCAGGGAGTGGGCACGGGCATGTTTGTTTTCCAGGTGAAGATACAGTATCAGGAAATGTTTCCCTGTACATGGGAATGACTAAGCAGAGGGAGAAAAACCCCTTGGGTGTGGAGTCCTCTTCATTCTTATCATTTGGTCTGCAAGCATGAAAACCTCTTTAGCCACCGATCTTTTTCCTTGTGATAAAGGTTCTGTTTTTGCTGGGGGGGAGTGTGAGGGTGAAGGGAAGTAGTGCACAGAACTTTTAACATTTCCATCATGTGAAAACCTGAGCCCACATGCGCTAGAGCCTGTGTTCTGCAACAAGAGAAGCCACTGCAATGAGCAGCCTGGACACCACAGCTAGAGAGGAGCCCCACTCACTGCAACTGGAGAAAAGTCCTTGCAGCAACAAAGACCCAGCACAGCCAAAATAAAGAAATGATTTTTTTAAAAAGATGGAAATTGATTATATTTGAAATTATTCCTCTGAACAAATAATAGTATGCCATTTGTTCATATTTTGTTTATCAGTATTTCAAAACTAAAACATTTTTTAGCAATTTGTTTTTGGAGAGGGGTAAGCACCCCCCTTGGGGATATACAAAACTGGGAAAAACATGTATAGTTTGAAAATAAAATCACTACCCTTTAAAAAAAAATTAAGGCCCACTGCATGGCATCTGAATGTTACATTTAGAATCCACTTTTTTGTGTCTTTCTGAGTCTACTTTTTTTTTTGCCTTCTTGGCTCCACAAATCAGTCCTGCTGATGTTAGCTAGCATGCATCATTAGGAATAGTATTTGGCTGCAAGCGATTGAAACACGATTATAATCACTTAACGAAATACAGGCTTATTTCTCTCACATAACAACTCCAGAGAGAGAGAGAAGCCAGAGCTAGTGCAGGGATCCCAGGATATCACCCATTACCCACTACCTCCATTTTGGCTCCTCTGTCAGCTTTAACATGTTTTTGTTGTGAGGGACCCCCAAGGCAGGAAGATGAGAAAAGGATGAAAGGCAACAGGCATGAGTTAGTTGAGTCTTTTTCTTGAGGAGACAGCTTACCCATAGTATACATCCACCAGCATCTTACAGGCCAGAGCTGTAGCACATGGGCACCCCTAGCAGTCCACCATCTTGGGAAATAAAATTTTGTTGGATTTTTTTCAACAGATTTATTGAGATTTAATTCACATATCACCCATCCAGTGTACAACCCTGATTTTCAGTGTATTCATAGACTTGTGTGATCACCACAATTGAATTCATTTTTACCAATGCTAAAAGAAGGAAACTCCATACCCATCAGCAGTTGCTCCTAATTCCATTCCTACCCTGCCCTCGGCAACCACAAGTGTGTTTTCTGTCTCTCTAGATTTGCCTGTCCTAGACCTTTGATGTAAATGGTATCATATAACATTTAACTTTTTATGTCTAACTTCTTTCATGCAGCATAACATTTTGGGATTCATGCATATATTAGCATGTTCAGTGTTTCTTTTTATGCAAAATTTTCCATTGTAATGAATATATATATGTGTGTATATATGCAAGCATGTATGTAAACATATACTGTTCATCAGTTTATGCACATTTGAGCACATATATTGAACAAGATTTACCTTCCATTGGTAAGAAAGTAGGGATGGCTGTTGGTGGGCAGCTAGCAATGTCTACCCCTGTGCAGAAATGGGGTAAGGGGCTGATCTCTGGGCTCCTTTAGCAGTATCACTGCTTCAGACTTCTGTCAGTATGAGAGGAGGTACAGTGATTGGGAAGTCTTGCCCAGTGTTAGGAGGGCCCAGTCAGCTTGTTTTTAGGTTGGTGAGTACTGCCCTTATTTGAGAAAGCCAGATCAGGACGACTACCTAACATTGAAGCCTCTATATCCAGAAAACCCTACTATTCCATCGTGATTGCTGTTCCTTTGGCCTCAGCCCTACTATTTTCCACCAGTCCATAATTCTGCCACCACTTAATAGGTTTGGCCTTGCAGGGATATTTTTGTTCTCCTCAATGTTTGGCCTGCAGTATCTCCTACCAGGTGCCTTTCCTCTAGCTTCACAGTCTCACTACCTAGAGCCTCTGGAAGTAAGCTAGAGATTAGCTGTTTATCTCCATAACAATTCTTATTAAAAAAGCTTAAACATTTGTTTATTCATTTAATGAAATATTACATGAATTTATTGGACTATATTTTACATGCTTTTTTAAGACTATTTGCATTCATGTAAGGTTTGTTAATTTTGAACTGAAAGTATTTGGTGACAGTGTTACTTAATATACATCTAAAGAACATCTTAGATGTTGTCTGCATAACTCAGAGAACAGGACATTCTGGACACTGGTGGACTTGAGGAGGAATTGGTCATAGGAACTGGCCCCAGAAAAGTGCTGGAGTTCATATTCTGAATGAAGCTCATCTAACACTGACTTGCTCGGGCCAAAATAGGTTTGACTTGACTGTAATCTCATCAGGAAGCGCAATGTCTTGATAAACTTGTGTTTAAGTTTTGTGTTGGAATCTCTAGGCAGTGTCCCTCTGGCCTTTGCTCTTTTTTTTCCTCCTTAGATACCCACAGATGACCTGACTGAAATGAGGGCAGCTTTATTTGATCTGCCAGGCATTCTTGGTCGGTTTATCAGACTCTTGTAAGTACTCCCTGGGGGGTCCTTCAGCCTCTTCTGGGAAGGCAGGAAGAGGAAGAGACAGGAGGCTGCAGCCAGGCACCGCTGGGCCTTGTGGAAACCTGGGGCTGGCTCTGCCCTGAGGGCCTGCCCCATCCCCACAGCCCTTGCTGGCCACCTTGGCCGTCTTACTGCCAGCCTCAACGTCAGACTCGTATGTTGTGTCCCTCTGAAAGGAACATCCTTCCCTTTCCACAGAAGGCAACATTTCAAATGTATGTAAACAATAGAAAAAGATTTAAAAGTAGATGTAAAGATTGCTTTCTCCTGCCCCAAATCATCTTACTGGAGAGCTGAATCATCACACTTTAGAGCTGAAAAAACGAATATCCTAACTTCTATTTTAGGAAACTGAATTCAGTATCACTTTCCAGACAAAGGATAAAAAACAGGCTTTTTCTCATGGTGATTTTTAGGGAGTGGGTGTTTTTTTCCAGCAAGGGGAGTAGACACTAATATTGGAGTAGTCACTAATATTCCAAAAGTGGGCACTTTAAGATGTATCTGTCTAGTTAGTGAATGTTTTATTTTTTTAGATCTGTGGGCAGTTTTGGTATTGTTGGAACATAGCATTCAAGGAAAAATGGCATGAAAGATTTCTGGGGTAAATGGCCAATGTATCATGAAGGACTTCATCTGTTGCAAGGTTTAGACTGAGTTTTGTAGGTGACGGAGATTCGGTGAAAGGCCTCCATCAAAGGTGTTGTGGTCACATTTGTTTTAGTGGCTGGTGGCCACTGCTGACTAACACCAGGCGTTATCTCAGTTATCCTCACAGTCCTGTTAGATAG
This sequence comes from Odocoileus hemionus, assembly GCA_020976825.1. Taxonomy (NCBI): domain Eukaryota; kingdom Metazoa; phylum Chordata; class Mammalia; order Artiodactyla; family Cervidae; genus Odocoileus; species Odocoileus hemionus. The sequence goes on along the minus strand of JAJLRB010005436.1, from coordinate 28,237 downwards.
TATTTTCTTCTCCATTTTGCAGTGGAGGAAAGGAATGCTGAGGTGGGTTGCACAGGTAGTATGTAGTGGGGCTGTGAATTCCATCCAGGGAGTCTGATCAGAGCTCAGGAAGAGGCCGGCAGCCCCTGGGATAGAGGAGAGTATTGCAGGGGAGTGTGGGGCATGGTGGACCGTTTGCTCATCTCCACGTCTGTCGTGCATAAGGGACGGGATTGTGGAGAATGAAAGTCAGATGGGGGTCTGATAAACATGAGAGCTGGGAGCTTTTACCAGGGGAAATTCGCAGGGGAGCTGAGCTGATCAGAATCAAGTGACGGTGGATCTTAGCTGAGACCCGGAGACAGGGCTGCCCTGATCGGTTACAGCATTGTTCTGCACACTTTTGACTGTACTTGAATCTGCTATAACAAGGAATGGGTTAAATAAGATTAACATTTATTTTCTATCATGTTATAATCCAAAGGGAGGAGAGTGGAGTGACTCATTTTCCAGAACCTCTCAGGGTCCTCAGTCCTTCGGTCTTGTTCCACCATTCCATCGACTATGCTAATGTGGCCACAGCCAGGTCTCTGCCCCCTCAGTGTTCCAGCTCCTGAGAGCAGGTGGGAGCAGAAGCGAAAAGCAAATAGTTTCCTTTCAGGTAAGAGAGAGGGAAGCTGTACACATCACTTCTGTTCACATTCCACTGGTGGGACCTTAGACACCCGGCTGCAAGGGATTCTGGGAAATGGGTCTAGTTAAACTAAACTCCGCCATTCCCAAATGAAACTCTACTACTGTGTGTGGAAGAAGAGAATAGGCTTGGGGACCCGCTCGGAGCCCACCACAGGAGAGAAGGCTGACTGGGGGGTTGATGGAGGATTGTAGTTTTTCTGGACAGGTGTAAGGGTAGCAGTGTGAGAAAGCTTCAGGTATTGGTGAGATGTATTTCACGTGGTCAGCTGAGTTCCAGCTGGACAAAGTAGTTAGGCCAGGATATTAAGGGCCTGGAGCCTTGGGTCAAAGAGGCTGCAGAGTAGATGTGAGATTAAGTAGTAAGTGGTTGGAGTAGGAGTTAGTGGTTTGTGGGTAGAGTAGGCTCGACGTTGGGTCTAGAAGTGGCGTAGTTTTGGGGGATGCAGGGACCGTGGCCTTGGGAGGGGGACATGGTGGTGCCCAGAGGTGAGGCCGTCCCAGAGCATATCCAAGGTCTCTGCACAGCAGCCGGCACACAGGACCCTCCAGCATCTGGGCCTGCCCTCTGCTCACATGCACCTTCTTCCCTTCCCTGGCTTTCTACCCACCACACGAAGCCAGTGGCTCTTACACATACACCCTCTATATGACTTCTCCCACTCTCTCCCTTCCTGTAAATGGGTACCACACCGCACTCCTTTCCATCTAGGTAAAGCCTCACCTGCAGAAACCACCACACATTTCATCTCTCCCAAGAGACTGTCCTTTTATTTTTTTTTAATTTTTATTTTTTTCCATTTATTTTTATTAGTTGGAGGCTAATTACTTTACATCATTGCAGTGGTTTCTGTCATACATTGAAATGAATTAGCCATGGATTTACATGTATTCCCCATCCCGGTCCCCCCTCCCACCTCCCTCTCCGCCCGATCCCTCTGGGTCTTCCCAGTGCACCAGGCCCGAGCACTTGTCTCATGCACCCAACCTGGGCTGGTGATCTGTTTCACCCTAGATAATATACATGTTTCGATGCTGTTCTCTTGAAACATCCCACCCTTACCTTCTCCCACAGAGTCCACAAGTCTGTTCTATACATCTGAGTCTCTTTTTCTGTTTTGCATATAGGGTTATCGTTACCATCTTTCTAAATTCCATATATATGTGTTAGTATACTGTAATTGTCTTTATCTTTCTGGCTTACTTCGCTCTGTATAATGGGCTCCAGTTTCATCCATCTCATTAGAACTGATTCAAATTTTAAAATTTAAGTTTTAAAACCTTTTTTTCAGTTTTGTTGAGGTACAATTGACAAAAGTTGTATATGGTTAAGGTATACATGTGATGGTTTCATATAAATATACATTTTGAAATGATCACCACAGTCAAGCTGATTAGCATTCATTACTTCACACAGTTATGTGGTTTTTTTTTTCACCACTCCCACTCCCCGCCCCTCTGGCAATCACCTGTTTGTCCTCTGTATCTGTAGTTTGTTTCTCTTTTGTTTGGGCTTTTGTTTTTCAGATTCCACATGTAAGTGAATTCACATAGTATTTATCTTTCTCTGACTTTTTTCACGTAGTATAATCCATGTTGTTGCAATGGCAAGATATTATTTTCTATGTCTGAACAATATTCGTGTGTGTGTGTATACACCACATCTTTATCTATGGATGGACATTTCAGTTGCTTCCATATCTTGGCTATTGTGAATAATGCTGCAGTGAACATAGGGATGCATATATGTTTTCAAATTAGTGTTTCTGTTTTCTTTGGAAAAATACCAGAAGTAGAATTGCTGGGTTGTGTGGTAGTTCAATTTTAATTTTTTGAGGAACCTCTGTACTCTTTTCCATAGTAGCTGCTGCACCAATTTACATTCCCACTAGTAGTGCATGAAGGGTCCTGTTTTTCCACATCCTTGCCAACCAACACTTATTATTTGTGATCTTTTTTATTATAGCCATTCTGACAGGTGTGAGGTACTATCTCATTGTGGTTTTGGTTTGCATCTCCCTGACAGATGCAGAGCATCTTTTCTTGTGTCTGTTGACCATTTCTTATGTCTTTGGAAAAATGTCTATTCAGGTTCTCTGCCCATTTTGTAATTGGGTTTTGTTTTTTGGATGTTGACTTGTATGAATTCTCTATATATTATGGATATTAACCCTTTCTCATACTTATGGTTTACAAATATCCTCTCCCATTCACAGGCTGCCTTTTTGTTTTGTTAATTATAACCTTTGCTGTGCAAAAGCTTTTTAGTTGGACCTAGTCCCATTTGGTTATTTTTGCTTTTGTTTCCCTTATCCAAGAGGCTGTTCTTGAACCCTAGAATTTTAAAACCTCCTCTTGGCTTCTGTCTGGGTACCAGCTAGCTTCCTCCTCTCTTATTTATAGTTTGTAACTGAAGCTTGCATATGGCCAGTTTGGCCATTCCAGCCCTCTGCGTACACACTGCATATCTGTAACTAACTGGCAGGTTCTTTGCTTATATTCGTGTCAAATTTCCAAGACTGGCCATCTGCTTGGCCGTGCCCATCTCATCTTTTCAAGCCACAGCATAGCTAAATTGTGTGCTACCTGCCATCAGCCAACCAGTCATGTGCAGGAGAGCAGAATGAGACCCACAGCTGCTTCTCATGCTGGGCTCAGTGCTGCAGCTGTGACCGTGGGCACAGTAATGGGAAGAGAGGCAAGCTCATCATTGCTTTGTTGTCCTGCCAGGCCTTGGGTGTAGGAGGGGCTTTTAGGGAGATACAAGTTGTTTGTCCTCACTGCTTTGAGGTGTTTGTCTTCACTGCTTAGGAATAAAGTTTCTCTTGTGCCAAAGGGATGTGATGAGCTGGCTGAGTATTGGGTTGTTGGTCTCTTCTTCAACAAGAACACTGAGGAGCTCTGCCAGTTCCTGGGAATGGAGAGGGCTAGGAAGACATCTTGTTCTCACAGTCTGGTGTGGGTGGCTGGGGAGGACAGGAGAGGGGTGCAGGGCAGATAACCAGCCAGTTATGGTACAGTGTGTATGAGAGGAAAGGCTCTGAAGCTGGGGGCACCCCCTGGGTTCCAGCCCCACAGGGCCTTACCCCAGGGCCCAGTAAAACCAGCAAAGCCTGAACTGTAGGGGAGGCCATTGCCAGCATCTCCAGAGTTGTGGGGTGATCCCTGGAGGGGCAGTGGCTCCTGTTCTAAGAGGGAACTGCTCAAGCCACTCCTGTGGGATCGGAATACTGCTAAGGGCTAGTCTGTGGGTTCCATGGACATGCATGGCCCTTGTCCATCTGAGTGGCCATCGCTTCTGTCCTGGAGTTTGGTTTTCTAACTGGTGTGAGGAGAGCCTATATTCTAAACCCAGTAGCTCAGACCACTGAGGTCCCAGAGTCTGACTGCAGTTTTGCACACACCCTGAGGCTGAGCTTCATCCTCACAGTAAGGAAATCATTTGTGGCATCAGCTAGAAATGGTCTGGTTGACCTCCTGCCCTGCTCCCCCCATTTTTATTAAAACTTTTATTTGCAAATCCAGTTATTTCCATCCAAGAATCTGTTTGTTGCAAAACAAATGCTCCATTTCCCAGAGATAAAAACCAAAAATGTCCATATTGTGGAAAGCTGTATCACATTAGGTCAGTTCTCTTCCCAGGATGGTAAGCAAAATCTAGCCTGGCCTCCCAGCCCACACAGCATGGTTGCACCCAGGGCAGGAACTGGGAGAAGTTGAGGGCATGGGCTTGAGGTGGTCCCATGCGGCTGGGCCTCCCCCAGCCTACCCAGAGCTGGCTCAGAGACTTTGACCCTGAACCTTTCAGGGAAGTCCCTGCATGACTGGGCAGGAGAAGCGGCCCCTCTCAAGCCCTCAGCCATGGGCCCTGCCCACCGTCTGGCCCTCTCAGGAAAACAGACACCTGCTCTCTTGTGGAAAACCCTCTGGGCTTCTGTGTACTCATTAGTACCTTTCTTGCTAGGAAGTCTGCTGGTCAGATGACAACATGCAGTGCCACTTAGTCTGAGAGATCAGCCTTGGTTCCTCTCTTTTTCTCACCCCCTTACTCAATCCACTCCTTCTAAAATGTGCCCCCCCCCCCCACTTCTCTCCATCACCAACCCTGTTATCCGGGCCTCCATCGCTCCTGCTAGAACCCTTCAACCCCTTACTGACGAAGCTGCCCTCCAGCCTCTCTTACTTCAGGCTGCAGTCCTCACAGCTGTCTGAGCCGAAGGCCCATTGGATCATCACAGTGGGCAAGTATGGCACAACTTGATTCTCCAGGACAGCTATGGACCCCAAAGCCTGGGCAGGAATTCCAGAAGGAATTGCACACGAAGTATCATCTCCTTCCCCTGGAAGCTGTGAGTGAAGGGGGGAAACCACAGGAAACAGAGCAAGGCCAGGTTATACTCGACAGAGGACTTTGGGGCTGGAGTGTTCCCAGAAAAGAAGCCGCCACTGTCTGGGTGGTCACCTGGAAGCCTTGAGTTCCCTGGGGCTCAGGAAAAAGGAACACTGACCATGGCATGACCTTGGGCTCCTTTTCAAAGCTGCAGGCTAGGCCAGGGCACCTCTCAGAAGTCTAGCTGTCCCTTGCTTGTCCCGAGCCACTTTGTGCTATGCTCTGTCCAGCTGGCGTCCCACGACTGTCCTCAGTGTCCCCTCCTTCCCTCTGGCCCTGCTTGTCCTCCTATCTCATCTTACCTTCTCCCTCCTGCTGACCCTTCCCGGCAACTCCCGGACTGAGCCCTAGGAGAAAGTCCTTCTCATGTTCCTCGGATGCCCCTCCCCTTTCTCAGAAGAGCTTTCTCATCTCTCGCTCTTGCCAACACTATTGTCCCTCCCGCCCCGGTCCCCTCTCAGGGTGGTCTTCATCCCCTGTGATTCTCCCGTCTCCAGACTTCCCTCTGCTCTCCATTCAGTGCCCTTTGCTGGGCACCATCACAGGAAGAGGAGGCTCAAACACTCCTGGGCCATTCATGTCTTGCTCAGGTGTCCGCTCCCCAACCTGTGACCAGTGTCTATTCTCTGGGGTGCCTCCCTCGGCAGTTCCCAGTGCTCCTGAAGCAGCAAGACTCAGTGTCCTCCTCCTCCTGACCCCTCAACCACATCACCCTGCTCAAAACTCTGTTCCCTCAATGCTTCTCTCTTGGGCCCTTTCTTCCTCTTCCTCTTGCCTTCTACTCAGGCTCCTTTCTCTCCCATTCACTCAAATGTGGAACTTCCTGAGGCTCCTAGCCCAGCCTTCTCTCTCTACTGTCTTACGCGGTGGTTCCATCTATACTCAGATAACTGCTCTATGCCAAGCACCCCCACACCTGGGGCTCTGGTCCAGGCCTTTTTGAATATCTCTTCCTGGGCATTCCCACCTGGATGTTACTCAGCTACCTCAAACCAACGCAGACAACACAAAACTCATCCTCTTCATTTTCGGTCTTCCATCAGGGCATGACCAGGAAGCCACTCTCACTCCTTCTCTTGTGGTTCTTACTGAGTCACCCCGGGGCAGAATTTTGGATCTCTCTGACCAAGCCTGCTCCAGCCCCCATCCTCCTAAGAGTGTCTTATCTGCAGGCCCACCTCTCCTGTACCTTCTGCTCCCTCCCCCTCCATTTTCTTCCCAGTCTTACCTTGGCTGCCAGAGTTAACCTTCTTTTTCTTTTTTTGAAAATCACTCAAGCATTTATTTCAAGCATTCTGAAAAACTGATATGAGAAATGTTTTCCAATAACAAATATGGATGCATAGCAAAGATATATATTTTGGAGTCTGTTACATTGTAAGCTTCCTAAGCAATGAAGGATCACTCCACCCTCTTCTCTGCAACTTCTTCTAGCACTTAGGGCTTATGAAATATAATGATTTGTTGGAGCTAAGAGTAAATTTTACTGACCAAATAAAGGTAATCTTCCCACTGAGCAATGTGCACATATGGAACTCATTATTCTCAGAGTTCCTACTGGCAGAAAAAAAATCTAAATGTATTCAAAAGCCTTGGAGGAAGGTATGTGAGAGACGGTTGGTTTCTAAGACACACCCTCCTGAAAGAAACAGAAGAATGCACTTAATGCAGTCTACTGGGTGAGATGGTCATGTGTAGGAAGTTTTTACGTGAGACCCACTGATGGGGTCCCTTTTCCACTGCAGAGCATCGTGCTGGCTCATATGTTTATGCATTCACTCAGCCTATATTTATGCATGTGCACAATCCAGGTAGAGTTCCTGGAGCTGCTTTTCTAGTAGTGATAGCAACTTCAGCCCAATGGCCTCTGACCTCTGGACCCAGACTTGAGACCACAAGGCGCCTACTGGGGTTGGGCTACTGCCTGTGGCAGTGAGCCACTAAGGAAATGACCCATGACCTAGACATCATCACTTTCTGCTCTAATTCATCAGCACAAACATCACTTAGAATGCCATTCTAAAGAGTTGACATGGTTGGCTGACCTACCATGGAAGAGAGGCACCAACAACCACCATGGTGACTTCATGACAAATGCCTTCCTTCACTCCTTCATATCCAGGAATTAGATTCCTTGATCTATTTTTTATTTAAAAAAAGTTTTTATGCAGCAAAATCAGAAAGCACACAGTACCTTTGTTACAAATACACTTTCTCATCTAAACACGGGATACCAGGAAGCAACCTTGAAATTGTTTTTGAAGATCTAAGGAAAATATGTTTGTGTATAAATTACTTGCTACAGTAAGTATTTGATTAACTTCCTGTTATCTGGGAGGAAATGCCAAGTTGTGGATACAGGACTAGAGTATAGTGTTAGATTAAGTAATCCTCAACAATAAGAGGGGAAAAAATATGTTGAAGTCTAATTTTTTCTTTCCCTATTCCCCTTTCCTGGTGGCTCAATCAATGAAGAGTCTGCCTGCAATGCAGGAGACCCAGGTTCAATCTCTGGGTTGGGAAGATCCTCTGGAGAAGGAAATGGTAACCCACTCCAGTATTCTTACCTGGAGACTCCCACGGACAGAGGAGCCACCGGGCAGTCTACAGTCCATGGGGTTACAAGAGTTGGACATGACTGAGCTACCAAACCTGCCTACCTACCTATTCCCCTTTTCATGTCTCTTAACCTCTCTTTAAAATTTTTCTTCATTTTAATTTTTTGCACTGCATTCTGGGTAGATTTTTGTAACATAGCTTCTGATTTACCAGTTTTTTTTTCAATGATAGTTGTTTTGCTCTCTAAAGGAATTTGAGTTTTAAAGTTCAGTGTCTCAAAAATAAATAAATAAAGTTCAGTGTCTCTATTTTTTCATTTGCCAAAGTTCTCCTTTTTTGTTTTTTTATAAAAAAATATCTTTTTACTTAAGTAGTTGCTTATGTTTTTCATTACACCTTTTGTTTCTTTAATCATTGTACACATTCCTTTTCAATAATTTGGATCTATTAATTCCATTTCTTAAATTTCTTAGTCTCAAGCTGCTCATGTTTTTGCTGACTTTCATTTGTGGTGGTTTCTTTTCTCATGTGGTCCATAAATTCGGATTGTGACTTCATGTTCTGCTAGGCCTTATTTGTCAAAATCTCATGATACAGTAAGACATGAATAAGAAAATAATATAGGAAGGCAAGTGGTGGTGCAGGAAGGGTGACAAAAATTGTGATCATCACCAGATTTTTTTCATCAAGTAGCTAGAAAATGCAGGGGACTCAACTGACAATTAAAACTAATAAAACTATTAGACAAACTATTAAAATAATGAAAAAAGCAAAAACAACCAAAAAAAAAAAAAGAGAGAGAGAAAAAAGAAGCCTAGTAAGGAATAACTTACCAAAACCATTAACATTTCAAGAAGCCAACAATACCAAACAGGGTACTTGATTTTTTAAAAAGAATTTTATAAAAATAGCTTTATAAACAATTATACAAAATAGGAATAAGCAAGTCTTAAAATGTGCAAGACTTGTAAAAAAATCTATCAAGCATTATTGAAGTTACTGAACTTTTCAAAAAGCAACCCTGAATAAATGGAGATGTTAAACATGTTTCTGGATACAAAGATGCAAATTTATAAACATGTCAGTTCTTCCCAATTTAACTAATAGGTTCAATGAAGTTATAAATGAGGGTTTTTTTAATGAATGGGGGGGTGGAACTTCTAGTGGGACAGAATGGGTAGAGGGGGCTGGAGTTGGGAATTTCCCTTCTCCCTTGTGGAAGACTAGAGCTGACTAGAGTTGGATATTTCAAGAGAAAAATTACAAGGTATACTAAAAGACAAAAAACACCTTGAAAAGACAGAGCAAACATCAGAACTGGACATGTAAGGTGGTGGATATTAGAATTATGAGACCATAAATTCAAAGCAACTGATTAATATGCCAAGGAAACTAATGGATAGAGTATCAACATACAAAAACAGATGAGCAATGTAAGCAGAGGAACAAATGCTAGAGATAAGAAGCATGACAGAAATAAAGAATTCCTTTGATGTGCTTATTAGTAGACTGGAACAACTAAGGAAAGAATCTGAGCTCGAGAATATCTCCGTAGAAACCTTCAAAACTGAAAAGCAAAGAGAACAAAGACTAAAAGACAAAGCAAACAATCAAAAACGAGCAGAATATTCAAGGTCTGTGAGACAACAATAATGTGTCCTATAAGTGTAATGGGAAGACCAGAGGAGAAGAAAGTAAGGAATAAAAGAAACACTTGAAACTATGATTACTGAAAAATTTTGTTTATGTTACAAAAGTTTTTGTTTGTTAGTTACTAAGTGTCAGACACCAAACCACAGAACTGGGAAGAAGTTCAGAGAACATAAAGCAGGATAAGTGCTAAAAAAGAAAGAAGGAAATGAAGGAAGGAAGGGAGGAAGGAAAAACAGAAGAAAGACTAGGCATATCATTTTAAAACTACTGAAAATCAAAAATAAAAAAATTCTGAAAGAAGACAGAGGGGAAAAACACCTTACCTTCAGAGGAACAAAGGTAAAAATTAACATTGCACTTCACCTCAGAAAACATGCAAAACAAGAAGGCAGTGTAGTGAAATTAAGGTGTCAAGAGAAAAAAAATAAACTCACCAACCTAGAATTCTTTACCCTGTAAAATTTCCTTCAAAAGTGAAAGAGAAATAGAGACTTTCTCTGACAAAAATTCAGGAAATTTGTTGCCAGTAAACCTTCTCAAATAAGAAAGGTTTGAGGAAGTTCTTCTAGAGGGAAGGAAAATAATATAGGTCAAAAACTTGGATCTACACAGAGGGAGAATGTTGAAAAAGTAGTGAGTAAAATACAATGAACTTGGCATGCTTATTCTAAAATTTGTCTGGGAGAAAAATGTTCAAGAATAGATGAGAATATTTTGAAAAAAGAGAATGATGGTGATTGGTAGTAGTGATGGTGGTTGGGGTGGGGAAGATTACTAGGGATTTGAAAAATGCATCACTGAAACAGAATAGAGAGCCCTGAAATGGGCATATTTACATGGGAAAATGGGGGAATGATTTAAACAACATTTTCTTAGGATAAGAAAACAATTCAAATGCTAGTTTTCAAAAATTATCTATATTAAAAAAATTAGAAAGTTATAACCTCAAAAATTAATATTAACCTTATGCTGTAAATCTAAATATGTTGCATGAAGTGAAAGTGAAAGTTGCTCAGTTGTGTCCAACTCTTTGCATCTCCATGGAATATACAGTCAATGGAATCTCCAGGCCAAAATACTGGAATGGGTAGCTTTTCCCTTCTCCAGGGAATCTTCCCAAGCCAGGGATCAAACCTGGGTCTCCTGCATTGCAGGCAGATTCTTTTTCAGCTGAGCCACAAGGGAAGCCCAAGAATACTGAGTTGGATAGTCTATCCCTTCTCCAGCAGATCTTCCCAGCCCAGGAATTGAACTGGGGTCTCCTGCATTGCAGGTGGATTCTTTACCAACTGAGAAGAAAAGTTCATTTTCATACTATATGAAACAATAAATAAAAGAACTTGATATGAAAAAAAAACTAGACAAAGAGTATGAACATAAAGTTTATAGAAGAGAAAACATGAATATTCAACAAACACAAGAAAGAGGTCACCCCCTCTGAAGTCAAAGAGATGCAGTGAAAAGCAGCAAGAGGATCTTTTCTTTTTAATAACCTGTATCAAGAATTAAACTCACTTTTAATACCAAGTGTTGATGAAGGAACTTGGTACCTTCACTGAAAGACCTGAAACTTAGTACAGCATTATTTATAACTGTAAAAAAGTAGATATAAACTTATCAACAAGAAGCAAGTGGAGTATGGATACTGCCTAGTAATTGAAGTAAATCTGGAGGAACTCACCTTGGAGAACATCCTGTTTGTTAAACACAAAAGGCTAAGTTGCAGAACACTACATACAGTAAGATGAACCTATGAAAAAAATAAACTACAAGCAGGACTCTATAAAGGTGTAGAGAGAGGCCTGGAAGAGCACATAGCAAGTAACCTAGGAAGGGGAAGGGAATAATAGTTTACTGAATGCTTGCTTTGTGTTATGAGATGTTATAGATTCTTTACATGTACTAGCTCTAATATTCCCAGCAATTCTGAGAAGATACAACTGTGAAGACTCTCAAATTTAAAGTTTTATATCTTTATTCAGTTCAAGGACATTTTCTGAAATTATGTATTTGATTATGTACTCCCCAGAAATCTGTTTTATTTTTCAATGACTCTTCCTCCATTCATTCTCTAGATCTTTAAATTTTTCTCTCATGTTTCTCACCTCTCTAGTTTTTTTCCCTATGTTTTAGGTCACAGTGATTATCAAACTTGAGGTGCACCCCAATCTTCTGAAACAGATTGCTGGGCCCCACCCCTAGTTTCTGATTAAGTCTGGACTGGAACTCGGAAATTTTCATGTTAAAAGGTTTCCCAGTCATACTGATGCAGCTAGTTGGGTATCACATTTTGAGACCTACTGTTTTCAGGTGTTTCTTCTACTTCTTTGATTTTTTTAAGTTTGAAAATTACAGTTTTAATTTCCAAGAACATTTTCATTGTTTTCTATTTTCTATTTTTTCCTGACTTTTTTTTTCTTTGTCTATAAAAGAAAAACGTCCTAAAAATCTCCCTGAGGATACCAAGTAGATTTTTTTTTTAAAGTTATTTTCTATTCCCCACACTATCTCTGTTTCTTCTGGGTTCATGGTTCTGTTTGTTTGTCTTGGCTCCTTTTTTATGGGTTGTTGGTTTTACTCAAAGATCTGGGGATCCTTGGCTACACATTTATATCTGTGAAAGAAGGATTTTATGGTTTAATATAGGTGGCTGGTACTTATCTTCTCTACCATCGTAGACTCTATTTCTTCAACAGCCCCCTCCTCTAAGTTGGAACCTTCGGCATATCAACTGGCAACATTCCATTTAAGGGTCATGGCTAGGGCCACTTCTCTCCCAGCCCCCAATAAAATGGAGAAGCCTTTTCCTGGGATGGTAGCACTGGCTGCGGGAGCTCCCAGCCTCCTCCCCAAATTCTAAGGCACCCTCTGATTTGGCCTGGGGTGGGTACCATCTTGGCCTACTGTTCTTCCTACTCAATACAGAGGGCAAGCATACAGTGGATGTTCTCTTGGACACAACTCTTTCCAGGTGGCAAAGGACTCACCCTGATTTCTCCTCCCTGCTGTCTCCTGACCTCTGTACCTGTACTTCTGACCACTGACTCTTCTCAGGTCCCCATGAGCAGTGGTTCTCACCTCCCAGGCATCTACATCTCTGGCTGCCTGGCTGCTCTGCCCATCAGGATGGTCCCATATGATTTTCTTCAAACACTTCTGGTGGCCCCTCTCCCTTTCTTAGTGCTGTAATTTTTATTTCCCTTTGCCATTTTTTAAACTAGTGTAATCAGTGTTAAAATGGGACTCTTCAGTTCATCTGAGTCACTAACATGATAGACAATCAGATTCCACCAAGTCTGAGACAGACCATCACACACAAAACTTGTAAGAAAATGTCCAAGGAATGTTCTGTTTCAAGAAAACAAAGGAAGAGCAAGGAAGATGGGAGAATTTCTTTGGAGACAATCCTATTCTAAATCCTACCCCCTCCCCCTGCCTACAGGCCACCTGTAGAGGGGCTGGGCCGCAGGGAACAAGGGGGAGAACTGGGATGGGGGGGGGGCGGTGCAGGGAGAGGGAAGCAGCCAGCTAACGCTGTTCCCTCCTCCTTCCTCCAGCAGCTCAGAAGGAGATGGGGACGAGCTGGCCCCACCCCTGAAATATCACAGGAAGCCTGTGAGTTTGGGTAGCTCCTCTGTCTCTGGTCCTCACTCTCCTTTCTCTCCCACCCTGCCTCTTTTTTCTTCCTGCTTTCATCCCTTACCTCTCCTCTCTCATTTATTGCCGATTATAGCAGCCTCACATTGCTAAGTTCTCATCACCGTTTATCAGGGACTATTACACTCCTCTCTTCCCCTCTCTTTCTGTGTATTCAGCAAACACCACTGCAGGCTGTGGTGGTGGATCTAAGATAAGAACACACACGCAAATAGTGTGATCAAGTTCCATGAGAGGACAGCATGAAGGAGGAGCCCCAAATTCAGCCTGGGGTATCCCAGGAGCTAAGGCTTCTCAGGAGCTAAGTCAGGAGGAAGAGCAGAGCTGGCCACGAGAGGAGGATTTAGGAGGAGTCTTCAGCCAGGGAGAGCATGGTATGCAGAGTTCTAGGGACACCACAGGGTCACTTTATTCTGCTATTGTACACCTCAGCTCTACAAGGTAAGCAGCACAGTGTGAAATACCTCTTTTTCACAGATCAGAAAACTGGGGCTCAGAGAATCTATTCCACAAGCACTTCTAGACCAGCACTGGTTTCCACTCAGTGACAGAGAAGCTGACAATAAAGAGAGAAGGATTTTATTTTTGCACTGGACTGGTCATATTTATCATAGGATTCTTGAGACTACAAGTTTTTTTATTATTCGAGAGTGATCAGAAAGCCATGGGACCTGCTGAAAATTTTACTAGGGACAGGAATAAAGGTGTTTTCTGTTTCTATTCTCTTTAGTCTCACTTGTTCAAGGTAAGAGGTAAATTCATTGTAATGCTTAATAAATACCACTGAAAATATGCAGTTCTCTGAGGACAAAAAGCAAAATGACTCCACTCAAGTCAGTACCAGAATGTCTAGGGATTAAGCTTCCTGGGGAGGCATAACTAGACCTTAAGGGATGCTGCTGATCGCCTTCTGCCCACCCAGAATTCCCAGCCTCCCCAGAGCCCATACGCCTCACCACCCTGGACCTGAACCTGTAGGGGAACCTGGCAATCCCAATTCCTGATGATAAGAATGTCATCACATCCGCGAGCCACTGAGCCCTGGGACTGAACTTGCTGTTCCTTTCAGCTGCAGCTACATGCTCTGAAGGCAGGCTGGCTCTGTGTGGCCCAGAGAGGTTTATGGGAGCCACAGAGGAGCCAATTTCAGTTAATAGGAAGGTGTGCATATTAAAAAGCAGAGACATTACTTTGTCAACAAAGGTCTGTCTAGTCAAGGCTATGGTTTTACCAGTGGTCATGTATGGATGTGAGAGTTGGACTGTAAAGAAAGCTGAGCCCTGAAGAATTGATGCTTTTGAAGTGTGGTGTTGGAGAAGACTCTTGAGAGGCCCTTGGACTGCAAGGAGATCCAACCAGTCCATTCTAAAGGAGATCAGTCCTGGGTGTTCATTGGAAGGACTGATGTTGAAGCTGAAACTCCAATACTTTGGCCACCTGATGCAAAGAGTTGACTCATTTGAAAAGACCCTGATGCTGGGAGGGATTGGGGGCAGGAGGAGAAGGGGATGACAGAGGATGAGATGGTTGGATGGCATCACTGACTCAATGGACAAGGGTTTAGGTGCACTCTGGGAATTAGTGATGGACAGGGAGGCCTGGCATGCTGCATGCAGTTCATGGGGAGGCAAAGAGTTGGACACGACTGAGTGACTGAACTGAACTGTGTTTGCTCAGAGGCCAATGGCCTTGTGGGGCAGGCCCAGTCAGACCCTAGAATCTCCAAGCTTCTGCCCAGTTCCTTTGGGCTATGAGGTTTGTAACTCATGGGGAGACCCAGAATAGGCACCAGGTACTATTTCTCCCCCAGCAAGTGCCTTATGACCCTCTCATAAGGAGCCCCTTTTCCTCTCTAGATCTTTCTGCAAGCCTCTGGGCTTAAAGAGTTGGGCTTCTGGCTGTGGAAAGCCACAGACTTCTGGAAGACTATAGACTGTGAAGCAGAGGGAAGTGGGTGTCATTATGAGCAGTGATGGGGCCTGAAGTGAGACAGAATCACCGGGAAGGCTGGAGGAGACAGCATCTTCAGGACGTGGGGTTGACTGGATGAAGGAAGAGAGACAGCATGCATTGGAATAGCCTCTCTTCTTCATCTGTTTTTGGCCAGAGAGTTTTCTTAGTAATCTTGAGGATGCTGCACCTCAATCCACTTCACCAGAATAACTAATTTTATAGTGTACAACTCACCCTTTACTTGGGATAAAGCTTCTCATCGTGGATTTGGCTCCCTGGCCCTAGCAGGGTGGTCTAAGTCTAACTGGGCTTCTTTGTCCCAACTGTGTGGCCTTGATGGGCCCAGTCACATTCTTCTATGAGGGGTCAAAGATTTTCCATCACTATCAAACCTATTGCACCACCATCATCACCAACCATGCATCCTCGCCAGCCTCCGCTGCCTAAACTCTCCCTTCCCCACCATCTTTGTTATCCTTCACAGTGACTATTAACCATCACCAATATCAATTCCACCACCACCACCACCCTGCCATCCTCAGAACCATCCACACCGTCCCAACACCACCATCATCACCGCCGTTCGCTGGGTGCTCATTACGTCCAATGCTGTGGGAAGTCCTTTCCAACCTCAGTTGGCCTTTCTCTGCTCTCTTACCCATGGTATTAGTAGAATTCTCTGCCTGCTATTGGTCCAGGTCCTGTCAGGAAGTCCACATTTATCCCTTGTTTCCAAAAGTAGGAAACCTCCAGCAGAGTGTTTATGTTTCCCCTCACTTTTAGGAAGAGATAAGAATATACCAGATACATGGCAAGTTGCTTATTTGATTGGATTGAAGTGCAGATCAGGTGTTTCCTTTGGTTTCTTTACAAATTGTCTCAGCCTACCTAAAGGAACGAAAAAGCCAGCCCTTTTCTCATTATGTTTCAGTTAACAACAGTCATTAACTCATCACACATTTTGGGGAGGAGTGTTGCTTAGAGAATAAATTGATTTTAATCTGTTAATAAAAGACTTGCATGTGTGTGCTTGGTCGTGTCTGACTCCGTGTGACCCCATGGACTGTAGCCTGTCAGGCTCCTCTCTCCATGAGATTTAGCAGGGAAGAATACTGGTGTGGATTGCCATTTCCTTCTCCAGGGGATCTTCCCGACCCAGGGATTGAACCTACATCTCCTGCACTGCAGGCAGATTCTTTATCACTAGCACCACCTGGGAAGCCCAATAAGAGTTTACCTTGTCCTAGTTGCGCCCCCTCCACTGTGAAGGGCTCATCTCAGTGCCTGGGGTGAAGACCGAAGGGGCCTCCCTTGGTGCCCATGTCAGGGGAACTTCCACACTCTTCATGGAACTGAATCAAGGGCTCTGGGAGAATTCATGGGAGGGAATTTCAGACTGTCCACTTTAGCCTTCAGATGTTGTTTCCAAGACCTGGGCCAATTTCTTGAAGTGCTGTTTACATTAGAATTTGCATTCACATGCATAATGGCTCTGTAGTTAGGCAGACTAGCTGTAAGCCAATAAATTATACCAGCATGGCCTTGGTATTTCCCATCGCAGGTTATCACTGTTTCTTTAGTATGTCTCCTGTTCTGAAACTTGATCTTTTCATATTCCACCATGCATTGGTGGTCTATATCTCTCTGGTTTTGTAAATTTTTACATTCCAACCAGTCACGTAGGGTACAGTGGTGTCTCACTGTGGTGATTACTAATGAGGATGAACACTTTTCTGTCTCTTTTTTGGTCACTTGGGTATTCTCTTTTAAATATCTCTTCAACTCGTTAGCTTATTTTTCTATTATTTGTCTGCCTTTTTAATTAGATAAATGAATGATAGGAATCCTTTGTTTCTCAGATATATAGCCTTTGTCAGAAAATATTACAAATATTTTCTCCTATCCTATATTTGCCTTTTTCACTGCCTTAAGGGCATCTTTTGATAACCAAATTCTTTTCCTTAATGTAGTCAAATTTTATCAGTGTTTGCTTTTGTGGTAGTGCTTTTTGTGACTTATCCTAAAATAACATCTTTATCTGGCAGTGAGAAGAGATTCCTCAGGGCATGCATGCTAAGTCACTTAAATTGTGTCCGACTCTTTGTGACCGTGTGGACTGTAGCCTGCAAGGCTGTTCTGTCCATGGGATTCTCCAGGCAAGAATACTGGAGCAGGTTGCCGTTTTCTCCCCCTCCTCTCCTCCAGGGGAAATCTTCTCGACCCAGGGGTCCAACCCAGCCTCTTCTGTCTCCTGCCCTGTAAGGTGGTTTTTTTTTTTTTTTTTTTTTTTTTTTTTTTTACCACCAGCGCCACCTATTATTTCATAAAAACTTTATTGTTTTTCATTTTACATCTAGGTTTATAGTCCACCTGAAATTGACTTTTGTGCATGGTTTGATATAGGAGTTGAGCTTCATTTGTGTTTCATATGGATATTTTATAGATAAATCCAGAATAATTTATCAAAGAGGCCATTCTCCATTGTTCTGTAGTGCTAACTTTGTCTTGAAACTAGCCTATTGATCTACATTTATGAGCACTGTATTCACACTGTACTACTATCTCTTTGTAGTGTCTTAAATATCTGATAGGACAAGATTTTCTGTTTTGTTTTCCTCTAGATTCTTTGGCTCTTAGCCCTGTGTATTTTAGAATCAACCTGTCAGTTTCACTAAAAGAAAGAAAAACAAAGAAAACCAGCCTATTAAACATTTTGATTGGGAATTCATGAATCTAGAAATCAAAGTAAAGAGATTGGACATCCTTTTACTTCAAATACTTCTATTCCTTTCTTTCTTCTCTTTCTGTTATTGCTATTACATTAACCCTCTGTGTCCCACAGATATTCTTCCTTTCCCTTCCTTTTCTTCCTTCCTTCCTTTCCTCCTTGCTTTTCAATTTAGGAAGTTTTTATTCAAATATTTTCAAGCTCACTAGTTCTTTACTCAGTCATGTGCAATCTACTGATGAGCCCATCAAAGGCATTTTTTCATTTCTGTTAATAGTGTTTTTCATTTCTAGCATTTCCTTTAGGCTCTATCTTAGAGTTTCCATCTCTCTGCTTACACTACCCATCTGTTCCCACATGTCCATTTTTTCCCCATTAAAGCCCCCAGCGTATTAATCACAGTTGTTCTAAATTCCTAGCCTGATAATTCCAAAATCTCTGCCATAGTTGAGTCTGATTCTGATACTTTGTCTCTTCAGTGTTTTTTTTTTTTTTTTTTGCCTTTAGCAAGACTTGCAATTTTTTGTTGAAAGCTGGCTGTGAAATATTGTGTAAAAGGAACGAATAGAGTATTAGTGGAATGTTTTACATTTGTCTGGCTAGGAATTAGGCTGTGTTCATTGCTGGCTGTAGCTATGGTCAGAGGCTAAATTTTCTTCTAGTGTTCTTGTTTTTGTCTGCCCTGTCCTCACTGAGTTTCCCAAGAGACTCTTTCTTAAATTGGATCTGAGGTTTGCAATCTTGTAGCTGTTATCCCTGTTGTACAGGATGTGGAGGTGGGGGAGGGGACTCACTCTATAGTACTATCATTGGATTTCAGTCTTTTAATAGGCCGGTGTCCCTGGGCATCACAAGTGCTTCTCAGCTCCCTCACCCTTTAAGTGAGACAGGAAGGTCAGAGAAGACTGGAGTTGAATAGTTTCCTTTCCTCAGGTTGATTAGACTTGGGCAAAACTCAAATCAGTCAGGCTCTGATAAAATAGTTTCTCTTGATGGTGGGCCATGTCAAGGAGAACAAAGGACTCTGGGCATATTCTAAAATGTTTACTTTTCCCAACACAAGGGGAAACACAGGAAAACCTGAAAGTAATAAAAGTGGTTAGAATTCCCATGACTTCCCCCTTCAGAGTTTTTAGCTCTCAAGCTTGTCTATGCTGAGCTTCCAGCAATCTGTCAATTGTAATTTATATTTCTATCATACTGACTTCTGCCCCTGGGGTTCTCCTGGTGAGATATGGGTTTCTGTATCCATCTGTTTCTCTAGTTTTCAGGGAAACAGTTTGCCCTATGATTTCAATTTTCTGTGGCTCTAAGAAGAGTCGTTGATTTTCCATTTGTTGCCTTTTTTTCTTACGTAGCGATGAGGGTGATGACTTCTAAATTCTCTACATTATATCCAGAAGTGCAAATAACCAAAATGTCTATCAAATGATGACTAGATAAACAAAATGTGGTATATTCATAGAACAAAATATTATTCAGCTATAAAAAAGAATGCAATACTGTTATATGCTACAACATGAATGAACCATGAAAACACTGTGTTAAATGATGAAGCCAGTCACTGAAGACCACATGTTAAATGATTTCATTTATATGAAATGTTCAGAATAGGCAAAAATGTAGAGACTGTAACTGTTAGGGTTTATTTCTGGACTCTCAATTCTATTCCATTAACCATATGCCTATCCTTATGCCAGCAGCATACTATCTTGGTTACTGTAGGTTTGTAGTAAGTTTTGAAACTAGAAAGTTTAAGTCTTCCAACTTTATACTTTTCTCAAGATTATTTTGGATATTCTATATCCCTTGTATTTCCACATGGATTTTAAGATCAGTTTGTCATTTCTGAAAAAGAAAAGAAAACCCCAGCTAGGAGTTAGATTAGGTTTACATTGAATCTACAGGTCAGTTTGGGGAATATTTTCATCTGAACAATATGAAGTCTTCCAATCCAGGAACATGGGATCACTTTCCATTTATTGAAAACTTCTTTAATTTCTTCAACAATATTTTGTAGTTTTCTATATACAAGTCTTGCACTTATTTTGTCAGATTTATTCTGAAGTATTTTATTTGTTCTGATGATAGAGTAAATTGGATTTTTTTCTTAATTTCATTTTCAGACTTTATTGCAAGTTTATATAAATACAATTGATTTTTGTATATTGATATTGTACCCAGCAACCTTGCTGAAAGAATGTTGATTTTTTTTGTATTGAATTTGTACCCAACAAGCTAACTAAACTTTCTTATTAATTCTAATACCTTATATTGTTCTACAGCCATCACAGCAATACAATACATAATGTCTTGATGGACCTCACACTCTTCAATCTGTTATGTGGCAAATTAATTAGTTGATTGATTTTCTGAAGTAATAATATACCAATTTTGTATATCTTGAGTGAATACAACTTGATGCTGTATTATTCTTTTTATATATTGTTGTATTCGATATAACATTTTAAAAATAATTTTAAAATATATATTCAAGAGTGATGATAGTTTCTAATTTTTTGTTCTTATACTTTCTTTGTTAGATTATGGCATTAGGGTTTTGATGCCAGCCCCCACAAGGAAAAATGTATTGGAGATAGTCCTTCTTTTCTCTTCTCTAGAAGAGTTCATGTATGATTGAAATTATTTTTTGAATAATTGTGAACACTGTTGAAGTAACTTGTATCTAGAGTTTTCTTTGTGACAAGATCTTTGATTACTGATTCCTTTTGAAGTCGATGATATTTAGCTTTCTATCATTCTTAAGTTGTATTTTCCCTAGCAACTTCTCTATAATATGTTTCAAATGTATACAAAATATTTATAATATTATTTTTTTATATTTGTAATATCTATAGCGTTGGTAATTATTTCACTTTTTTATTCATGATATTGTCACTTGGTCATATCTGACTCTGTGACCCTGTGGATTGTAGCCTGCCAGGGTCTTCTGTCCATGGGGATTCTCCAGGCAAGAATACTGGAGTGGGTTGCCATGCCCTCCTCCAGGGGATCTTCCCAACCCAGGGACGATCTCTCCCGCCTTGCAGGTTGACTCTTTACCATCTGAGCCGCCTGGGAAGCCTAAGAATACTGGAGTGGGTAGCCAATCCCTTCTCCAGGGGATCTTCCCAACCCAGGAATTGAACCGGGATCTCCTGCATTGTAGGCAGATTCTTTACCAGCTGAGGTACCAGGGAAGCCCTATTTATAATTTTATTTTCTTATATTTTTAATGTCTGTAGCATTTGTAATTGTTTCACTTTTTTATTCATGGTATTGGGTGCATGTGTCTTCTTTTAATGACAGGTTTTATCAGACTTCAATTTTCAAAATCTTTTCAAATAATAAATTTCTGGCTTTGCTGATCCTCACTATTGCATCTCTATTTCATAAATTCCTTTATTCCTTTACATTTATTTAGATTTGCTTTGTACTTTTTCTACATTTAAAAGTTTATTTTAGATGTTCTTTCTTGGGGAGCTAAGATGGCGGAGGAATAGGACGGAGAGACCACTTTCTCTCCTACAAATTCAACGAAAGAACATTTGAATGCTGAGCAAATTTCACAAAACAACTTCTGATCGCTAGCAGAGGACATCAGGCGCCCAGAAAAGCAGCCCATTGTCTTCGAAGGGAGGTAGGACAAAATATAAACGATAATAAGGGAGTCAAAAGAGCTAGGACGGAGACCCGTCCCGGGAAGGGAGTCTTAATAGAGGAAGTTTCCAGTCACCAGGAAACCCTCTTACTGGCGGGACTGGGGGAAGTTTTCTGCATCCTAACTGGGAGGAAAAATTAAACAAGGCCCACAGATTACGTGCCTAAAAGCAACTCCCAGCATAAAAGTACCCCAGACGCCCGCACCCGCCAGCAACAAGCGGGGCGGAACGGAGAGGAGCGGGCGGCACGGAGAGGAGCGGGCGGCATTGCTTAGGGTGAGGACCGGCCCGAAGACCCTGAGAGCAATCGGAGGGAGCTTTTTTAAACTGTGGGATAGCAAGGGACAAAATTAACTGGCCCGAACACACTACCGGTGGTTCGCAAAACAAAGGGACTGAGAATCTCCAGAGAAGAGCCGGCCCGTCCCCGCTGGAGGTAGGAGGCAGGGGGGAGGGGAAAAGGGCAAACTCAGCCCCTGAGAAGCCACCCCCTCCCACACTGCAAACAGGCCTCCGGGTTCTAGCTAAAGACTTCCTGAGACCCGACTGGCGGTGCATGCTGGGGCCGCGGAGGGAAAAAGTGCGCCGTACCCGGGAGATTGCACCCAAGCCTCTGGCTGCCTGGGCCGCTCGCCGCGGAGGGAAAAGGCGCGCCGTACCCGGGAGAGTACGCCCAAGCCTCTGGCTGCCTGGGCCGCTCGACGCGGAGGGAAAAGGCGTGCTGCCCCTGGGAGAGTACGCCCAAGCCTCTGGCTGCCTGGGCCGCTCGCCGCGGAGGGAAAAGGCGCGCCGTACCCGGGAGAGTACGCCCAAGCCTCTGGCTGCCTGGGCCGCTCGACGCGGAGGGAAAAGGCGCGCCGCACCTAGGGAGAATACGCCCAAGCCTCTGGCTGCCTGGGCCGCTCGCCTCAGGGGGGATAAGGCGTGCTGCACCCGGGAGAGTACGCCCAAGCCTCTGGCTGCCTGAACCGCTCAGGCCGGGGAAGGCACAAAACGCAGGCGCAACCGAATCTGCGCTTTTGTGGAGTACCCGAAAACTGGAACCGCACTCAACGCAGGGCCCGCTCCATATAGAGCAGCCGGAGCCTGAGCAGTGTAGACGGCGAAAGCACAGACACCCGTGAGCGGGGCAAACCCAGTGTGGCCGGAACACGGTGAGCGCTATCCACACGGAGCGGTATCTGTGTGCAGCGCCCCGCCCTCCCCGTAGCAGGACTGAACTGAACTAGAGAACCTAAATAAGAGATCACCTCCGCCCGCCTGTGTCAGGGCGGAAATTAGACACCAAAGAGACGGCAAACAGAAGCCAAATAAACAAAGGGAACCGCTTCAGAAAGGACCGGTGCAACAGATTAAATCCCAGAAGGTAACACCGACTACACCGGAAGGGGCCTACAGATATCGAGAAGTGTAAGCTGCAAAGAGGAGCTATCTGAAATTGAACTGATCCTACGCTAACCGCAACAACTCCAGAGAAATTCCTAGATATATATGTACATATTTTTTTTTTAATTAAAAAAATTTTTTTTCTTTCCTTTTTTTTTTAAATTTTTTCTCTTTTATTTTTTTTTATAATTCCCTATTACTCCCCCATTACTCCTCAACTTTCATTTTCATATATTTTTACGATTTTTTTAATTAGGGAAAAAAATTTTTTCTTTTCTTTTTTTTTTTCTTGTTTTTCTCTCCTATTTCCTTTTAGAGTCCTCTAATACTCCTCTATTATTCCTTAACTTTCATTTTCATTTCACTATAACCTTGCCAAAGGGAAAAAAAAAAAAAAAGAGAGAGAGAAACCCTATTTTTAAACTGAACTTCATATACAGTTCTAAATTTTTTTTTTGGTGTTTTTTGTTTTTAAATATTGTATTTCAAAGAGTCTAACCTCTACACTAGATTTTCAATCTTTGTTTTTCAGTAGTATGTGATATAAATTTTGGTCATTTAAGAATTCAATAGTCAGTTTCCATTTCTATTCAGGAGTGTGGTGATACTCTCCCACTTTTGACTCTCTCTTTTCTACCTCAGAACACCTCTATTTCCTCCATTCCCCTTCTCTTCCCAATCCAACTCTGTGAATCTTTGTGGGTGTCTGGGCTACGGAGAACACTTTGGGAACAGATAACTGCGTAGATCTGTCTCTCTCCTCGAGTCCCCCTTTTCTCCTCCTGCTCACCTCTATCTCCTTCCTCCCTCTCCTATTCTTCATGTAACTCTGTGAACCTCTCTGGTTGTCTCTCG
Source organism: Odocoileus hemionus (assembly GCA_020976825.1). NCBI lineage: Eukaryota > Metazoa > Chordata > Mammalia > Artiodactyla > Cervidae > Odocoileus > Odocoileus hemionus. The sequence goes on along the minus strand of JAJLRB010005436.1, from coordinate 4,722 downwards.
TGGATGAGAATCTTTTCACCATTAACCTAGAAGTTTTATTATCAGTGCTGTATAGTTGGAGAAGCCTTGAGACTATTGGAAGAATAAAACTGAAATCCAGAGGCAGGAGACTTGAGCCCAAATCCTGAGAAAACCAGAAAACTCCTGACTACACGGAACATTAAGGAATAAGAGACCATCCAAAAGCTTCCATACCTAGATGTTCTTTCTTTTCTAATATATGTATTGTAGTCATTACCTTTTCTTCTAAATACTTCTTCAGCTGGATCACATGAGTTTTACTTACCATTTTCTTTATTAGTAAATTCAAAATACCTTCTAATTTCCATTATGATTCCTTAACCCATTGGTTATTTAGGAATGTATTCATTAATATCAAAATAAAAATTTTCTAGTTATCTTCTGTTGTTGTCAACTTCTAGAATAATTGCATGGTGGTCACAGAACATGCTCTATGTGTTTTCATTTCTTTCAAATTTGTTTTATAGCTTAATGGTAAAATTTGTCTAAATGTTACACCTTATGGTAAAATTTGCCTAAATGTTGCACTGAGCCCATAACAATGCAAACACAGGGTCTTAGTTGCCCTGTGGCATGTGAGATCTTCCTGGACCAGGGACTGAACCCATGTCCCCTGCATTGGCAGGTGGATTCTTAACCACTGGACCACAAGAGAAGTCCTTCACAGCATCTTTGACTGAATGGCATACATTATTGGGCTTTCCTTGTGGCTCAGCTGGTAAAGAATCTGCCTGCAATGCAGGAGACCTGGGTTTGATCCCTGGGTTGGGAAGATCCCCCTGGAGAAGGGAAAGGCTACCCAATCCAGTGTTCTGGCCTGGAGAAGTCCATGGGGTTGCAAAGAGTTTGACATGACTGAATGACTTTCGCTTTCATTTTACACATGTAAAGAACGTGTACTCACAAGTTATCAAGCACAACAAATGTGTCCTTAGTCAAGTTTCTTGATAGCATTGCTCAAAGGAGCTAAACAATATTGCTGACTTTAGTGTACTTGTTCTATCAGTTACAGAGAGAGAGATGTTAAAATTGGCTAAGTCAGCTTTCTTTTAGTTAACATTTACATGATAAATCCCCTTCCTTTTTACTGTAAATCTTGCTGCTTTTTTGTAAAATATAGCTTGGAAATAACATTCCTTGTGTTTTGTTTTGCTTTTATGTAGTTTGAAAATTAATTACTAATAAATTTCAATTTAATTCAAATCCATGTGCTAACTGTCTCATGGGTCTCATAGTTTTCTGTCCTTTATTTTTGAAAAGATATATATTTTAATAATTTCATTTCCCCTCAAGTAGTTTCTAAGTAAATATGTGCTCTACTTTCGTTCTTTTGGTATTTACCCAGGAAATTATAACAATTTATCTTTGATTTATAAAAATTAATATTAATCAATGCCTTTATGTACCTCTTGAATGAGATGACCTTAGAACATTTTACCTTCCTGTAATTTTTCCTCATTATTATTAAATACACTCTATTCCACTACAATATGTTTCTTTAATAATTAGCTCATACATGATTGATAAACAATAATGTCAGCATAAATCAGAAACTCTGCTATTTGCTTGTAATTTTCTCCAGGACATTAGTGTTTTGAAGCCATGGGAGGCAAACTTTCTTGTAATTAAAGACAAAGCCCTGGTGTGATGCAAAGACCTTAAAAATAAAAAAGCTAAAAATTCTTCAGACATGCCTTTGCACTAACTTTAGTGCAAGCAGAGGCTGTTTTACTGGCTTTAAGAATGTCTAGGGGTTTCCCTGGTGGCTCATTGGTAAAGAATTCACCTCTCAGTGCAGGAGACGTGAGTTCAATCCCTGATCCAGGAAGATCCCACATGCTATGGAGCAACTAAGCCCATTCATGACAACTATTGAGTCTGTGTTCTGGAGCCCTGGAGCTACAACCACTGAGACCTCTTGCGGCAACTACTGAAGCCCTTGTGACGTAGAGCCTGTGCTCCAGATCAAGAGAAACCCCAGCAGCTAGAGAGTAGACCCTGCTCTCTGCAACTAGACCCAGCACAGCCAAAAATAATAAATAATAATTTAAAAGAACCTCTAACACACTTGGTAACTTTAGACATCTGGGTAACTAAGAGTGCAAATGAAGAAGCTGCAAATAAACTCCTGTGTAGAAGTAAGGTCTAATTGATGAAGTCTACCCCCAAACTAATTTTTTGCAATGTGTTTCATTGTTTAACTAACATATGACTTATACTGTGTATAGTTCCATGAGTTTTGGCACAGATATGTATTTTTATAACCACTGCCATAATCAAAACAGTTCTTTTTTTCCCCCAGCACTTTCAAACTGTTGTTTCACTTCCTTCTGGCCTCTTTGGTTTCTGATAAGAAATCCATAGTCATTTGACTCTTTGTTCTTCCTAAAGAAATGTTGCATCATTGTTTTCTTATTCTTCCAGATCTCAAGATTCTTCCCCTTGTCTTTATTTTTCAGCAATTTGATTATGAAATGTCTAGCATGAACTTCTCTGAGTTTATTATCTTTGGATTATTTTAGCTTCTTGACCCTGTAAGCTTATTTTTCCCCCCAAGTTTGAGTTTTTTAACCTTTTTACTTCATGTATGTTTTCTACACTACACTTTTTCTCTTCTTCTTCTGCAACACAAGTTTTGTGTTGACAAAATTATTTGACAGTTTTGATATTGTCCCACAGGCTTCTTAGGCTCTGTTCATTTTTTTTCCCCGCTATCTTTTTCTCTCTGGTGTTTAGATTGGATAATTTCTTCTGATTTATCTTCAAGTTCACAGCTTTTTTCTCTGTCACTCCATTAAGTCCATCCAGTGAGATTTTTGTTTCAGTTATTGTATTAGTTCTAAAATTTCCTTGTGGTTCTTTATAGTTTCTATTTCTCTGCTGAGATTTTCTGTCTTTCCATTCATTTTAACAGTTTCATTCTTATTTTATAATAGCTGCTTTAAAGTCTTTATCAGATAGTCCCAATATTTATGTCACATTTATTGTCTTTTCCCATGAGAGTTGAAGTTTTCCTCTTTTTTTTGTATGCCAGGTAGTTTTGGATTGTGTCCTGGCCATTGTAATTATGTTATGAGATTCTGGGTCTTGTTTAAATCCTATATAAAATATTGAAATTTTGTGTGAAGAGGCAGTCAGCTCACTTGGATTCTGGCTGCAAGTTCCAATGAGCCTTCTGCCATTTGTGGTTTTCTTTTCTTTTTCTTTTTTTTTCATTTGTGGTTTTAATAGTAAGTTCCATTTTCAAACCTTTACAGTGCTATTCCGAACCTATCCTGCATGTATGCCACCTAGTGGTCAGTTTGGTTCCCGGAACACAGTCTATCTCAGTTTAGTTCTCAACTCCTTTGGTATGCTGTTTAGAATTAGATCTGTGCATGCACAATTCATAGGTGAGCCCAGGATTTCACAAACAAGTTCATAGGATTGTTCCCCCCCCCCCCTTTCTCTGCAACCTCCTACATACTTTTTATTTCTCTGTGGCTCCATTTTGGTCTTCTGGCTAGGAAACTAATGCTGGACCTCTAGTTACCCTACTTCCCGTGTTGCATTCATATCTTGGGACAAGTGACAGAAGGGAAAAAACAGCAATGCAGGTTTATCTTACCCTCTTGGGATGTTCTTTTCAGTACAAATAACCCTGATGAAAGAGTAAGGTTCCCTTCCATTAAAGTTTTAGGTCCATCTGGAAATTGTCCTGGAATTGTTCCTGGAAATTGTCAGTTTATAGTCTTTGTCCATTTTTTTTCTTTTTTAGGCAGATGGCTTATCTCTTTTGTCTCTTCTTTTCTCTGTAGTTCATTATATATTCTGGATATTATTTATGAGCTGATATATTGTATGCAAATACTTTCCCTATTTTCACTAATTTTATAAAATTATCACTAATTTTTTTCTTTTTTGTTTTGATATAATAAAATTCATTACTTTTTTCCATTTGCATTTTAAAAAAATGTTGTCTTAAGAACACCTTCTTATCTGATAATTATAAACATATTAGCCTAAATTTTCTCCTAGTACTTTTATAGATCAGTTCATATTTGTCAAGGGATAAGACAACTTTGTTTCCCCTTCCACATGATAAAGTTAATTGTTCCCAAATCATTGATTGAATATTCTGTCCTTTCAAAAATTCTTTTGCAATGCAACCTTTGGTATATTTAATTCCTATACATTCATAGATTTCATTCTGTATTCTTTATTCTGTTTAATTATCTACTTTTTTATACCTGAATCAATACCATGCTGTTATGATTACTATAGCTTTTTAGTATGCTTTGTTATATTAAAGGACACCTTTCTTTCTTTCTTTTTTTTCTTGTCTTTTCTAGTCATCTTCTGTATTCTTTGGGCTTCCCTTGTGGCTCAGCTGGTAAAGGATCCGCCTGCCATGTGGGAGACCTGGGTTCAATACCTGGGTTGGAAAGATCCCCTGGAGAAGGGAGAGATGACCCACTCCAGTATTCTGGCCTGGAGAATTCCATAGACTATATAGTCTATGGGATCGCAAAGAGAAGAATACAGAAAAGTGAAAAGTGAAAGTGAAAGTTGATCAAATGTGTCCGACTCTTTGCAATCCCATGGACTATAGTCCATCGAATTCTCCAGGCCAGAATACTGGAGTGGGAAGCCCTTCCCTTTTCCAGGGGATCTTCCTGATCCAGGGATTGAACCCAGGTCCCCCACACGGCAGGCAGATTC